>CAJQZJ010037469.1:3195812-3206657 GCA_907164525.1 Lophiomys imhausi
ATCCACAGTCTGTTACACGGCACAGCCATGCTGGTTCTACCCACTTCTTTGAATTACTCAGAAAAGTGTAACTTTTTTTTTAACTTTCTCTGCTGTAAGCATGCTTTCCTTTACACTTTGGGCTTCCCCAGTATTTTGGATTTTCTTCCTCTTCCTCTAAGGCCTGCTTCCTCGCAATGTGGTTGCTTGCCTACCATGCGTCTGACTTTTGTTTTGACTTAAATGGCTTGGATTTTTTATTTTCCATTCTCCATTCTCTTCTTCTGGGAAGCTGCTGAGATTTACAGCTTGTCTACCCTTGGTTGTGTTTCTTTTAAACTCTAATGAAATTGTTCTGGAGTTTTAAAAAAAATGAAGACAATCCAGGAAGATGTTTGATAAATATAATATTTTATATGCAGTATTTATTTAAAGAGTATAAATATTTGATAAGTGGCAAATATACATTACATATGGATCATCACAAAAAATGAACATCACATCATTCTTTTTTATGTTTATTTGTTACTTCAGGTTACATCTCCATCACAGTGCCCTCTTTCTACCCCTCCCAGTCCCCCCCTCCCACCCTCTACCCCCTATCCCTTCCATCCCACTCCTCTGGAGTGGAGTGTTCCTACATATCATTCCCCACCCCAGTTTAGCAGTCATATGAGGGCCAAGAGCCTCCTCATACACTGGAGGCCTACAAGACAGCACCATTAGGGAAAAGTGTCTCATTGACAGGTAACAAAGTCTATGTTCCTCTTCCCTTTGGTGCATTGGTTGTAGTATAGTTATCCTCTACTATATGGGTAAAATCCGACTATAAGTGAATAGATGGTATTTGCATCCTTCTGAGTCTGGGTTAACTCACTCAGGATGAGGTTCTCTAGTTCTTATCAATCTGCAGATATTAGCCAATTCTTTGTCAGTCTTACTTGTTGGGGAAGGTCTAATAACATTGCTCCTGATAGGCTGATTTCAATGCTGAGATCTGGTTACCGCACCTTCTGAGGCATTCTCTTGTTTGGATAATAAAATTCACTGATAGCCAATTAGCTGAGCAGAAAGAGTATAGGAAGGTGGGACTTCCTGAGATTAAAACAGGAACCCTGCATTTTACACAGAGGATTAGTTCATTCTTCCAGGAGACATGGAAGCAGATAGATATTTTTGAGAACACTGGAAGGTAATCACAGGCACATGGCGCTTTGGGCTTAGGTGATCCAGTTTAACTTAGAGTAGCTAATCGAGAGTCTGCCCAGCTAAGGGCTAAGCATTAAAATATTAAAAGGTCTTGGTGTCCAGAGAAATGGGATGGAAGGGTTAGGAGGTAAAGAAAAAACAATGAAATGTGATGTTTCGGCTTTTTACTACTAACTGTCATGAACTGTTTAGGATAATTAAGAAATGCAAACTAATGGTTATGCAAGCCGGTCATTATGTTAGGTACTATGACAGCCTATTATAGTTACTTGCTAAGCTAATCAGAAATAAACCTGCTAAGAGACAAGCAACATCTGCTTACCCTAATATAAGAGATGGATAGGGCCTCTTCAAAAACCTCAAGAGATCTGCAGAATATGGCATTCAAAGATGTTTTCGTAACTTTAGATTTTTTTTATATCAAGACATATCAACTCCTGACAGCACCCCCTATTCTCCTCCAAGTAGAAGATGAGCATCGAAGAATCTCCAGTGGGAGATGATTGAATTAGTCGCAAGCCTATCTCTTGGTAGGAAAAGCCCCTTGCTCCAACTGTAGACAGAATGCTGTCCAAAAAGGACAAAACCTGGAAGCAGGTAAGTCGACAGCCTAGCTCTGCCAAGACAGGGTAGGTAAGTCCTTCATAATCCCTGCTCTACAATCAATGTCTGTCAGAGAAACAAGGACAAACAACTGAAGAGCGATGCTGTAATGTATGGAGAGAAAATGGGAACTGTCCAGGCAGCCACTGGTATGTCATTTCTTAGTTTGGGAAGCTGCAGGCCCTGTACTTCCTATAAAATCAGATATATTTATCCCTCTCAGGTCTCTGAGGTGATTGAAGAACAGATAGATAAAGTCTCATAATTAAATTTTGAGTTGTTTAGGAGTCAAGAGAGTGTTATACATCTAAGAAGATACTTTTAAAATTGTGTTGCAATTAGTATGAATGTTGAGTCAGATATAGAACTTTAAACTCATGGAGATGTTTAGATAGTAGAATGTTAAAGTCAGGTACCAAATACATATGGACTGGTCATTGGGAATGTACGTTAAGCCATATAACCCTCATAACTGTGGCCTAATTACCTCTGTTGTACTGTATTATATTTATTATTATAAGAGAAAGAGCCATTTGTTGGACTGAAAGGAGAAACTGTAGGGGGAAATAAGATATACCTTAAACTTAAAAGAAAAAAAAAGGGAAGAGGATGGGGGGTTGAGGGTGGGAGGGTGGGACTGGAGGGGGAATAGGGAGGGGGCTGCGATTGAGATGTAACTTGAAGAAATAAAAAATAAAGGAAAAAAAAAAAGGTTTTGGTGTATTTAATTATTGGGGAAAGGACTGCGGCAGCTTATAGGCCATCAGTCCAAGCAATCCAGGGCCATCCGACTCCCAGACTCCTGGACTCCCTTTGAACCCTGGCAAATCTCCCTCCAAGCTGTTGGTAATTCTACCAGCCTAATATAACAACTTATACTACTTAACAGAGTTTAGGTTACAGGTGGTGTAGTCTACCCTTGGTCCGGGACTCTTTCCCCAGGATAAATCAGGCCTCTGGTTAAGGCGGGCCAGGCCCGTTGGCTGATATCCTGCCAGGCTGCCCTCTGCTCTGCCAAGCCGCCAGCTGCTCTGATGGCCTAATCTTACAGTTTATACTTACTGATAACTACAACTGATAAATAAATTGCAGTTCCACTTACTCATTGGTATGTAGAAAATATAGATATTTTTAGATGTCAGGTGTTTAGTTCACCTCGAATTTTACATGTATCAATAAAAATTGGTTTTGTTCAGTCACTGAAACACCTTATCCCACCTCCAAGGCTGAGGTAGCATTGTCAAAGAGGGTGCTACAACAATGTAAGAACCATAGGAAAGAGGGGAGTGTTGTGGGATGCTGTCTTCCAAGTCTGACATAGCCGTTGCAACTCATGAACTCTCAGCATCTGTGGTTACCAGCACAAGTCTGCATAAGGTGGTCTCTTGGGTCAAGAGAGGGACTCATGATGCCTCGCTCCTACTTGGGGATTTATAAGCTGCTAGTGGCTGTTAGGAGGAGGATTTCATAGGCTCTTCTATTATCTCCCAGAGCATCTTCCATAGTTAATGGACCCTAGGAGAGGGAAAGACATTGTCTTCAATAGTGTAGCCACAGATATGTTGCACATGCTCCTGTTAGTAACCCTTATCAACCTCATTGATTCACATACACACACACACACACACACACACACACACACAGAGAGAGAGAGAGAGAGAGAGAGAGCAAGATTAGCTGAAAAGCTAGTGGGATCAATGCAAGTAGGAATGGGACAAGAAGCAAAGCCATTCACCTTCTATGGACAAGAATAAAAGAGAGAAAGACAAGGCAAAGGGGCTGGGGTGACACTGTCCCCTCAAAGGGCACAATCCAATCAGTTGACTTCTCTTAGATTCCCTCTTAAAAGTACCACCATCTCCCAGCCATTTCCTTAGGATGAGCACTAAGCCTTTAAAACATGTGCCTTTGGGGGATGTTTAAGACCAAAATGATAACAATAATACTATAGGAATACAGGAATACAGTTTACTAATCACTAACACCTTTATTTGAGAGCCGATGAAGTAGATCCAACAAAGAAATATTTTTTTCACCTTCAGTATTGTTCTTGTTATGAATGTTTGGTTACCCTCTTGGTGGCAATGGGGACACAGTCCTCAAGAGAAGGCTGCAAAGAAGACCTTCCAAATAAAACTGAAGAAAATCCATGAGAACAGATGTAAAAAATGCAACATGCAACACCAAATATGGAAAATAGGGCTCCCTGACGGCTCCTACTGCTCTTCGCTCTGCAGGAGCCAAATCCAAAGATATTGAAATAAAGAATTCAAAAGGCCAATTTAAAAAAAAAAATCATCAGTGACTTCAGACGAGTTGCATATAAACAGCTGACTAAATTAAGGAAAATGAGGTTACCAAACAAGTCAGCAAAGAGATGGAGGTGCTGAACTGGAGTGAAGCAGAAATCTTCGAAATGAGAAGTAAATCAGGTGACACTCAGGGGAATTCAGCAATAGGATCCAGTGGAAGAAAGGATATCAGGACATGACATAGTACTTTTAACATTCAATTATTCATTTGCTCATTTACTTAATGTGTGTACTCCTGTGTACACATGTGCCTGCACAAGCCATGTTGCACATGTGGAGGTCAGAGGTCAACCTGAAGGATTCAGTTCTCTTCCTCTACCATGAGTTCCAGGGTTACAACTCAGGTCTTCAGACTCTGCAACAAATATCTTTGCCTGTTGAGCAAACTCACTGGCTCTCCTTCCATCAAAAAATAAATCATCGAAAAATCTCCAGTGGGAGATGATTGAATTGGTGGTAAGCCTTTCTCTTGGCAAGAAAAACCCCTTGCTTCAACTGTAGACAGACTTCTGTCCAAAAAGAACAAAACCTGGAAGCAGGTAAGTTGACAGCCTAGCTCTGCCAAGACAGGGTAGGTAAGTCCTTCATAATCCCTGCTCTACAATCAATGTCTGTCAGAGAAACGGGGCCAAATGACTGAAGATTGATGCTGTAATGTATGGAGAGAAAATGGGAACTGTCCAGGCAGCCACTGGTATGTCATTTCTTAGTTTGGGAAGCTGCAGGCCCTGTACTTCCTATATAATCAGATATATTTATCCCTCTCAGGTCTCTGAGGTGGTTAAAGAATAGATAGCTAGAGTCTCATAGTTAAATTTTGAGTTGTTTAGGAATCAAGAGGGTGTTCCGGATCTAAGAAGATATATTTAAAATTATGAGGCAAGTTAGTATGAAAGCTGAGTTAGATATAGAACTTTAAACTCATGGAGATGGTTAGATAGTAGAATGTTAAAGTCAGGTGCCAAATACATATGGACTGGACATTGGGAATGTATGCTAAGCCATATAACTCTTATAATTGTGGCCTATTTCTGTTGTTTTGTATTGTATTTATAGTTATAAGAAAAAGAACCATTATTTGGACTGAAAGGGAGAGCTGTTGGGGGGAAAAAAGAAATACCTTAAAAAAAAAAAAGAAGGGAAGAGGATGGGGGGTTGAGGAGGAGGAGGGTGGAAGGGTGGGACTGGAGGGGGGAGTAGGGAGGGGATTGTGATTGAGATGTAACTGGAAGAAATAAAAAATAAATTATTAAAGTAAATAAATATATAAATAAATAAATCTAACTATCATCCATCTATCTATATCTATCTATCATCTGTCTATCTATCTAAGATAGATAAGTAGATATAAAAATAAAATATCTTCAAGCTTAATAGTAGAGTTACGGAAACACAAATTAAAATAATAGCTTGACATTGGCTTTGCTGTCCCCAAACTCATCCTTTACATGTGAACACCTCTTAGCAAATGTGCATGGTATTTGCATATGAAAACCACAGAGTGGCTATTAAAAGCAATGAAAATATTCCAGATGCTACATAGCCCCACTCATATCCGATCAGCAATAAAATTCTTGGAACTCGACAATTTTGATCTGTCTCATAACAGCTCATTGGAAACTGGGGGGGGGGGGGGGAATACAGCCATTAAAAGGGGCGGAAAGAATTTTCCCCTCAGGAATTTAGAAATCCTTACTCATATTTTGTAGAACTGTTAATTAGAATTAAAATTCACAAGGTCAGAGTGTATAAATAACAACTCCCTTCCAAGAACACATCACATGATGTCTTTCTCAGTCCTGAATGGCCTAAGGTTTGTTGAACAGTCTCGCCTGCCTGAAAACCCAGACCTGCTCTTGGCAAATGTCTTGGCACCTCAAGTCCAAGGACACAGACCCTTCAGGGTCAGTAATATGATTCCTTGGCATGGTGCCTTATCCACATCCACCCAGCCCATCTGCATTTCCATGGCAACCAGGGCTGTGACTCCAGGGAAAGAATGCAGGCCTGGGATTCTTACAGACTGGAAGTTGAAGCCAGCTGCACCAGCTTCCTGCTCTGTGGCGCTTGTCTATTTACATTCTCTCAGTTATGAAGAATAAATCAAATAATCCATAGGAAGCATTGGACCAAGTGAGCTCATGTTAGAGCTTCAGTAAACATCTATTTATTTTTATTTTTTAATTGTTTTGGAAAGCAAAATTATTTACTGTAGGACATGTGGATTTATCATTCAAGAAAAATATCATTTTTATAAAAATGGAAAGGTCACAGTCACAGAAACTAAAAGGTAGAGATAATTCAAGTATATATTACCCAATTAACATCTACAAAATTGTGTCAGATCCTTGCAATACAATATAACTCCACCATAAAACTGACAAATGGATTAAAAAAAGCTGTGGTACATTTGCACAATGGAATACTACTCAGCCTTCAGAAACAAGAAAATCATGCAATTTGCAGCCAAATGGATGGAACTAGAAAAGCTCATCCTGAGTGAGCTAACCTAGACTCAGAAAGATGCACATGGCATCTATTCACTTATAATCGGATTTTAGCCGTATAGTACAGGATAACTATCCTACAACCAACAGACTGAAAGGAACAGGAACATAGACTTTGTTACTTGTTAGTGAGACATTTTGCCCTAGTGGAGCTGCTATGTAGGCTCCCAGCACAAGAGGAAGCTCTTAGCCCTTATATGACTGATGGACTGAAGGGGGCTGATATGTAGGGCCCCCACACTGGAGGAGTAGGATAGGTGGGAGAAGAGGGAGAGGGTGGGAGGGTGAGAGGGTGGCCCCAGGAGGGGTGGAGGGAGGGGACTGTGATGGAGATGTAAATTGAAGTAATAAATAAACATTAAAAATTTTAAAAAATAAGCACTGTCACATGCTACCACATGCATGAGACTCAAACATATTACACCAAATGAAAGGAATCGGACACCAAAAGTAACTATCGAATACCACAGTTATAGTAAATATTCAGGAAAAGGTAACTTTTGAGAACTATAAAGGAGATTAGTCATTGTCTGTTTCTAGAGAAAGAAGGAGTGGATAGTAAATGTTTAATACAAAAATGGGTTTTCTATTTCAGGAAATAAACATAAGGAGATAAAGTAATGGCATCGTGAATGCTCTAAACGCCACATTAGAAGTACTGGAATAAATAGAAGTGGGTTATTTCACTTCAGTTTTGTAAGTTCAAGGTTTCACACTCTTTACACTGACACATTCAGAAAATCAAGCATGAATAAAATGTGTGGAGTAAACATATATATGTATACATCATGATATGGATATGACTTCTATTTTAAAATCACGTTAAAATACTTATGCAAACAGTTCAAATATAGAACCTAAAATTATCAAAACTTGCATTCAAGAACTGGTAAAATGATTAATCACCTTGAAATTATAATCAAAACACAGTAAGGTAATATAAATATTAGCCCAACTAGCTAAAATTGACATCAACCTCATGTACTATTGGGCAGTGAGCTGCAAGGATCCACTTGGAAGTTGTTTCTTTCGTTTTGTTTTTGTTTGTTTTTTTTTATTTTGTGAATTTCACATCATGCACCCTGTTCCCTCTCCTCTCCGAGCTCCCCTCAGACCCACCCTCCACCCTTGCAATCTCCCTCTACATAAAAAAAAAAAAAAATCTCATTGTGGAAACTGTAGTGTGTCTCGGTGTGTCCCACAATATTCACTTTTGTCCACACATTTTTGCTTGCAAATGTTCATTATAATGACTATAATGACTCCTTGGTCTGGTCCGAGGCCTCTGGCTTCTGTATTTTGTTCATACAGAACCTCACTGAGACTCCTCTCAGATATGCTGTTATTGTCCTGTGTCGTGGAGATCCTGTAGTTTTGGGGCTGTGCAACTGGTTTCTTCGTGCACTCTAGCAGTTCATCCACGAAATATATGTTGTGGGGCAACACAAAGCCCTAGTTCTGGGCCTGCAACCCCTACATTCAGGGCCAGTTTTACTGTGCTACCTAGCTAAGGTTCAGGGCCTGTTTTCCTGAATGCTACAGCAGGTAAGGGGCTGGACCAGCTCTTCTGCTCTCATGACCCCATCAGAGCCAGCTCTCCCACCTGCTACCTTTGTCAAGGGCATCAGAGAGTGGAGGGGATTTCTCTCTCACCAATATCACCACAAAGAAGACAAAAGGCAGGGCTAGCTCTTCAATACTCACACCCTTGGGGCTGGCTCACCCACCTTCCCCATACCCCAGACCAGCTGTATTGTGCTCTCCAGGAGAGGTACAGGTCCTCATCTGCAGCATGTGAGGGGCAGGGACAGCCCCTCTGTTCTTGTGACCCCATGGGGCCAGATCTCCTGTCCTCCACTGGTGGAGAGGGCAAAAAGGAGGGGAGGGAATCCTTCCCTAGCCAGTATCACCACAAAGCAGACAAAAGGCAGGGCTGGCCCACCCACAACCCCCATATCCAGGGCCAGGCAGGGTTCCTCTAGTCTCTGGCCTGTCTCCTGTCCTGGAAGCCCATCTGGAGCCTGCCTGGTGCTGGACTGGTGACCATCACAGACCGTCGCAGACCAGTTCCCTGTCCAAGCCCCATGGCTCCAAACTGGTGTTGGTCTCCACCTTGTTTTTTTTTTTTCCCCCAGGAATGTTAGCCTACTATTCATTCAGAAGTTAATAGGTCAAACCACTGAAGGTAGACATAGCCCTCTCTCCTCTCTCCCACCTACTGATGCATACATATATGACATAGCAGCCACATCTGCAATGCCTCTAGGGACAGAGATTTTTTCTAAGAGATAGAATTTTATATGTTCCAACAATCAAGCCATCACAGATGAAAAACAAAAGACAATAAGAATGCTCCTAGAAGCATCCTTTAAAAAGTCTCATTTAATTTTTAAGTGTGTGTGTGCATGTGTGTGTACGTGTCTGCATATATATTCAAGTGTATTTGTGTGTGTGCATGTGAATGTGAGTGCTGCAGAATTCAGAAGAGATCATTGTCCTCCCGGGGTTTGAGTAAAGACAGTTGGAGGCTGTCTGATTTGGGTGCTAGGAAGCAAATTAAGGTCTTCAAGATCAATAAATGGTCTTAACTACTGAACCACCTCTTCTGCCCTGATCATAATGCTGTATTGTTTTATTTATGGATTATAGATCATTATGGATATAGAATCCATAATGTTCTATATGGAAAGAGTCCTGACACCTTTTAAAATAGAATAAGTAATGAAATATTCAGTAAGCATATTTTTATTATCATTATGTAGAGGGCCAAGAAATACCTGGGAGGCTCTAGGTCCAGATTGAATAGTTTCTCCCTGGCCCAAATTGTTGCTTCATTTTCCTTATGGCTGGCCTTTATGTGGAACTCCATTTGTAATTATATTCCATAACTATTTACTCTGTCTCAGCAATGAAAATGACAAATCATTGAAGTTTGAAATCATCATTACTTTCTCAATGCATGCCTACATTGGATAATCCAGTTCTTTGTTCTCACAACAGTGTAGCATGTCAAGCATTTAATGTCCTAGTCATCATAGCAATACATTTGGCAAAGATGGAGAATACTATTTTGTTGGGTTAATGCAAACATGCTTCTTTCCTGACATGTCATGTGCCCCTGTTTCTGGAAGATGTGAACAAATGTCTATTCCATCCATATAGAGAGCCACCCACAGACTGAATAAACATACTACCAAAGTCCAATTTGGTGAACCAATGAGTCTTATTGGGGTTACTTACAAGATTATGGGTAAGATAACCCCCCACAGGAGCAAAAATGACTCATGACAGCTGCATCTCCAAACCTCACCCTAGCATAGCTGAAGGGCCGTGAAACCTAGAGGCCTGGAACGTAGTGCAGGTGGCTCAGCAGGTTGAAGTTGCCTTTTTTCAGGCAGGTCAGTTGGTCTGAGCCTCTTCTAGGCAGCTCAGCTAGACTAACAGTTTCTCAGGAGTCCTTATAGCTTATTTATGCTTGGGGAAGGAAGGGACTGGTGTATCTCATAGATTCAGGGACTTCCTGAGGCTTTTGAGTTGTTTACTTCCTGGGCTGGAGGAGTTTCTTTGCAGGCTGGAAGGTTCCAGCTCCCTTTAGAGCTTTCCTCCAAGATGAAAACTTTTATCAGCAGAAATTGCTCCACGAGACATCAGGATCTCTTGACATTCAGATGAAAAGGTAACCCATTTTTACCTGAAGAATTTGCTAGCACAACACACAGAAGAAGTTCCCCTTGGTTTTGAGACCTCAAAAGTCAATAAATTCAATTCCCTTTATCTCTGGCCTTTTGATGGACAATTTTACAAAACATGAATGTCTCAACTGCATCTGTCCTGAACATATCCTGACTCCTGTCTAATCATCATTCACTAAATGATACAACAGTCTGTGCAGCATCAGGATTGCATCCATTTTTAATAAATGATGGAGAGATGAATTTACATATATGGGAGGACTGCAGAGCCTCCTTCATCTGACATAGGAGACAAACACCTGTGTCATTTGGTTTCCAGGGTTTCTTGAAATAGTTCTTTTGTACACATCTAGGAATGTCTGCATGCTGGGATTCTACCTGCCTGCCCTCCTGAAACAACCCCCCTCTCTCAAATTATGAGAGCAAGTGAGGAAGCAAAGAGTGTCCCATGTCCACTCCAAGGTAGGCTTGTGTAGCTCCAAGGAGGGCCAGTATGAGAAGCTAACATTTTTGATGCAGACCTGGGGAGCCAAAGGTAGGATT
>CAJQZJ010037469.1:3210316-3230921 GCA_907164525.1 Lophiomys imhausi
CACACACACACACACACACACACACACACACACACACACACACACACACATATATACACACACATTCAAGTGTGTCTACGTATATGCACCCATCCTTCAGTAACCATAGAAGATTCTTAATTTCAGAAATAAGATCTCCCATACCCACGAACCAATGTCCAATGATTGAAATAAGCTCTGTGAAAACTGGGATAGTGTTTGCATAGAAGCCACACACATCCCCTGTACATGTTAACTCTTGTCTAGAAGCAGTTGACTGAATCTTCATGCATATAAGTAATGTAAAGGCTTTACCATGAGGAATAGGCTTCTACCATCCTAAAGCCTGAGAAATCCTGTGGTCTGCAGCCTGCAAACTGGAGACACAGAAACATATGCTGTTTTCCAGCCCATAGGCAAAAGTGTGGGGGCCAGAGGGACGATCATGTAAATCTCAGCCTGAGGCCAAGAGACAAGAGAGCCCAGCTCAGCACAGAGACAGGAAACCAGGCTTTCCACTCAGGCCCTTGGGAGGCTGCATGACACCAGCAATATATGATGAGGGAAACTGCTCTAGAGGGTCCATCAGTTCAAATGACAGCATCATTTGGATACCCCCTCACACACGCATCTAATCTAGGTATCCAGGGCCAGTCCCAAGTCACTATGAGGACTCATCAGTCAAAAAGCAAAAGAGACCACAAGAAACAAGAACTATTTGGTCACTGAGATCCCTTCCCCTAAAGGATTGCATGTGACGAAAAAAGAAAAAAAAGCAAGGTCTCTCCCCTACACCCCCCAGCCCTACATGACAGCATCTTGGAGCCTTGGTATGACAAGATTACAACAGCCCCTGCTATAGGAGTTTAACATAGGTAGAGAAGCATTTCCTAAGCATATAAATGAACGCCTAAGACGTGAAAGACACAGGGATTAACATGAGGATGGGTATCATGGGAGCAGATAAAAGAAACCATAAGCTTGGGTGGTGGGGGCCCATCTGCAGGAAGACAATGGTAAGAGGCTCCGTGCAGAGACCTGCGCTTACACATTTCCGAGACAGAGGAGGGGAAGGAAACATTAATTTAACTTCACACACACACAAATTCTCTGAAGACAGAAATTTTCAGGTCTTTGACTGAGTTTCCTGTCTAAGAAGTACAAAAACCCCCACGGAGGGCATGGACTAGTGTCCCACTATGAAGGCAGGGTTTCCATACTGCTTGGCTTTAGACGATTTCTGTTAAGACAGCAGGTCCAGGATGAACACCTAGAGGCCGCCATGCTTGCAGCACCAATGCTGAGTGTGGGTTGGGGCGAAGGCTTGACTTTGAGGTACCACCCGCCCCCGGCCCTTACACACTGAAGAGAGGCAAAGTACATCTCAAAAGATGCAAGCTAGGTTGCCCCTGCAGCTACAGTGATGGGACACTGTCTAATTTTCAGGGTGAGAAGCAAGGGATCTCTCTCTGCATGAAACACAGACTGCCGAAACCCCACTGTGGAGGATGCAACGTGATCCTGCTCCCAAGAAACCCTGGCACACCTGTCTATACCCGCTGTAAGCATGGCGTGTGGAAAGGAAGAGTGAAGGGTAGAATGAAGTGTGTGCAGAGAGACAAAAAATGCGGTGGACAGGCAGGGACAAGGAGCTCTAAGATCCGCATCTGTCCACCTGAGCAGAGCTCCATTTCTCTAGGGCTACGTGAGCCGGAAGAATGGCCCCCCAAGCCCCTCCACCTCTGACCTTCCATAGCAGCTGGGTAGAAGCCTGTCCAAACCAGATGTTTTCCATTCTTTCTCAAGCTAGTAACCCAAACCCTCTCCCACCTGACAAGCCTAATCCCAGCTGTCACCATACCCAGAGACACCGTGCCTCTTTGTTAGTTCTACAGGAAAATGATGGGATGCACTAGGAGAAGATGTCTATTAGAAAACCGCAGAGACCATCAGCCTTGAGGCCTCAGGTGACTAGAAACAAGAGGATTTTGACCTGGGGTGAGGCAAGGGATAGGGGGTGGGGGTGGGGGTGCTGGGTTTTCCAGCATTTTCCATAAACCTAGATGAAATCCACATTCAATGGCTTGAGGGAAAGCATTTCTTCTTCATCATGCACACTAGTCCTCCCCAGCAAGGAACAGACAACATTCATTTTTTGGGGTTCTCTTGGATAAATCCTCTCTTTATAGGCCATTACCGCTGGGACTGGAGAAGCTGTGGCATTCCTGTTTCAACACTGCCACCTGCTGGATGGAAGCAGAGACACTTCTCATTTCAGTAACGTCTTGCTTTGTTTTGAATTCAGAAGAGAGTGTCCTAGGGCTGGTGGATTCCTATGATTGCAGAAGGGTGTGAGCTTACCAGTGATTGACAGGGACATTGTCATTGCTTTCACCACACACACTTTTAATCAGATGTGGGGTGTGTTTTTTCCCCTCTGTTGGCCTGCCATAGAGTTACAGCCTTACTTGGCAAATTAAGAAATTAAGGCACAGAAAGGCTAAACTACAAATATGAATTTTTCCAGCTAAAAAGTGGCCCCAGGAGGATACATCTCTGGGTAGTTAAACTCCAAATTGAAAGGCTTTGATGGGCTCACACTGAGTAGAGGCAGTTAGCAGATGGAAAATAAGAAGCTGGGATTGGGATGATGAGGACGATAAGGAGAAATGGTAAAACAGGGAAGAAAGTTGATGGAGGAGCCCTGGGTTCCCTCCCCTCCTCAGGAGAATGAAGGATCAGTGTGAATTCAGAATCTATGAGCAGACACACAATGGTCAGGATGGAGACGGGCACTTTGGAGGTTGAAATAGAGACATCAGTGAACAGAGGGGCCTGTGAACCACGGCGACTTACCAAGTCTGTGAAAAAGGAAGGCTGGCTGCCGGAGAACTGTAGCGAGGGAACTGCATCATACATGTGTGTACTGTGCTCACCACAGGGGCGGTCGGAGCCAGTCTCCCATGGTCCTCTCCAGGGACATAGGATGGTTCCACTGCTGCATTTGCAATGTCCCTGTGCCTCTTAGGAATGTTCAGAGAATACACTGCAAAGATCCCAAATCAGCAATCCCACGGAGCTCTTTAAGGATGAGCATAGTCCTAAGAGGAAATGAATCATAACTGACTAACAAGCAGAAGGAAGAACGGTCTCTGGGACTCTATGATATGTTTTGAGAAGCATGGGACACTGCTGAGTGGGCAGGTTGACTATTGAGAAGAAGCTGGACAGGAGTCTTCTTTACACGAGCTCCTGATTTCCACCATTGGTGGTTCAGGATCAGGACCTCCCTAGGTTCCAGTTACCACCCTTCTGCTTAAGATTCTCAGTGCCAGCAAACCCTGTGAGAAAAAGGAAAACAGCATAGTCCAATTCCCCCAATATCCAAATGTGAGAGTGGCCTATAATTGACGATTTCAAATCTGGACCCCCTGATCCAGCTCTCTACTCAGCATCTTCAAACTCCTGACAAGAAGTCTTCTCTGAATGCCACAGATGCCCAGAGTTCAAGTCCCACCAAGGCAGTAGCTGCTTCCTGAACACCAATGGATGGTGGAACACAGGTCCTTACATAAGCCCCTTCTTCCCACACCCTGCCTCACTCTCTCCTCTTCAGACAAGGGGAAAACCACCTTCCCTTGGAATGACATGCCATGCTCCATCCCCAAGCCTGGTCTTTCTACCTATGCATACATACCCATGAGATGCTTCCAGTTTCAGGGGGATTTCTGAGAGACAGCAATATCAAACTCTCCACAAAAGAGTAGAAACGAAAAGACCAATATGACATTTTCAACTGAAGTTGTTCCATATTCAAAGGGAGACACCATCCAGGAACAATTGGAAATGGTTGGGAAAGGATTTTTGGTTTTTTTTTTTTTTTTTCAATCTTGCTCTAATAAAGCATCTGCAAAAATCTTATGTACAAGTAATTTTCCTCATTTAATGCACTTTTCCTGAAGGTATTCCAGTATGTAACACACAGGTATTAGGGCATGATCCAAAGAATAAAAAAGGTTACATCAATCCTTAATTTTGTTTCCAGTGGGCCACATAGAGCTTTTGTGTGTAAGATTCAGCAGGAACTATTATAGCCCAGAATTTCACATAAGCCAACACAGTGGAAAAATATAGAGCCACAGGTCCCTGAGTTAGCCAGAGGCATGTGGTTCCCCTCTTCTGTGCCCACTGAGCCCCTACAGCATCATGGGTTCTCCTAGATCCTGAGTTCCTAGCAGCTGTGTGGGAACCCACAGATGAGATGCCGGCAGGGACATAGGTAAGCTAGGGGGTGCCTAGGGGGCCTGTCACTGGCATGGTGAGCTGACTTCCTGTCCACACCAGGGAGTAGTTCCTCCATCTTTGTACATCTACTTCCTGTTGCATGTAGGAAAGCATTCCTGAAGTATTATCTCATCCCAGATGACCCAAGAGGAAAGAAAAGAACAGTTCCTTCCATGTTCAACCCCTCAGCTAAGGACACCCAGGCAGCCTGTGTACTCTGTGACCCCAGTCTCTACCTCACTGTAGATACCAGCCTCTCTAGATGCCTGATCTCAGGGGGTTCATGTCCAGGGCGTTGTGCGTATTCCCACTTCTGCCCCAAACATACTATTCCCTCGATGGTCACTGGCAACTGCTTCCTTCCATCTGGATCCTGCCATCCACCTGGCTTGATTCTTCTTGTTATATCTGTCACTACCTGATGGGGTAGTGTTAAGCATATTAAATGTTAATTAATTGGTCCTGCTTGCTGTCTGTTACTTACATTGTCTCTGATTGGTTAAATAAAATGCTGAGGCCTGATATTGGGCAAAGACAGAGAAAGGTGGGACTTCCTGGAATTAGAACAGGAACCCTGTGTTTTACACAGAGGATTAATTCATTCCAGCCAGGAGCAGAAAGGAGGAGGACACACACCATGGGTTAGAAAAAGGAATCTCATTCCACATGGCCAGGAACATTGGCATAGCATGGAGAATGGCAGTCCAAGGGGACGTATGTATATACGGGGTCATATTTGGGTAATAGAATTAAGAGCTAGCTTAGATGGGCCAAGATTGCTCAATTCAGGCAAAGGCTTATTAAAATCCACGTGGTGTCTGTGTGTATTCATTTGTAATGGTGAATTAAAGATTAACAGCTGCCAAATCAATTAACAATAATAAAAATACTGGTTAATAATTTAATTAACCATTTTTTCTACAACTACCAGAAACAATATGCTTGATTCTGTAATTAATAGGTGGCAGACAGTTTCCCACAGGACACTATAGGTAGAAGAGATCTTCTACCTACCACTGTGTTCTTAGCACTTGGAAGTTATCAGTCTTAAATACTGAGCAAGTTAAACATAGTTTCGCTTTGTGTTAGCTGCTCTTGCTCCTCTGTCTCAAGTATTCTACATCCTTAGATTTAATCAGCTATAGTTAGAAAATATTCATAACAAAATGCTCTATCTCTCTGTTAATCAGCTACTAGTTATTGTTATAAGACACTTGGAGAAATAATCAAAAGGAGGAAGAATTTCTTTTGGCTGATGGCTTTCAAGATACCCGTCTATTGTGGTTGGAGGGCCTAGCAGGCCAACACTCACATCACAGTGCCCAAGAAACCAAGAACTGAAATGCCTAGATAGCAAGCTTTCTTTTCTTCTCTCTTTTGTTCCACATGACCGCTGGTCTTGGGATGGTGCCTCCCACACTCAGAGGTGCTGTTTCCCAGACACCACAGTTATTCATATCTGGAATCTCCCACATAGACACACTCAGAATGCTTCTTCACTACTTATCTAAATGCTCCCCAGTCCAATCAGGTCAACAACAATCTAGACTAAACTTCAAAGTTGGTTCTGAGCTCCACAACAGCCCTCGACATAAGTCACCTAGAGTAGAGTACATAGATGTGGAGATGAGAGAGGATGGGGATGACTGACTGACGATGAGTACTCAGCTGCAGCTAGATAGAAGTAAGTTGTGGGATGCAACTACGCAACAGAGTCACTGGAGATGGGGATCGGGTACTTCATCTCTCAAGAAGCCAGAAGACATGATTTTCCATAAAGAAGAGTTAAGTGTTTGAGAACCTGATTACACTGCTCATGTATATATTAAAACATAGCACCCTGCTAAGTTAAACAATTTCTTCTCGTTTTGATGTATCAGTTAAAATAATAAGGGCTGCGGAAATGGCTCAGTGGGTGAAGTACGTGCTATGCAAACATGAGGAGCTGAGTTCAAGTCTCCAGAACCCATGTGAAAAGCCAGACAGGAAGCTCATGGGCCAGATAGATTTTTGCACTAGTGTAAATACAACAAAAAGAGCCTGTCTCAAACAAGTTGGAAGGTGAGAATCAACCCCTGAGGTTGTCCTTTCACCTTCACATGCTCACAGTTACACACACACACACACACACACACACACACACAATCAATTAATAGCAGAGCTATACAGGAGGATGTATGTATGTTACATGCAAGGACTGTGCCATTTCATTTCATGGACCAAGTACCTACAGAGGGTCCTGGAACCAGTCCTGTTTGGATACTGAAGGTCAATTGTGATGTTTATGGGAGATTCCTTAAAAGAAGTCCTCAGACCAGATCTGTGAAGTAAGACCCTCCCAGACAGCTTCCACTCAGCTATTTGCAAACTCATAGAGGTAACTTTCTAAGCAAATAAGGAAGTCCAATCTAGGTCTCCCAGCAGGCCATCCAATCAAGGAGAGTAATGAGGGCAGAGAGGTGGAGGAGCCCCAGAGACAAGTGATGAGACTAAAGGTCTCAACCCATGTATTGCACTGCGGAGAATCTGTGTTGCTTGAAATCTGTGCACTGCAGAAGCTTTGAGCACTCCCAAAATCCACAACCCTGTCCCCTTCTCATGCCCATATTTTGTGGTCTAAGTTGTTAGAAAAAAACATTCTACACAGAAACAAGGCATTACTTTCTAGAAGAAAAAAATCAAAATTCTCAATAATCCAAGATTTTCATAGAAAATGTCTAGAGCACAGAAATCTCTCAAGGCAGTAAGAACGGACGAAATTCAGAAGGTGAACCTGGAACCCACAGGAACAAGATAATCCAGAAGAAAGTGCCCTGGCCAGTCACTGCCCCTCCCCACCCTGCTGTTCCCTTCTTCTGCCTTTTCTCTATGGAATCTGATTAGGCAAAAGCAGACACTCTAATAATCCTCAAGAGATTGCTTAGTAACCAGAGAAATATAAACTGGAGCCACAATCTAGTGCCCTTTTGAGCCATCAAACTGGCAAAACAGTGAAGTTCTGAGAACACTCAGCATCAGTGAGGACATGGAGCTGTGGAGACTGTTCAGATGTGATGTGAGAAAACTTGGTCCAACCTCTTGGGAATTTCATGAAAGTTAGCAACTCAGTGAACAGAGCCTGCATGGACTCTACAACACAGCTTTTCCATGGGGAAAAAGAAAACATTCCTGCATTCACATGTTGGGAGCATGACAGAATGAGCAGCAAGCAATCAGTCAAGCTAAACCAAAGTGACAGAAAGGAAACAGCCCAGTAGTGGCTCTGACTGAAAAAGAAAAATGGAGCGAGGTGTGTTTTTCATATGCCAAGAATTACTGAGAGATACAGGTGACTGAATGACCAAGCCCAGAGTTTAAGGAAGAACAATCACACAAGAGTGTCATTCAGTACATAAAACAAATGAACTACTTAAGTCCAAAACACTATTGAATAAAAGGAAAGCAAGTTGCACACGGTACACAGCATGGTCCCATGTCCTTAAACAGTCAGCCTAGTTTAATAGGCCAAATTAACCCATGTACAATCTATCTTACATGGTGCACCTGAGAGTCAGGTAAAAAACTTAGAAAGAGAAATAACCCAACATTTGTCTTGAGATGTTGGTAGGAGGAGGATGGCAAGAAAGTTTGGAGGAGACCCACAAGAGCATCCCAAGTATCGTGTACAGGGACTATAGCAGTTCAAGAATTTTCTTCAGAGTACTTGAGTACATTTCACAGTTCCATCAGTTAACTACCAACTTAAGATCATAGCAGTGGTCAGAGTCCTTCATGTCAGAGCATGTTTGACATCAGCATGACAGATCCTAAGTAGATTTATAGATTAATCCTTCCCTATGCAAGATGGAAGCCAAGGATGAACACTGGGGCAGAGGTAGAGGATACACACACATACAATACTCTATTCCCAATATCTCCCTGTCACATGGACACAAAGCTTGTTCTAAGTGCCAGATCCATATGCCCCATCTCTGTTAGTAGTCATGAGGGGTTGTGAGATCTCGCACTGTTATCACTCAGAGGAGGCGGGCCTGAATCCTGAAGAAACAACTTGAGATTCCTGCAGAGGATTGGGATAGGTTGGGGACCCAGAGTAGACCCTTCCCAAGTCACCAGGTCGCTATTCACGATAGGGTGATCTGGACCTGCACAGACCATGAGGGTCCTCACCACTCCCTCATGGCTCACCTTGCCTTCCCCTATCTGCTTCCTCCACTATTCCATATCATGCAGGCACCTCCCCAGGAACCTTTCTGCACGAGAACTCTGGGCTTGCATCTGTTCCCACAATGGCCCCACCTGCAACACCATGTTTCAACTCTACTTAACCTCAGACCTATCAAATGTCACCTCAAAATAGGATCCCAGAGATTTCTTGTCCCTGACGTATAAATTGCTGACATGTGTATACTATATCCTTGACAGATTTTAAATGCAGGAAACAGCCTCAAGCCAAAGGAATACACACTTAATTCCCATGTAATAGCACCTGTGTGTTTCCTTCATCATCCCCAGCAGCCCTTGCAACCTTCCTCTACCCTCAACGAACCACATTCTATTCTGCAAATCACCTGGAAAATACCTCCACTTTCAGCCATGCGTGATCTGTATTCTCTTCCCCTAGCTCCCAACGAACCTCAAGGTCATCTGCAAAAATCACCTACAAATCATTCCAAGCATGGGACCTGTAAATATGTAGGATATAATCTCCCTCTACCTTGGCCTGTCTCTTCCTCATGCTGCCATCAATAGCCAGATTCAGCTCTGCCTTCTCAATTAGATCAATCTACATCTTTTCTGAGGAAGGACCCTGCATTCCATTCAGCCTTTTATACACAGTTCATGAACCTAGGGTGTGCTTAGGAGGGTTCATTGAAGGAGTGTTTGAATGGACACAAATGAACAAAGCACAGCAAGTCTCTCAGCATCCCCCACACCAGATGGCCAATGGCTGCTCCTCCTACTCACTGTATACACCCTAGGCTTTACAAAGCCAAGTAGATAACTGGGGAGTGGTTAAAGAACCCTTGCACAATCTGTCTTCTACCTGCCCGTTTCGCTGCTTTACTGTGTGTGAGTTTCTCTCCCTGCTTCAGGTTTGAATTTCCTTATCAGAAAAGGTGCCAGCCACATCCCAGGACGCCTTCCCACATCAGTTTCTGTGACCTTGTAGGGTCTACCTGCCACATTTCTTCCCTCATTTTTCTTTCTCAATCCATGCCTTAGACTGGCAGCCAAGATGTTGGCAGGTACTGGTGTCCAGGTGGAAACACTTACCTCTTGGGAAACTATCTGCCATTTATTTGCTTCTCAGCTGATGCCAGGAAAGAAAGTCATCATAAGATGCCCTTAAAGGAGCTGGCAGAAGATACAAGAAAGCTGAACCAGAACATCTGTGAATGTATCACAGGGTCTAGTCATTGTGAATACCTGGAGCCCCCCTTTCCACAAGCCAGAAGAGCGGCCTTGGATTACTAAGGCAGAGAAGTAACCCATCAGAGCCTCCTGGTCACATAAAAACATGGAATAAGAACATGGAGAGGAAGAAAGAGAGGGCGAGTGTGGGATTGGCCAGACCAAGGAGTCATGATGAGAAATGGAAATCTGTAAGAATTCATGTTTTCACTCCACTGGGTCTCACATTTGCAACACAAATGGCCATCTGAGTGGTGGGCCTGAGTGAGCACAGAGGACAAGCTGCTCTGTCTCCACTGATTCCATCAGACACTGTCCTGTCTACCTCTTTCTGTCCTGTGGGCACGTCTCTATGAACACCATCTCTGCCAGCATTTCAGTTGAAATGGTACACGAGCTCAAGGGGGTTTTGTCTTGACTTCTCATAGCTGCAGCCCATTACTTCTAGGCAAATATGTGGTCCTATCGGGCAGTTTTTACCCTCAATGGCTTATATCCTTTATATAAGCCTTAAATTTATATCTTTAAATTCCAGGTCCTTACATCAAAATTATAGTTTCTATTTTATATCTTGCACTCAAAAAAAAAAAAAAAGCACAAAGATATCCACACCATATGCTCTCACTCTCAGTTTAGAAAACAATTCTCCTGTGGCTGTAAGGAAGAAGAAAGTACTTCTGAAATGATCTTGGTGTCTAAGTCATTGTCAGCCAAACACTACAGCTGTTGAATTCAAATAGCAGCTTTCATGTTGGCCTTATGCAAAATAATTCTTAGAAATTGCTGCATGGCATATCATCATTATCCTCATCTTTCCATTATCAAAAGGAATCCAATTAGATTATGACTCCTTTGCACAGAATTCCTTAGCCAGCTTCTACATGATTCTGTTCCTGGTAATTTCATGTTTCCTTGGTTTCCCATGATGTTGTTTGGTGTTTCTTACAGAGGTCCTTCAAGCCAGGCTGGTGAGTCACTCACTGGCTTTAACACAGACCCCACTCACTTCTGCACACTTTCCTCTAATCACTCAGCTTGACTTTTCCTCCAGTGTGAAAAGCAAGCAGCTGTTTCATGGGTTCTGGTGCAGAGAAGAACTTTCGGCCCAGGTGGACACATCTGCTTCTGGCCTGCACATTCATTGGAAATGTAGCATTACGGTAGCTATAAAAGCCATGAACAGTCAGGATTAGCTGTACCCTAACAGGTGTGAGCTACAACTCCAGTACATCAAAATGTCTGCCCTCTCCCAAGCAGGGAGAAAATGGAAAGGGGGAAATATCTTGAGTCTCTGATAAGCAGGAACAGAAGTCCTGCACATTCTGTGAGCTCTGCCCACCAGACCCCAGGAATGACTGCAGGAAGTCTCTCTACTGCAGGCAGGATTTTTATGTCCCCTTTCTCTTGCATTCTCGTCTTCCTCGTGGCTACCAAAATGTACATTCTACTGCACCACTGCCTTGCCACCATGATTGACTGACACCTCTGGAACATCAGGCCAAAATAAGTCTTTCCTCCTTTAATCAGTTTCTGTCAGGTGTTTTGTCACTATGACAACAAAGTAACTAATGTCGTAGTGTAATAGTACTTTTAAATTATTAAACACTTATTTATTAACAAATACACTTACTTAACTACTATTCCTATAAATTCCTAGAACCCCTAAGAATGCCTACAACCCCTATAAATTCTTACAACCCCTAAGATCTAACCACCAAACCCATTGATAAGGATACAGTCTCTGGGGCAAGTCCTCGGTCACCAGGAACACAGTATCCAGAGTAGACTCTTTAATGCACTTAGCAGTCTTTATTCTGGAATATCTCAGAGGCAGGTTCGTCAGGGTAAATTGGCTATGGCAGTCTCACCTTAAATAAGGCTTGAGGCTTTCTTCTCTGTGGGAGACCTCAGCCGTCTGTAGGCCAACGTATTTCCTTCGTATCAGCAACTCTGCCGCTCTGCCTCAGTCTTTAAAGCTGGCCACAGTTCCGTTCAGGCCACTGTTTGGACAGGTCAAACCCCTCTAGGCAAAAGCTGAGCCACAGGGTTTAGTCCTTGGCCTTTTGCTGTCTTGCCGAGGCTTTCTCTGCTCACCAGCTTCTTTCTGCCTCAGGGAGATCTGGCCATTGGTCTACCAGCACTTTCTCCAGCAGTACTCTCTAGCATCGGAGCTCTCTAATATAGGGGCCCTTAGCACGCAGCTCTCTGGGCTCATCCACTTGTCCTTAAATAGGATCGCTCCTTGTTCCACCTGCTTCAGCTTAACTTGGGCTCTGCCCACTTAGCAGCTGAAAACAATGCCAGGCCATAAAGTCTTTGCTTGTTTCACCTGGCTTCAACCTTGTTTTTCAGTCCAAAGAGACTCCCCTGTTTCATGTGACTTCATCCATAAGCTGATAAGCTAATTGCTCACTGCCAAGTTGATCTTCATGCCCCGACTTAAGAAACTGTATCAGAAACCTAGATATTCACTAAATCTAACTTATATTAATCTATCAACCCCTACCTCGTAGTTTCTTATAGCAGCTTCCCATTTCTATATTCTGAGAGAAATTGTACAGAGCTGGCACAATTTATTTGCAAAATATGTGGTAGAACTTACTAGGAATCTCATCTGTGATGGTTAGTCATATGTGCTCAACTTGACACAATCTAAAACCACCTGGGAAGGGCGTCTCAATGAGGGCTATCTATATTAAACTAGCCTGTGAGCATGTCTGTAAGGAAGAATTGCCTTAATCACGTTAATGGAGACAGGAACATCTTCCCACTGTGGGTGGCACCATTCCCCTGTATGAATGTAGTACTTTCCTACTTTGCTTAGGTTGACCTTGAACTTGGAACCCTCCTGGACTGAAGGAGAGGGGAGGAAGTACGGTGAGCACAAGCTTGCAAGCATTAAACCATCGCTCTCTATTCTTGAGTGGGGTGTGGCATGACCAGTTTTGTCCAGTTCCTGCTACGGTGACTTCCCTGTTATGAAGGACTGTAAGGGAGAGCTGGATAAGCCCTTTCTCCCTTAACAAACTTCTGTCACCACATTTTACCATAAGAACAGGAGAAGAAACCAAAGCATCATGTAAAATAGTGTTTTGCCTTTTAGTAGCTAAAGGCCTACTGGGCTTGATTATTTCTGTGCTGATTGTGGCAGATTGTGCTTTTCTAAGAATGTATCTATAGCATGAAGGGTTTTAAACTTGGAAGCAAAGATTCGTTCACTGTATTTAGTTGCTGTCCTTTAGTGTCCATGGGGTCTGTAGTGATGTCTCCTCTTTCATTTCTGATTTTGATAATATGTGGTCTCTGCACAAATTGTTTTAAATTAATACACCTAGAAGTTTTTCAACCCTGTTGAATTTTTTAAAAGAACCAGTTTTTAGTTTTGTTGATTTTTTTCTATTGAATTTCTGTTTTCAATTTCATCTCAAATTTTTATTATATTTTTCTTATTTTCTGCCTATTTTGAATTTTATTTTTCTTATTCTTTTAATCCTTTGGGTGTAAATCTGTGTCTCTTTTTTGTGCTAGAAATGGACATAATGTTTTATCTTTGTATGTGAGGGGCTGCAGTAAAGAAACTGCTGACATCACCACTCTGTCATGGTTAAGGTTTTTATTGTAGATCTGAGGGAGCATCAGTCAGAGGCATCTGGAAGAGTCCAGAGCAGACAGAGAGAGAAGTAGACTGGACATGTCCAGGGCTATCTGTGAGAGAGGGGAGAATGACCAGTGATAGAAAATAGAGTGGGCATAGTGAGAATAGCAGCAGCAGGGAGGGGAAATCTTGCTGTTATAAAGAGAACAAATAGGAAGAGGGAAGCCTGGGGAGGCAAGAAGGGCTAGGCTGCTAGCATGAACTTTGAAATGTATAGCAGGCACTTGTGATACTGAGGGAGCTTGGAGGGCTTTGATATGCAACCACAGGTGTATGTCAATGGTGCTTTAGATCCCTTCTGCTCAAGGAAAATGACTCCTTTTGGTAGACGGAACCAGTTTTCACAAGTTCCAGCAGAAACCCTCCTATAGTCCAGGCTGGGCTCTCATTTCTGTATAATTGGACTGCTTTTTGAGTTTGAGGGATTGGAGTTTCCTTTGGACCTGACAGTCTTTAGACATGCTAAGAAATAACTCTACCACTGAGCATTAGCGGCAAATCTTCTAGTTGTTTTTTTTTTTTTTTTTAAGAGGGCCTTCCTAAGTTGCTTAGATTGGCCTTGAACTTGGAGTCCCCCACTTCAGACTTCTAAGTAGCTTGGATCACAGACATACTCCACTAGGCCATGGCCATTTCTAACACATGCATCCAATGCCATTACTCTCCCTCTAATTACTTCTTTACACCCTAAGCATAAGTTCAATTTTCATTAACTTATTGTTTATTTCTTGTCATCTTTTATCTTTGGCTCATGTTACTTAGAAATATATGGTTTAATATCCAGAAATGTTGGATTTTGGGGTTTTTTTTTTTTTTTTTGCTTGTTTGTTTTTTGGTTTTGGTTTTTTTTTTTTTAGTTTCAAATGCCACTTATTTATCGTTGGTACATAAAGGTGGTTTTTGTTTTTTTTGCATATTGATCTTATATCATGCCACCTTGTTGCAATTGTCTCTTTCAAGATTTTTTAATTCTAATTTTCTGCTTAAATAATCATGTCATTGTGAACAAAGACAGATCTATTTCTTACAATTTTCCTTAGAGAATGCATTTGAGCTCGAATATTCCTTTCTGGATCTAGTAAAACATAATAAAGAGTCAATTGTTGTTGAGTTTCTCTTCCTATTTATGAAGGTAGTAAGAAACTGTTAAACTCCTAGGGACTAATAAATATGTGTCACAAAGCAAACTAAAAAGGGACACTTCCAAGCATGCCACATAGCCTTCTCTAACTTTGCCATCAACAGACATCATCAGTCCCTCTCAGAACTCCTGTCCACAAACCTGCCAACCACTAACTTCTATTTTCTTTTCCTAGAAAGGGTTTCTTTATGTAGTCCTGGCTCTGATAGAACTAGTCTGTAGGCCAGGCTAGCCTTGAACTCAGAGATCTGCCTGGCTCTGCCTCTTGAGTACTGGGATGAATGGTGTGCATCATCACTGCCTGACACTTCTAATCTTAAAGTCCTTCTCAGATTGAGCTCCATGATACTAAACAGACAAACTATTCTTGTATTAAGCTCCTATCCTAATCCAAAGGATTCTGTTGAAAACCAAGCAAGCTGTCTATCCTACATAAGGAGAAACTTGGTTTTGAGTTGCAAAGATGAAGACACAAGCCGTTTTAACTGAATTTGAAATTTTCGTAATGTTTGTGAATAGGTGTGTGTTAAGGATATGAACTAGGGAGTTAAATTAAAAAATAAAGTAAAAAAAAAAAAAAAAAACGGTAAATGATTACAAAACTACAAAACCAAAGGAGGTTTAGGAGGTATTATGGGTAGAGTTGGTGCCTTGCCAAAACACATGTAAAACCTCAACCCTCAGTATTTGTGAATGAGACTTTAACTGGACATATGTTCTTTGCTGGTGATCAATTTGCAATTAGATCCCTGATGTCATGTTAAAAGGAGAAATCAGGACATAGTGTCTTATCCAGAGAGATGGTTTGAAGTAAGATATCCATCTCCAAGACAAAGACCACTGATGTGTCTACCAGATGCTAGAAGAGGCAAAGAAAAAGCCTTCTACATACAGACTCTAAAGGGAGCATTGCGGGGTGTCACTGAAAGACTGAGCCCCCATCCTGAGCTGAGCAAAAGTTTGTGAAATGTCAATGCCTTGACCTGGCAGCGACCTTCACCACCACCCACTTCTCCATTGCTGTGGCTAGGAAATGACTAACACAACCACCCAGCCCCAGGGTCTCCTTGACAAAACACCAGCCTGGCCCCAGGAGATAGGAAGTTGCCCAGCTCCTGTGATAAGAAGCTCTCCTTGGACAAACAGCCAGGGGCCCTCCTCCATGAATTTACACCAATGTCTATACTATTATTGAAACCTACCACAAAGCATATATAACCCAAAGCTTTGCAAATTTCGGGATCACCTCACCTCTTCCCCTCTGGTATAGGCCACCCCACGCATGTCAGAACAATAAATTCCTCTTGCTTTTTTCATCGATTCAGTATTCAGTGTCTGTTTCTCATTGAGGATCAGCAGAAAAATACAGCATTATCCCGTCTGGGGAATGGGCCTTACATCACAGACAGGAGGATCCCAGGAGCCCTCTGGCCAGCTAGTCTAGCTTGTTCCAAATTCAATGAGAGCCCCTTTCTCAGAAAACAAGGTAGCAAGCAATTAAGGAAGGCAGATAACATTGACCTCTGGCCTCCCACACATATGCACACACATCTTCACAAACAATCAAACTCAAACCTCCCCTAAACCCTCCCCCCCAGAGGTATGGCCCTTCAAGGGCTTTACTGCAGACTTCTTGTCTGCGTAATCTCAAGACAGTAAACACCTACAGTTTCAAACTACTTGCTTTAACAACACTTTATTCCTACAGCCCTAGGAAACTAACACAGAAATGCACACACAAGTCAGAAGTTGCAAGCTTGGGTGCAGCAGTATTCTATATAACAAAAATGTATGTGAGAGATCATTTGAAGTGCAAATGGCCACAGACCCTCAGTCTCAGAACAGGGGTGACAGAGGAGGATAAAGACTTCTTGGAAGGACATCCATGAGCTAAAAGGGCAGTCGCTCTTCAAGTAGTAGCTGACAATGCTATTATTTGGGAAGCAGCCTAGAAATGCTATTTCTAAAATATAATGATAAACTACTTAAATTGTTAGTCAGGGCTGGAGGGAAGGCTTAGTGGTTAGAGCACTTGCTACATTTGCAGAGAACCTGGGTTCAATTTCTAGAACCACATAGCGCTTAAATTCAGTTCCAGGGGATCCAATGCCTTCTTTTTACCTCCACGGGAACTATATGCACACATGTGGTGCACAGATTAGAAGTTTACAAAACACACATAAAATAAAATGAATAAATTTATTTAAAAAAACAAAACAAAACAAGATAAATTGCAAGTCACAGAAGAATAATCCAAACAAAAGAACAAAAATAAATAAACAAGCACATGTATGGTCTTGGAGAAGATAAGAGGTCGGATTGTGTTTTGTAGATAGGAAGTCCTTGTGTGGTTAGACAGGTGTATTCAGAAGGTGTACAGTCAAAGCTACACCTGCTGATGCTCGCTATCCACTGCCGCGTGGTCTAGAAAGTCAGATGCAAGGATCGGCTGGCTCATGTGGAAGGGAGATTATGGATCTAAGTCAGAAAGTTGACTCCCTTATTGAAATGCCACAAAAGTGGGCTGAGGAACAAGTCCCTTGAGCGGCATTGAGTGGATTTGAGGCTCTAGAGTCTCTCTGTATGGTGTCATTTCCTGCAGGTAGATTTCTTTTCTTTCTTCTTCTTTTTTCTTTCTTTCTTCCCCCTTCTTTTTTAAAATTAAGAAGCTTGACCCTTTTCTTTAATTCTTTGACATTTCCACACTTGTATATATCATGCATCTTGATCCACTCCTTTCTTCTTCCCTTCAACCTACCCCAAGAATACCCCAGGACACTTCCTTCACAACTTCATATCTTCCTTTTCTTTCCTTCTTTTTCTTTCTTTCTTTCTCTCTTTCTCTCTTTCTTTCTTTCTTTCTCTCTTTCTTCTCTCTCTTTCTTTCTTTCTTTCTTTTTTCCTTCTGAGACAGGTTTTCTCTGTGTAGCCTTGACTGTGCTGGAACTCGCTCTGTAGACCAGGCTGGCCTCGATCACAGAGATCCTCTTGCCTCTGCCTCCCAAGTGTTGGGATTAAAGGCGTGCACCACTGTACCCAGCTATGTTCTCCTTTTCTATTTATTTATTTTTAAACTACTGAGTCCTATTAGTGCTGTTTATATATGTCAGCTATGTGGTCATCTCGTGGGGCATGGGAAAGCTACCAGTGACCATACCTCCAAAGAAAAATAACTCTAATTTACCCAGAAGCCATCAGCTGCAATAGCTAGTCAGCTAAGAGTGAAGCTTTAGGAGTCCCTCCATGCTGGAAATTTTCACCTCATCATCTGCCATGTTCTTTGAGCCTTTGGAGAAAGAACAGTTGATACTGCTGTCCCATCTATAGCTGAGCACATTTATTCTCCGTGCTTTGAACAGTACCATGTTTCTGTGTTTACCAGTGCCCACTGCAATAAGATGATTCTCTGACCAAGGTTGAGAATTGCAGAACTCCATGGATATAAATATAGATTTTTGTAAGGACGTTTACAACATGACTATATAGAAAAACAGTTCCAATAGGTTCTTCACTAGGGCCTATGACTTCCCTAGCCATGAGTTTTGATCATAGTCACAGTACAAAGCATGAATTTCCTCTCCTGTAGAGCAGGCCTCAAATAATAGGAGATCAGTTGGTTACCCCTGTAAACAGTCTACCACTATTGCACCAATGGACACATCTTGACTGGTGGGTTGGTAATGCAACATGCAAGGTCAGCTCTGGATAAGACTTTTCCCTCCAGTAGTCTGCATAGCACCTTCCAGCACTATGAAAGCTAGCCAGCAGGGAGTTCTAAGGTCAGTTCAACATTGATTTCTCTATGTCCTGCAACCGATATGTGTAGTATCTTCAGCAATAGGGTCTGATCATCTCTTATGGTGGGCAAATAAGAGCAATGGCAGTAGCTTGTTTTGTTTAGTGAACTTCTGGGGGCATTTCTAACCAATAACTGGTAGGTAAATAATCCATGCCTTGTGCTGAGATGTCTTCTGAGAAAAGCATTGTTTACTAATGTAGGGTACCAGTGCTTAAACTCCTTTTTAAAATTATTAAAATTAGTTTTAACTAATTTAAAGACTAGCCTGGAGCATGGCTCCCACATGTAGATTTTTAAAATCAAAGCAGCTCTTTTCTTTGTGCATATGTAAAACATAACTCCCCAGCTGGTAAAGCACCGTGCTGACAGAGATGAATTCACAGACTTACAGGGACAAGTTTTAAAGTCATACAGTTTTCATTGGTTTACATCTACCAGCCACACCAGACAGACTATATTCTCTTTCTATAAAGTCATTATCTACAGAAAGCTGATATTTTGTTTGTGGTTTCTTTTCCCTCAAGTGCACAGAGAGAGCAGAAGCAGAGCTGATGGATAATCTTTCAGCTGTCTGACTGAACAGATGTGGCATGGCCTTTAATCCTCAATTGGTCATTGTGTTGGTGAGAAAGCTTCATGGGAACCAGAGGAGTTGGAAGATATTCCATAGTGCCTGTGGGTTTTCAGTCTCTGAGCTAAACCACCTCACAGTCCGTGGCAGGATTTTCCAAAGGTCTTGTAGCCAAGACTGAGTTGCATGAGACCAAGGGCTCTAGACCAGAGGTCATTTTGTCAGTGGTAGCCTGCACCCTGCCACTAATCCAGAGGAGTTTGCTAATGCTGACCTACCAATGGATTTACACTCTTGCAATAGGAAGTTTTGTGCTGAGCTGAAGGTGCAGGTTCCAGTTTCACCAACATCTTGCTACAGGTGGAAAAAATAAAACTAGAAATAAGAATTTAAAAAAAATGATCTTCATGTGGCACCATAGAAACCTTCCTCAAGCAAGTCCCTGGTGAAAGGACATGTCATACATTCAATACAGCCACTGTCATCATTCTTGGCAACCCTGCCTCCTTTCAACAAGTGAAGTGTGTGTACTCTTGGATATGTACCACACAGATTCCCCCAGCCAGCTTTTCTGAGTCCTCAGTTCATTCCTCCAGTAAGGAGTGTGGTGTTTAAACAGAAATTTCCCTGCCTGGAGTCTGTGCTTGTCCTGGTATCTCAAAGGGATTGTTTATCTGTTCCTCTGGTGAATCCTCACTCTGTATCAACCCTTGGAATAACTGTGGAGGAACTTCCAGGCTAGGGAAATCCCCATGCATATCCCACTGCACCTCATAAGAACTGAAAGCACTGAGACAGATTTATGGGGTGCAGGCCACTTGTGTGAGGATAAGCTGCCAAAGAATACTAGACTGTGACATCTCAGCCTAGTAAGGCCAGTGCTCACGTGTTGGAAGACAATTACAATATGGCCTTTCTTGCATACGAGCTCAATCCACGCTTATTCCTAGGCCTTGTCTTCCATATGTAGGAGTTATAGGTTTTCCAATTCTCCAATCTTCACCATTTGCCCAGCCATCATGGAATGAGAGGATGACAGCAGGGGGTAACACGCAGTCAAAACCAGTTTGAAGAAGACTCTTTGAGCCTTCAGCTCCCTGCCTGCCTCCACTATGACTAATGAATACAATGAACTTTTTATCAAGCATTTTTTTCTTGCTCTGGTTCACTCCCAACATGACAGGGGCAATACCACTGTGCCACCCCCTGCTTGCTGCAGTTGGATAATGGGTTTCATGTTTCCCAAAGTCTGTTGTATTGAAAGCTTGGGTCTCAGTGCAGCAATATTCACAGGTAAGGGTTTGGGGGAAGTGATTTGTGGATCATGAGGGCTCTGACAGACCTCATCCTAGATTAACCTATTGGTGGGTTTATAATGGATGAGGATGGAAACATATTAGGTGAGGTTAAGTTGAAGGGAGTAGGTCCTTGGGGACATGTCTTGGTGATATATCTTGTCCCTAACCTCTGTCCCCTCTCCTTCCTGGATGCTGTGGGGTAACAGCTCTCTGACACGGTGTTCTGCTTCAGCAAAGACCCAAAGCATCTAACCTAAGAGAAAACAGACTGCAGTATTGAAGTCACGAGCCAAAGAAAACAGTCCATCCTTGTAGTTGATGGTCTTGGGTAACATGTCACTGTGCTTGGAACTAAACTAGCATGATGCCCAATAATGTCAGACTAAAATCTAGAGTGAGCACCAGGACTTTGGGATTGACTGTGACTGACCTGCCCCCTACCCCAACTTTGTAACATTCACAT
>CAJQZJ010037469.1:3238023-3261860 GCA_907164525.1 Lophiomys imhausi
GTGGAGTGTGATCAGTCCTGGAGTGGAGTGTGATCAGTCCTGGAGTGCAACCAGTCCCTGAGTCAAGTGTGATTCAAAGGTGTGGTGAGCAGAGTTGAGCAAACAGACCCTGAGAGTGGTGTCATGCTCAGGAAAGTGGGAGTTTAACTTTGGCTTTGAAGGTAAAATGCTTTTGAGGAAGAACAGTAAAGAATGAGTTTCTCTTGGTAGAATTTTAAGCCCACAGCACAGCATGACAATATTAAGGAGAGGGAAAAATAAAAAAATAAAAAGAGATGATGCTCAAGGAACATGTAGAATGCCTAGTAAATGGGGCAGGGCAGGTGGGAAAGCTGAAATAGAAAGTATTAATGCTGGGAGGGAAAAAAGAAGTTCCAATGCCATGATGTCCCGCATAGGAATCTACTTAGGACAAATGAGCCAATAACAAAAGCAGACAGAATGCGAGGTTAAGTAATATGTGTTCATGATCACACACTCCCCTAACATTTCATCAGCTTCTGTTAGTCGAGATAGGCTATTATAGGCCTCATAGCAAGTAAACCCTAGTAACTCCATAAGAAAACAAAAACATTATTCAGTCTTCTTATAAAAGAAACACAGGGATATCTTGGTGCCACTCCCAGAAAGCAACTTCCAAGATGTGACTTCAGGACACGGGTAACCTCTAACATATGTGTCTATCATACCCATAGATGACATCTGGGGTGGTCATAGCAGGTGCAAGCTCTTTACTGCTGTCAGTTACAATGACACTAGTCACCCATCACAAGCTGGGAGGTGGGGGAGTCATGCATCTCTGCCCATCTGCAAGAGTCTCTTCCATGCCAGGGAGGAGTAACCATGAGAACAGAAGTGGCCATGGGCTCTAAGTTTCTTCTGAGCCAGTCACTATTCACTGTGCCACTTCAATCATGCTCCTGACACTTCTTTCCATATGATTTTAATCTGCAATTTGGGTTTCAGAACAAATCTGCTTCTTGTATATTTTGCAACTTAATTATCTTAGTGACAGAGAGACCTTTTTAAAAATGTTCATTTGGAAGAAAGGAGGACTTAAAAATAGTAATTATATTGATTTAGTAACCTTGGTGTTAAATGATTTATTTTTTTTTAATGTTCTAGAAAAGATTTGGCTCCGTTGCTGTAGAGTGCATCTCTAGCCTTCTGGTTGGAGTTGCTTGGAGAACCTCAATTCCTGGGCCTCCACAGTGCCACCTTTAGCTCGACCTGTTGCATCTCAGAACAGCACTCACCTGGCCTCCCAGGCTGCAGTGCCAACTCCATCCTGGCATCCCACCAGTGGTTTATCGCTCTTCTTGCTTTCTAGCTCTCCTGAGAGTCTATTCAATTTACAGACGTGGAGTCCAGGCCAGTGTCTTTAGCTATCTCTCCAGGATTCCACCTTGGGTTCAGTTTCTCTTGTCACAAATTTTAGAAAGATCTTCCCATCCCCCAGAATTCTACCTGCTGCTTAGACTCTTGGCCCCTGAAATGAATGGTTTCGGAAGTCACACGCACCTATGTCCCTCGTCTGGTACAAGGTCAGGTGGGATGTGACTACTCCCATAGTCAGTAGGGACGAGCAACATCAGAGAACAAAGCTCTTATCAGTGACAAGGGGCAGGGACTATCCATCTGTGCGCACCTCATCCATGTGGTTCTATCAGATCCAGTTCTGAGCCAATCTTGCCTCATAAATCCACAGGAGAGGCATTGCATGTGGCAAACCCAGGCAGAATGCATCTTTTAGAATTGTTTCAGGTTTCCTCCCCCACCCCAGTTCAGAAGTCATATGAGAGCCAAGAGCCTCCCCATACACTCGGGGCCTACAAGGCAGTACCACCAGTGAAAAGTGTCTCATTGCCAGGGAGAGAAAACTAAAAAAACAAACAAACAAACAAACAAACAAAAGTCTATGTCCATGTTCCCTTTGGTGCATCGGTTGTAGTATAGATATCTGTACTATAGAGCTAAAATCCGACTATAAGTGAATAGATACTATGTGCATCCTCTGAGTCTGGGTTAGCTAACTCAGGATGAGCTTCTCTAGTTCCATCAATTTGGCTGCAAATTGCATAATTTCATTGTTACTGATAGCTGAGTAATATTCCATTGTGTAGATGTACCACAGTTTTTTAATCCATTCTTCGGTTGAGGGACATCTGGGTTGTTTCCAGTTTCTAGCTATTACAAATAAGGCTGCTATGAACATAGATGAGGAAACTACCTTGTGATTTGGTGAGGAGTCATTTGGATGTAGACCCAGAAGTGGTATGGTTGGGTCCTGAGGCAAAGCTATTCCAAGTTTTCTAAGATATCGCCAGACCATCCTCCATAGTGGTTGCACAAGCCTGCACTCCCACCAGCAATGGAGGAGGGTTCCTCTTTCTCCACACCCTCGCCAGCATGTGCTGTTATATGAACTTTTGATCTTAGCTATTCTGACAGGTGTGAGATGGAATCTCAGAGTCATCTTGAGTTGCATTTCTCTGATAATTAAGGATAGTGAGCATTTCTTCAAGTGTCTCTCAGCCATTAGGGATTCCTCCTTTGTGAATTCTCTGTTTAGTTCTGTTCCCCATTTTTTGATTGGATTATTTGGTTTCTTGACATTTAATTTCTTGAGTTCTTTGTAAATTTTGGATATTAGCCCTTTATCAGATGTGGGATTGGTGAAGATTTTTCCCGATCTGTAGGCTGTCATTTTGTTCAAATGACAGTGTCTTTTGCCTTACAGAAGCTTTTCAGTTTCATGAGGTCCCATTTATTGATTGTTGGTCTCAGGTCCTGAGCTGTTGGTATTCTGTTCAGGAAGTTGTCACCTCGTGCCAATGATTTCAAGGGTTTTTTCCCACTTTCTCTTCTAGCAGATTTAGTGTGACCAGCCTTATGTTAAGGTCTTTGATCCACTTGGACTTAAGTTTTGTACAAGGTGATAAGTATGGGTTTAATTTAATTCTTTTACAAGTGGACATCCAGTTGGACCAGCACCATTTGTTGAAGATGCTGTCCTTTTTCCATTGTGCGGTTTTGGCTTCTTTGTCAAAAATTAGGTGGCTATAGGTGTGTGGGTCCATTTCTGGGTCTTCAATTCTATTCCATTCATCTACTGGTCTGTTTCTATACCAGTACCATGCTGTTTTTACTACTATTGCTCTGTAGTACAGCTTGAAATCTGGGATGGTGATACCTCCAGATTATTATTTTTTTTTTGTACAGGATTGATTTAGCTATTCTGGGCTTTTTGTTGTTCCATATGAAATTGAGAATAGCTTTTTCCAGGTCTATAAAGAATTGTGTTGGTATTTTGATAGGAATTGCATTGAATCTATATATTGCTTTTGGTAGGTTGGCCATTTTAATGTTGATCCTACCTATCCATGAGCATGGGAGATCTTTCCATCTTCTAACGGCCTCTTCCATTTCTTTCTTCAAGGGCTTGAAGTTCTTGTTGTACAGGTCCTTTGCTTGCTTGGTTAGAGTTACCCCCAGGTGTTTTATATTGTTTGTGGCTATTGTGAAGGGGGTTGTTTCCAGAGGGCAGCTCTTATGAGATCCTCCAAGATCTGCTAGGCAAAGCTCTTAAAGGAAAGCCCATCTCGTGCAGTGTGTCTGAATCTTTTACCACTTGGGCTCCATGTTCCCAGCCAACTCCGAACTGCCAAATGTTCTGCAGAACTGGCCTCATCTCCCCTCATGTCCACAGCGATTATGTCTTAGAAGTGTTTACTTCCTGCTGTCATGTTTTCTTTGGTCCTCTAAATTAAAACTCTAAGCTAGGAACCTAAAGAAAAGCCTGAGCTCTAAGCACAAATGCCAGTTGAAAGGCATCTACTACAGTCATGGTATGACAATGATGGTCACATGAAAAATCTGTGTAAGAAACTTCTTACTTATGTGGTCCTCACCTGTCACATGAATGAATTTTTTTTCAATGACAAGGAACAAATCTCTTTTGTATTGAAAAAAGGCTGAGAGGAATCACTGAGTATACACTAATCAAAATCGACAGCAGGCATGAATAGCATGTTCATAAGCCACACCTCCAGCCCATTTTACTGAGACATGTTTACATGCAGTGCCAGAAATTCCACATCCTCTGTTGGGGAGTCAAATCTTCTAGCCCTTTTCCTAAAAAGAGGAAGAAACATGTGAGTGTTGGGCTCTGAGAACTTTGGCTGGCAGTGGTACTTCTTTGCAGAGGTTTCTTAAAGCTAGACCTGAGTGAGAAGTGCCTTGTAATCTCATTACTCCAACAACTTATTCCTCTGTGGTTCTGTGAAGCCCTATCATTTCATTCATCTTCAATGCTTCTTGAGACCTGGAGTGGGATGGCTCCATCCATGGTCAGTGTGGGGTGGGAAGGTTCATCCCAAGCAAGAAGGCTGAAGGGCAATGAGCACAGATTCCCACACCTGAGAGGCAGTGTACCCAATGCACAGGACCCAGTCTGGTGTGTCTCTGTCATCAAGAGTATCAGGAGAACTGAGAAGAATATCTGCCATAGGGACTCCTTCTTGGGGGCAATGACCTCACAGGCCCCCGTGATTAGCCAATTCATTCTTATGGTAAGCCTGCAAGTGTTGGTGGGAGAATGCAGAGCCCACTGAGCAGCCTCCTGCTGGAGGCAGTGGGGGCCCCGATAGGAACTGCTGGGTCTGGGATCTATGAGCAAGCCACATGAGAATCACAGACAGACTCACTTGCTTCACAAACAGGAAGTCAGAACTCACTGATTGACAAAAAGTTCCCAAGCCAATTGTCATGGGTTTTATTGGTTTTATTGCTCCTGATTTCACATACTGTAACTATAGCCCAACCTGGCATTGGACACTATGCCATGGCCACAGATTACCTTGAACTCTTGATCCTCCTGACTTTGCATCCCAAATGCTAGATCTTTCTCCATGGCAGATCAGCTTCCATTCTGTTCTGTCCCTAGCTCCCCTTGAGTTGCCCTGTGCCCTCATGCCCTCTACAATGCCTGACAGCATGCCTGACCTGGGCTCAAAGCTGCCAGGGATGAGGCCAATGCAAACTGCATCCCCATAGTTTTCACACAGCCTGCCTTCACTCCTACAGCTCAAGCCCAAGCTTGGTACCAGAATCATACATTGTTGTGCAGTGGGAAGCTTTGACAAAGATGCCACTCTGTGTACTTTGCCCTCCACTGCCTCTCCACCCTGCCTGCCATGCAGCAGCTGGCCATCAGGATATTTGTAGAAGGAAGGAAGCCTCCCCAAACCACTGATTTCTAGTAACTTGGGCCTTGATTCCAGGAACAGTGTAGTGGGAGAAGCAGAGAGTACAACATCGCCAGGGCTGCATGCCTTTGCATAGCTGCCTTCTCAGAAGGCAATGCTGGGTTGTTTCCCAGTGTTCCTAATTAGGTCCTTTCTCTTCTAACATTTAGATTATTCTTAGGTTGAACCTCAAGATAGAAGTCTCTGAAAAAAATCTTTCTCTAATTTTGTCTCTCCCCAGCACAATCCTATAGTCAGGACCTTTGGTAAGCAGGACCTTACCAAAGATAACAATGGGATGGCTTAGATAAAAAGGAAGGGCTGTCAAGTCTCATACATGGGCTTCTAGAATCGTGGTACAACTGGATTATTTTAGCCATCTTTGTTGAGGTCATTGAAATGTGCATGCAAAATTATCATCCATCAACAAACATTGCAAATGCAAAAGAAAGAGCACAATCATGTTCTTCCTTGTGCTGCATGATTTTAATGAAATAGAACTGTTGACACAGCACACTGTGTATGTATGTATGTGAAAACTTGTATGTGTTTTACTATTGCACATATTATGATTTATCTCATTAGATGAGGGATCTGGAGGGAATAAAAGTTGGGCATGGAACAAATTATAGGAAAATGATTTATAATTTGTCATCAAACTAATAGCTTCTTATTCTTACATCATTTTCCAAAATAAACTTCCAATTGATCCCAAAATTCAATCTAGAGTCTGTTATCGAAAGAATTTATGGTGTGGGTAACAGACATGTGAAGCAATAAAACACATCAAAACAAGAACTAATGAAAAGTCCATGTCATAGTATTATATCTTTGTATATTGCAAATAAAATACCAAATATTTGTGCAAGATATTTGCAATCCAAATGTCAGAAACAATGTGAATTATGTACAGAATTTGCAAACAAAATGTATTATACCTTAATACCTGAAAGAAATACACACATGTACACTTGCATACATGAGCACATATATTATTAGATATGAGGGATAATTAAAATATAGAGGGGACAGGTAGAGTGCACATATCTGTAATTCAATCATTGGATAGAGGCAGGAGGGCTGCATTTGAGGTCAACCTGGAGTGCACATTATAGAACCTTGTCTTGAAAATCAGTAAGTTGGGGAAGAGATGGTTTGGTAGGTTCAAGTGCCTGCTATGTAGCCTGATGACCTGAGTTCAGTAATTCAGTACCCGTGGCTTAAGAGGCAAAAGGAGAGAACTGACTCCAGCAGGTCTTCCTCTCACCTTCACACTGGCCCAAGCACAGCATATTCATACACACTCACACACATACACACCCACACCCACACACACAAGAGAGAGAGAGAGAGAGAAAGAGAGATGTTTTCAGCCAATGCTGAGTGGTGAACATCTCTCAGGAAAACTAGCACAAGTGATGTAAGACCAGGGAGTAAATGAAAGTCTTCCCCCATGAAGTGAAAGTCTGAGCTGTCATTTCCTGCAGCCAAAACTAAGATCAGCCCCATGCTGCCTACAGACAGTCCAGGTTCCAGGAGACAATAAGAAGTAAGGTGCCCTGAAATTGGATGTGGAGAACGTTTTCTGGGGCTCTGAGTGTGGTAATTGCAAAACAAAGTTCATTGACTCTGTGTACACTGCATCCAATAATAGGAAACTGGTCCTCACCAGACCCTGGTGAAGAATTGCATCGTGCTGAGTGACAGCACATGCTACTGACAGTACTATGAGTCCCATATGCACTGCCTCTGGGATGTCAGAAGGGGCCATGCTCTCCTAGGGACAAAGACGTTATAAGCCAAAAACAATCAAAGAAAATTCAAGAGAAATATGATGAAAGGACAAAGAATGCTCAATCGGCAGTCTCCTGGAGGAACAGTTCCATTATGTCAACCTTCCTTCCTGCATTGCCTCGGGACCAGGCCAGCCAGTGTGGCACAGCAAAGGGTTTTCTGCTAGAGGGCAAGGAGCTGGAGTCCCAGAAAGGCAAATTAGCTCTCATCCTTAGCTCATGTGATAAAGATGACTATTGCTCTGTGTTTAATAAATGAACAAACCTTGGGCTCAGTGGTCAAGAGGACTTTCTCCTCTTCCAGAAGACCCATATTCAGCTCCCAGAACCCATGTTGGATGGCTCACAACAAACAGTCTCTAACTCCAGCTCCAGGGAACTCAATGCCCTTCTCTGGCCTTCGCGGATACCTGAACATGTGGAATATATATGCACAGATGTACACAGATGCATCTATATAAAAAGATTTTTAAAATTTTAAATAACTCTTTTTTCCTTAAGGACATTTTCTGTCGAATTAAGTCACAGCTAGATCACTGTCATATAAAGATTTTCTAAGCAGAAATAAGAACTGAGATTTTTTTAACACACAAAAAGGTTTCTTGCAGCATATTCATAACAGAAAAATAGTAGAAGCAAGTGAAATCTAAACAGCAGTTTGCAAAAGAAGTTGACCAATGAGCCACACCTCACTGTATTTGTATCCTGGTATAATTATCATCTATGCGGATGCCTTAGTCCTGTGCAGGCAAAGGAGTGTGTCTGAAGAAGCCTGTATGACTTCCACAGCTGTGCCCTGAAGAAAATCGAAGTTTCTACCTCATTCATGTAGAATATGGATTCAGGGCAAGTCCAGCCACCAGATCCAACATCTGACTGCCCTGACCCAGCCATGGCATAATGGAGCACAGGCAGATGCGTGAAGGCTGAATGGCTATGGTCGGGATGGGTCAAGATGGGTTGGGATGTGAGTACTCCCTCAGTTGTTCATGGATTGGGAGCTTGGTTCCAGGGTGGTGTGTTGAGCTGCGCTGAGTGGGAGGTATGGATCATTAGTGGCATGACTCTTGGAATGGGCTAAGACAACTCTCAGAGAACTGAGAATTAGTTCTTGAGGAAGTAAGTATCTTTCTAAGAAGCCCTTCCCTTAACTATAGCTCCTGCCTGACCATGTGATTTCTGTGTTTCATTCTCTCCTAGAGAATGGGGTTCTGTTCAGAGGCCCCATCATAACTGTGTACTCGGCTCCATCTGAGCAGCCAAAGGAGCCATTCGTGCACACCCGCCATGTGATTTTTTTTTTTTTTTTTTTTTTTTGCGAAGAAGTGAGGTCGACCAGATGTCTCTTTTCTTCCCCTCATGTAAATGTAGGATAGGGTGGTAGTAGATTCTTGCCGCTCTTGTTTCTCTCTCTCTTTCTGTCCTTTTTTTTTTTCCCAGAGCCCATTGATTCACACAAACACTCAGAGAAAACTGAATGTAATTTTTTTTTCTACTGAGATGATACATTTGGGTGGCTTGTTATATGTCAATATCCATCCACCCAATAACCTCTTAATGGTTACAAGGTTTGAATTTCATAGAAAATTCTTACAGCTCCTTATTTATATAACTATAGATAAATCTATACTCCTTTAAGCTCCTGTTAAATGTGGTCTCAGCCATGTAAAATGTCTTAGTTTCTATTCTGCTGCTGTGATGAGACACCATGAGCTAGGTAACTTATGAAAGAAGGCATTTAACTGGGGACTTGCCTGCAGTTTCAGAGGCTGTGTACATTATCATCATGGCAAGAGCATGGTAGTAAGCAGGCAGGCATAGTACTGGAGCAGGATCAATGGACTCCCATCCTGGCCCACAGGCATGAGGCAGAGAGAGAAAGACTGGGCCTGGCATGGGCTTTTGAGACCTCAAAATCCATCCCTAGTGACACACCTCCTCCAACAAAACCAAGCCTCCTAATCCTTACCAAAACAATTCCAACTAAGAAAGAAACATTCAAGCATATGAACCTATGTGGGCCATTCTCATTCAAACTACCACATAAAGAATAAGCTGGGAATGGTGATGCCCACCCTTAATCTCAGCATTTATGAGGCAGAGGCTGGCAGACCTCTGAGTTCAAGGACAGCCTGGTCTACAGAGCAATTTCCACGATAGCCAAGGCTACATAGAGAAACTCTGTCTTTAAAAAAAAATTAAATTAAATTAAACATACAACAAAGAAATGTATTACCTTCATATTTGTTTCAGGTAGTAAAACTACAAGTGATCTATGTTCTAATTCATTTTATGTTCTGAATTTTTAACTTTATGCAGTTAGTGTGTGATAAACAATGCACAAAAGCCTTTCTTACAGCATAGAGTATATAATTCAAAGAACTGCCCCTGGATTTACGTGTTTCTGTGTTAAATGACAAAATTTCTGTTGTCATTCTAAACACAGTCTCTGCCAGTATCATTAAGCTTTAAAAGAACAGCACATTGAACATAGATCTAGTTCATGCCACTATGGCCTACACTAACTTTTTTCCCTCCCCCTACCCTGAAAAAAGAAATGACTCAAATTTACTTCTGAGTCTTTGTTCGAAACATCTGTGTCTTTGTTCCTATGTACTCTTTTTAATTTAAGGAAGAGTTCACACACTGTAAAATTCACTGAACTCCAGTCCTCTGAAAGAGCAATATGTGCTCTTTATTCCTAAACTATCTCTCCATCCCATTGCTTGTGTCTTGGTATCCTAAGAAGCCCATCCTCATGACTATGTATTTTATCTCATATTCAGATCTTTGATCCATTTTAAGTTGGGTTTTACATGAGGTAAAGGCCTAATTAATTATTGTGTGTGTTCGTATGTTCTAGTAGCATTTGCTGAAAGTACTTCTTGCCTCTCCTGAACTTCATGAACACCCTGTTGAAATTCAGTTGTACGGGCCTTTTTCTGAATTTGCAAATTGACTTACTGGTCCCTGTCTTCTCAAGATCTGATTCACAAGGCTTTTGGAATAAGTTTTGAAATTCGGAAGTGTGAGAATTTCAGCTGCTTTTCATGGGATGTACCTCCATCATGCAGGGATTCCATGGTAAGCCTGAAGGATAATTTTCAGTGTTCTGTGTACACTTCTGATATTCTATTAGCTTTATTAATAGGTACTTTATGTTTTTATAAATAGGAATAATAATTTGCCCCTTGGATGATCCACTGGCAGCATTCAGAAGGATTTTGAATAGTGTGTTTTTATTTGGTGTCCTGTAATGTTGCCTAACTCTCTCACTGTCTCTAATAGCTTTTGAGTTGTGTATTCAGGATTGCTAACTGTAAATCATGCCATCTCATGCCTTTAGAAAACAGGTCATTTTTCTTTCTTCTGTCCAATCTGGATGCACTTTGTTTCTCCATAGTTTATGAACTCACTCTAATGTTTTAGTCATTCATGATTGAAGCCAGAGGAGAGTTTTCCAGCTTACAAAGCTTAGAGTAAAAGCTATGCTCCCCTTGTGAAAAGTAGAACACATCACAACCCTGAGCACGTCCCTGAAAACAGCCTCTCCCATTGGCACCTCGTGTTTTTGCCAGAGCTGATAGTCTCTGTAGACTCTGGGAGCGTTTGATAAAAGTACACGTCTAGAGTCTAAATGTCCCCTAGCTTGTTCCTCATGCTACCTCAATTAGAGAACAGGACCTTAGGTGGATCCTTTACCCTGTAACCTGACTTACCTCTTCCTTATCAGACTTGAAATGAACCTTCTATCCTACATCCCAGCACACTGATCATCTCAGTCTTAACAAGGGATGGTTCTGGAAGGACACACTGCATCTTCGTCAGCTGGCTGTCTCTTGCTGTGTCGAACATTTCCAAGGCCACAAACAACTCAGACTATAGGAGAACTCAGACTATAATACAGACACCCTCACACCTGGAACCAGGTTCTCTAACTATGCCCCATCTACCCCAACTGAGTCATCTCCTTAGGATAGGAGACTGACCTCCCCAGGGTCACCCTAAGAATGCAGAGAGAGAGAGAGAGAGAGAGAGAGAGAGAGAGAGAGTACAAAGAAAAAACCCAAGGAGCAGGACATAGCAGAAGTGGGAAGAGCACAAAAATGTCGAATATTCATCAGTTTAGAAGAGCATGATTACTGTTTTTTCAGAGTTTATTGCATTAAATTAACAACACCCATGACATACATTTCTGTCCTTTTCATAGGCAGTTTCCAGATAGTTTGTTCAAAACAATGTATTCAACTCTTTTAAAAAAATCTACCCATGTATCCACCAGACTGCAGGATCCAGGCTTGTCCTGAGTCAAGGGCCATTTGCTCAGGGTAAATCATAGCAACAAATGTATATCAAGACATTAGTGAGGGGCTGGAGAGTTGGTTCAATGTTAAGATCATTTGTTGCTCTTGAAAAGGACCCAGGTTTAATTTCCAGCCACCCATATGGCAGCTCACAACCACCTGTAACTCCAGTTCCAGGGGATCTGACATCTTCTGACCTCAAGATCATGCACATGGTGCATGCATATATATACATGCAGGCAAAACATTCATACAAATAAAATAATAAAATGAATAAATCTAAAGAAAAACTTTAACTTCTTTTAAAAAGCCATTATTGAGCAAGGGATGCAGAACACGGATCTTGGAAAGTTGTTCTGCATTCATTTGTTGTGGTTGCACCCATTCGGGCTAATCCCGAGCCAAGGAATCAGATCTTGGATCCAGTTAACTGAGAACTGAGCCTTGGCTTTCAGAAAACTACCTACAAATGTAGTTAACACAGTCTCTACTAGGAATGACTATGAACTCAGAGCAACCCTCTGTGAGACTCCACCTCTAGCCATGCAAATCTAGGAAGTGTCCCTAGATGCAAGGTCTCCCTCACTGGTTTGATGGAAGAATAAACCATGTCTCTTGGACCCCCGACCTGAGGACTTTATATAGGCCTCTACCAGACCCTGACTTTGCTCTGGGGAGCACAGACTCTCCATTTCTTCCAAGCTCACACAGCACAGCTCTCCTGGAAAAGATTTGTACAGCATTATCTTTACAGTTCATCAGTCACCAAGCACTGCCTCCATAGCTGACTCTCAGCATTGGACACTGATGAAATTCATAATAGATTATCATAGCCCAGAGTCCTCTTGACATACCTCAGGCTGCATCAAGCCTCCCCTCATCATCACTGTTGTGTTCTGCTGGGCACTTCTGACTCCCTAGGTCATCTGCCTGGAATGAGGTAGATCCCTGGCTGTCATAGATCAGCAGCTGGATTTCAGCTCAGCCATGACCTTTGCAAGGAAAAAGGATGCACACTTCCCCACTGGATTATACATGCACATATGTACCTTTTTAGTGCAGGAACACTGGGCCCTCTGTCTCTACTCACAAGCTTCCCATTCCTAAGATCCTAACAATGCCCTCGATGCCTCAATTATAGGTTAACAACATGTCTGCTCAGAAGCACCCTATCTCCCAAACCAATCCAGCCTGCCAGGCCTTCCTCTGTGTGGCTCCTGTTTTGTGCTGAGATAGAGAAGCTTAAAGGAATGAGGGCCTTGGTCATTCCTGAAATGCCTTTAATGGTAGACCCATGGCCACTTGGAGCCCAGAATTCGTAGAGTGAGAAATCAGCACAGCCAAAGTCACCAGGCACAGGCTCCCCCAGTAATAGTTAGCATTGCTCAACATCCATAGAAATAAATAACCTAACCGCAACATCCGCTTGCCTCTCCTCAGCTACAGAGAGTCTCAGGCCTGGCAGAGAGACAAGGCACCACTGGGAGAGGCTATTTCCAGAGCTCTGAGAATAGAGGTGACTCATCTCCCATTCACCTCACAGTGGGGATATGAAATAGGGTCCCAGAGGCCAGCTGTCACCAGCTGGAACTAGGTCACCCAAGAGCCAGAGGATGAAGGGTGATTCTCTAAGGCCACTCTACCTGTTGATTTTGCTGGATAGAACAGGCTGGCCTGGAACTCACAGACATCTGTCTGCCTCTGCTTCCTGGGCTGGGAATAAAATGATGCACCATCTCTCCTTGTTGAAGAATCAGTTGTTTTTAGAGAGTACGGCGGGCAGGTACGGATGATGCTTTGTGTATTTATATATGTTAATTATTAAGTGTATGAGTCAGTGAGAACAAAAGCAAAAGGAGAAAAAGCAATGGAATTAGTGATTAGTATTTGGTTGACAAGAGAAATAAAGGGGAGATTTCCACAACTGTAGAAAGGTAGGCGACAGACGTGAAGATCTATTCGGTGTCCCAGACTTTTTCCCCAGTGGTGTTTCACAGTTCTGCCAAAGCTGAGGACTTCCCTTTGTATTGGTTTGCTCAGATAAGGGAGGAACAATTAAGCTCATGTGTCCTATGTGATCCGAGTTCCACAGCTCTGAATTACCTTGAAGGTTAACCTTGCTGGGGTCTGTATTCCACATCGTTGGACCTTGATAAGTCATCTCCATGTTAGTCCCTGCCTTTGATGCCATGGTAAATGACTCTTCACCCCTAGGCACCCTACCATGGGTCACCAGCAGCCCATTCCCTACCCTCTGTATGACTGAACATCCTTCCTGTATTCTGTTCCTTGCCTCCACTGTCACAAGGAGAGGTTCTCCATGTCTGGATACCCTGCTCTCAGTAACCAGTGATCCTGTTCTTCTTCTCCACACTCCACTTTAATCTTTGAGACACTGAACTTGAACTTGCCATTTCAGCTAGACTGGTTGGCCAGAAAGCAGAATCTGTGTATCTCCAGCTCCTTGTGCTGAGGCTACAAAGCACACACTACATGTCTCGCTTTTATGCAGGTTCTGAGGATGTGAACTCAGATCCTTGTGCTTTTGCAGCAAGGACTTTACCCATGGAGTCATCTCCCCAGCACTGCCCCCCACAAGTGTAGTCCTAAAAATTGTTAATCTGGGCATACTAACACACACCTTTAATCCCAGCACTTGGAAGGCAGAGGCAGACATATCTCTGTGAGGTTTGGATCTGCCTGGTCTACACACTGAGTTCTAGGAAAGTCAGAACTATATAGTGAGACCCTGCCTCAAATAAACAAACAGCAACAGCAAAAATATTAAAATGGGCTGAGGATGTATCTTGGTTGCAGAATTTTGTCTAGCATGCACAAGGTCCTGGGGTTAATCCCCAACACTGCCAAAAAGAAAGGAACAAGAGGATGAATGCAGTCTATACTGTTATCTCATAATGTGTATCCACCAAATGTTAATGATAATTTCTAGTTTATAGGATGTCTTTGTATTTCTGTTTTCTCCAAGTATTTTTTATTTGTAGGTGTTACCTTGATCACTGTAACAAGAACTGTTTCAAGGGAGCACTTTAAGGTGTGTAAGTGTTTTGCCTACATGTATATATGTGCACCCCATGTGTCCCTGGTGCCCACTGAGGCCAGAAAACATCAGATCCCCCAGAACTAAAATTACAGATGGCTGTGAACTGCCATGTGGTTCAGGGAATCAAATCTGGGCCCTCTGCAAGAGCAACAACTGCTCTCAACACCTCTATAGCCCCCTTAGCAGGATTTCTTACACATGAAAATTGGAAAGAGGGATGTTAAAGTGTCAGATTTTGTGTGTGACACACCATCTATGTGGAAGTAACTCAAGAATGTACAAAACAAACAACAGTCCTTCATAGAATGAATTTACCAAGGACACAGATACAAGATAAATGTATGAAATCAGTGCTTTTAATGGATGTTATGTGATAAGGATGCTGGACTTCACTTCTCCTTTAGCCCTGATCTGTAGTGGTTTAAGGACAAGGATGCTTTGAGAACAGTTATTGGGTTAGGATAACCAATAAAATACCAATGTTATCATAGGTGACAAATGTCTGCACCCATGACACGTCATTTTTCTTCCCTTTCATCTGTGGTGAACATTACCAATTTATCACAAACATTCCCATGGAATAAAGATGTAGCCTCAGTTATATACCTGATGTCCAATACAGACTTCAGATCATCACTCCCATGAGAGGGTGGTAGCCTGATTTTGCATGCATATAGTTCAGGTATCCTACCAAGGGGTTCAAATTCTATTTGGGTTTATAATTCACATATAATATGTCCTAATGATATAGATCTTTGAGAGTGGTGGCCTCTCTCTTGGTCCAGATGGGTTTGACTCAGGGATTAGGATGCCAGACAATCAACAGTGTCCCAAAGTCAATTTGAATAAGGAAAATTAAGGAAGAGTGAGATGACTCTCTAAGACAGGAGGGGGTCCCAAGAGAGGGATACCATTGAGATGCTTGTCTAAGACCTTTTGTAAGATTTGAGACAGAAACTGGAAAAACACTGGGGTAATTTTTATTGAGATTCATTAGTTTGGGAACATTCATGGACCAAGCCATGCAAGTTGCCCCAGTCCAGCTAGAAAAATTATGGTGTGCTGTTCACTCTGTCAGAGAGATGGGGCCCCTCTGTCTGTCTTTGCCTTGCTTTGTTATCTACTGACCTTGGTTTAATCTTAGGCTGCCAGCTGTGGTGGGTGTTGTTGGTCTCTGATCTTCACTTGTTTTGTTGGCTTTTGATTAAATTACACTCTCCTTGTTACCTAGTTACAAAACCAGCTTGGAATTTATTTTCTACTCTTCTTTCATTGAAAATGGATTTTATTTCACACAATATATTATAAGATGTTCTGATTACAGTCCCTCTGTCTCCAGCTCCTCAGAGATCCTCCCCTACCACCTGTTTGTTCCAAACTCCCACCCCTTCTCTCTCTCTCTCTCTCTCTCTCTCTCTCTCTCAAAACAAACAGACATCTATTAAATGGTAATAAAATAAAATAAGATAAGACAAACAAACAAACAAAAAAACCTAAGTCAGAATAGGACAAAAAAAACAAACAGAAGAAAAAAAAGCTAAAGAAAAAGCACAAGAAACATGTATAGAGACACATGGTCACACAGAGAAATCCCTTATAAAACCAAAACATGAAAAAAAAACATAATATATAAGGAAAAGGACCTGCAAGTTTTAAACAAAAAAAAGCTCAGAAAAAGCATTATGAGACAAAAAAAAAAAAAAAAAAAAAACAGAAATGCCATTGACTTTGTGTTGGCCATCTACTTCTGGGCATGGGGCATGGGGCCTGCCTTTAAGAGTGAGACTCCATTGGAGAAAACTAATTTTTCATTTCCGGGTAGTTATCAATTGGAGATAGCTTCTGGGTTAGGGATGGGGTCTTACGTCCACTTCCCAATTTGCAATTTTAAAGTAGTCATTTTTCTTTACTCCACACAGGGATCCAATTCCCATCTCATTAAGAATCCAATCACCTTAACCAAGGAACAAACCATAGACCCAGAGAGGTTAGGTACAGAGGAAGGCACTAGGAGGGACACATGTATCTCCTTGGGAGGGAGAAATAGAATAAATTTTATGGATGGACTGAGGGAAAAGGGGATAGGAATAGGAGGATCAGTTGAGGATAGGGAGGGGAGATGGAATTGAGGGAGGGAGTGAGGGAAGAGACAACTAGAATTAAAGGGTATTGAGGGGTATTATAGAAACCTAGTGTAGTGTAAACCTCCTAAAAGACATGAAGGTGATCCTAATGAAGTCTCCAAATAATGGGGAAGATATAGTCAAGAGACAAGTCCCAATTGGCCATTTCTTTTCACCAAATGAAGCTTCCACTACGAAGACTGGACTACATCCAATTCAATTTTTGACTAAAAGGGGGTCTTATGGAAATCCCCAAGTAAACCAGGCTGTTTCCAAGACAATAATAGGTTGCTCTCCACAAACTGACGGCTGACCCCTATTCCTGAAGACAACACCCATACAAGTCACTGATCATGGAGAGGTCAAGCTGGTGCCTACATCGAACCTGTTCCCCAACATTCTAGTGTCTTTAGTATGGGAAAGTACTTTTCAGGCTACCAAAAGAGAAACATACATACCAACCCAGCCACAGAACTTTTGATCTACAATGTTGTCTTGCCTACAAAATATGCTAGGGCAATGGTAGCACAAAGGTTTTGGGGTTAACCAACCAACATCTGATTAGGCTTAAGGGCCACTCTACAAGATAAAAGTTGTGCCATGCCTGACACCACTTGGGTGACCAAGAACCACACACTAGATAGCCCAGAGATGTAGGGTAAAAACAAGTAGTACTACTGGTTTAAAAAAATGTAGTGATAATATAACTCCTAATTATATTCTGCTGTACTCATCAATCAATACCTTATTCATCCATCATCAGAGAAGCTTCCTCATGAAGCAGAAGGGAACACATACAGAGACTCACAGTCAGAGATTATTCAGAGTGAGAGTCCTTGGAACGCTCAGTTCTAAATGAATGTCCCCATTAAATTCCTCCCCTCAGAGCTTACAGAATCCATGGGAGAGGAGGTAGAAAGAGTGTAAGAGACAGACAGGATAGAGGACAGCAGGAGAACAAAGCCCTCTGTATCAACTAAGAAAAGTTTCTATGAACTCACAGAGCCTGAAGCAGAAAGCACAGGGCCTGCATGAGTCTGCATAAGGTCCTCTGAGTATATATTAGAGCTTTCAGTTTAGTATTTTTTTATAATTTATTTTTTTTATTTCTTCAAGTTACATCTCAATCACAATCCCCTCCCTACTCCTCCCTCCAGTCTCACCCTTCCACCCTCTTCCCCCTTAAACCCCCCATCCTCTACCCTTTTTTTTTTTTAGTTTAAGGTATATCTTTTCCCCCCAACAGCCCCCCCTTTCAGTCCAACAAATGGTTCTTTCTCTTATAACAATAAATACAAAACAACAGAAATAAATAGGCCACACTTATGACAGTTATATGGCTTAGCATACATTCTCAACGTCCAGTCCATATGTATTTGGCACCAGACTAAAACATTCTACCAACTAGCCATCTCCATGAGTTTAAAGTTCTATATCTGACTCAGCATTCATACTAACTTGCCTCACAATTTTAAAAACATCTTCTTAGATCCAGAACACCCTCTTGATTCCTAAACAACTCAAAATTTAACTATGAGACTCTAGCTATCTATTCTTCAACCACTTCAGAGAGCTGACAGGGATAAATATATCTGATTATATAGGAAGTGCAGGGCCCGCAGCTTCCAAATCTAAGAAATGACATACCAGTGGCTGCCTGGACAGCTCCCATTTTCTCTCCATACATTATGGCAGTAATCTTCAGTCGTTTGGCTCCATTTCTCTGACAGACATTGATTGAAGAGCAAGAATTATGAAGGACTTGCCTACCCTGTCTTGGCAGAGCTAGGCTGTTGACTTACCTGCTTCCAAGTTTTGTCCTTTTTGGGGTTTTTCTTGCCAAGAGATAGGCTTGCCACTACTTCAACCATCTCACACTGGAGATTCTTCGATGCTCATCTTCTCCTTGGAGTAGAATAGGGGGTGCTGTCAGGCGCTGACATGTCTCGATATCAAAAAATCTTAAGTTAAGAAAACATCAGTTTGGCTGAAGCTCCGCGCACCCACGGCAAAGCAGCTAGGGAGGGAAGCTGGCACAGGCGGGCGGGGCGGAGGCTCCACGCGCCCGTGGCTGAGGAGCTGGGGCGGGAAGCCGACACAGGTGGGCGGGGCTGAGGGGCCACGCCTGTGGTGGAGGAGCCTAGTGGGAAACTAGAAGCCAGGGGACCATAGCTGTATTCTGGAAAACCCAGACATATTAGGTGTGGAGCCAGGCCCTGTCAGTCTCTGTGAGGACAACCAAAGCCCATGGAATCTGTGACTGGGCAAACAGGTCCATACCATCAGAACCATTACAGGCTGATCACCCAGTGTGCACACAGAGAAGTCTGAATTGGAAGCAGGGAAACAACTCCCTTCACAATAGCCACAAACAATATAAAATACCTGGGGGTAACTCTAACCAATCAAGTAAAGGACCTATACAACAAGAACTTCAAGCCCCTGAAGAAAGAAATGGAAGAGGCCTTTAGAAGATGGAGAGATCTCCCATGCTCATGGATAGGTAGGATCAACATAATAAAAATGGCTATCCTACCAAAAGCAATATATAGATTCAATGCAATTCCTATCAAAATACCAACACAATTCTTTATAGACCTGGAAAGAGCTATACTCAACTTCATATGGAAGAACAAAGAGCCCGGAATAGCTAAATCAATCCTGTACAATAAAAAAGCATCTGGAGGTATCACCATCCCAGATTTCAAGCTGTACTACAGAGCAATAGTAATAAAAACAGCATACTACTGGTATAGAAACAGACCAGTGGATCAATGGAATCGAATTGAAGACCCAAACATGGACCCACACACCTATGGCCAACTAATCTTTGACAAAGAAGCCAAAACCACACAATGGAAGGAGGACAGCATCTTCAACAAATGGTGCTGGTCCAACTGGATGTCCACTTGCAAAAGAATGACATTAGACCCATACCTATCACCTTGTACAAAACTTAAATCCAAGTGGATCAAAGACATTAACATAAGGCCGGCCACACTAAATATACTAGAAGAAAAAGTAGGAGAAACCCTCGAACTCATTGGCACAGGTGACAACTTCCTGAACAGAACACCAACAGCTCAGGACCTGAGATCAACAATCAATAAATGGGACCTCATGAAACTTAAAAGCTTCTGTAAGGCAAAAGACACTGTCATTTGAACAAAACGGCAACCAATAGACTGGGAGAAAATCTTCACCAACCCCACATCTGATAGAGGACTATTATCTAAAATCTACAAAGAACTCAAGAAACTAAATGCCAAGAAACCAAATAATCCAATCAAAAAATGGGAGACGGAGCTAAATAGAGAATTCACAAAGGAGGAATCCCTAATGACCAAGAGACACCTGAAGAAATGCTCAACATCCTTAATCATCAGAGAAATGCAACTCAAGACGACTCTGAGATTCCATCTCACACCTGTCAGAATGGCTAAGATAAAGAGCTCAAATGACAGCACATGCTGGCAAGGGTGTGGAGAAAGGGGAACCCTCCTCCATTGCTGGTGGGAGTGCAGGCCTGTGCAACCACTATGGAGGTCAGTCTGGCGATATCTTAGAAATCTTGGAATAACTTTGCCTCAGGACCCAGCCATACCACTTCTGGGCATACACCTAAAGGACTCCTCATGGAGTCATAGGGAAGTCTCCTCATCTATGTTCATAGCAGCCTTATTTGTTATAGCTAGAAATTGGAAACAACCCAGATGTCCCTCAACTGAAGAATGGATTAAAAAACTGTGGTACATCTATACAATGGAATATTACTCAGCTATCAGAAACAATGAAATCATGCAATTTGCATCCAAATGGATGGAACTAGAGAAGCTCATCCTGAGTGAGCCATCCCAGACTCAGAAGGATGCACATGGTATGTATTCACTTATAGTAGGATTTTAGCTATATCGTACAGGATATCTGTACCACCACCAACACACCAAAAGGAACATGGGCATAGACTTTTTTTTTCTTTTTCCTCTCTTTTTTGTTGTTGTTCTTTGTTTTTGTGGGTTTGTGTGTTTGTTCGTCTGTTTTTAGTTTTCTCCCTGTAGCTAGGAGACACCTTTCACTTGCGGTACTGCCTCGTAGGCCCCCGGTGTATGAAGAGGCTCTTGGCCCTCATATGACTCCTGAGCTGTGGTGAGGGACTGTTATGCAAGGACACTCCACCCCAGAGGAACAAGACGGAAGGGTTAGGGGGTAGAGGATGGGAGGGTGGGGCTGGGATGCGGGAAAAGAGGACAATATGTTAGGGATGTAACCTGAAGCAACAAACAAATTTATTAATTAAAAAAAGCAGGTAACAATGTTAACACACCGTAAATAAAATAAAGGTTACAGCCATTCAACCTGGTTTTATAAACCTCCAAGAGTCAAGAAAACTTAGAGCTAAGGTAAAATACTTGAAAAATGTGGTGTTAGCCCATGTCTTTAACTTCAGCAGAGACGGAAGGAGCACCATAGAGTTAGTGGTCTTATAAATTCTAGAGTTACACGGAACAGGGTGGTGAGGGTGAACACCCTTAATCCCATCATTCAAGAAGAGTACACCCTTAATCCCAACACACTAGAGACAGAAACAGGCAGATCTCAGAGCTCAAGGTCAGCCTGATACAAAACAAACTCTAAATAAAGAAAAACTTGATCCAGGAGTGGTGGAACACATCTTTAATCCCTTCAAATGGGAACCACAGGTCTTTGATCCCAATAATTAGAATGCAGAGACACACACATAGGATTTGGAAGGACCTAAGTTTAAAATCTACTTACAAAAGGCCTACTTAATGCAAACAAATTGTCCTTTGAGATCTCAAAATATATACACTAAAGCTGGTTTAGCTCCAAAATAACAAAATAAATTCTTCTTTAACCCAGATTGAAAGATAATACTTTATATATTGTCAAAAAACCAAATTTGCTTCAGGAGAAATATTACCTAACCTCCCACCCCAAAAAAAGAGGGTAATTGTCCCAGAGTTAGGATTAGGGCAGGGCTCTGTTCTTATCTTTCCAGGAGAATCAAAGCATCCATTCAAGGAACCCAGGGACAACTGGACAACAGAAACCTCAGCAGAAAACAGAATCAGACACCAAAGAAGACGAGTGACCCAGATGATCCAGCCTTACAGACTCCCTCAATAGCTGTTTCCATCAAAAGTCTACAACCATAACAACTCAAAATTGCTAACACCGTTCAGCTCTACACACTGCCCCAGCCAGAACTTCAGTAAAGCCTGGAAGATCAGCTTCTGCCTACAAACTCCTTAGGACATCTAAACAGCTGAGCACAGAAGGACTTAACATAAAAGGATTGTACTAACATTTTTAACCATTTTTCCATTCTGGTTCGTTACCCAAACAGGTTTACTATGACCCAAATCAGCAGGAAGTCATTTTAAGAGAGTGACGTCCCATGCCCAGAGGGTGGGGAGGGTGTTTCTCTGCCCCCCCCTTTGGTTATTTGAAGGATAAATGAAAACTCTGTTATTTAGGGGAAGAGATTACAAGCTGTTAAATGGTCTTGTTAAATGGGTTTTTGGAGGTTAGACCCAAGGACTTCCTTCTTTTCCTTTTCTGTATCCTTCTTTCTCTCCTATGTAGGAGTGCATGGACTTGAGAAAAATGAGACATTGACATAGTATGGGAAGGACCAAGAAGAAGGGACAGATACTATATTTGACTAAAGTGGTATTGACCATTGTTTATTGTGCAAAATTAAGATTGTATTGGACTACATCGGTATTGATCTTTGTATATTGATACAAAATTAAGATTATTGTTGGCCACAATGGTATTGACCCGGGTATATTGACATAATATTAAGATTGTATTGGGCTACATAGGCATTGATCTTTGTATATTGATACAAAATTAAGAGTATATTTAGCCACATTTGAATAGATCTTTGTATATTGATACAAAATTAAAGGTAACACTTCCTAGTGGTATTGTACCTAGAGATACTTAAAAATGAAATGTGAAGCTCTGGCCTCTTGATACCAACCGTCTTAAACTGTTTAGGATAGTTAAGATAAACAAACTTCTAGTCATGTAAGCATGTCACTTTGTTAGCTACTATGACAGTCTATCACAGATATTCTCTAAGCTACTCAGAAATCAAGTTGTTAAGAGACAAGCAACATTTGCTTATCTAAATACAAGAGATAGATAGGGCATCTTCAAAAACCCCAAGAGATCTGCAGAACATGACATTCAAAGATGTTGTCTTAAATTAAGATTTTTTTTTGATATTGAGACGTATTAGCTCCTGACAGCAACCCCTATTCTACTCCAAGTAGAAGATAAGCATCGAAGAACCTCCAGTGTGAGATGGTTGAATTAGTGTCAAACCTATCTCTTGGCATGAAAAAAAAACTCCTTGCTTCAACTGCAGACAGACTGCTGTCCAAAAAGGACAAAACTTGGTAGCAGGGAATTCGACAGCCTAGCTCTGCCAAGACAGGGTAGGTAAGTCCTTCATAATCCCTGCTCTACAATAAATGTCTGTCAGAGAAACAGGACCAAAAGGCTGAAGACTGATGCTGGAATGTATGGAGAGAAAATGGGAACTGTCCAGGCAGTCACTGGTATGTCATTTCTTAGTTTTGGAAGCTGCAGGCCCTGCACTTCCTATATAATCAGATATATTTATCCCTCTCAAGTCTCTGAGGTAGTTGAAGAATAGACAGCTAGAGTCTCATAGTTAAATTCTGAGTTGTTTAGGAATCAAGAGGGCGTTCTAGATCTAAGAAGATGTTTTTAATAGTGATGCAAGTTAGTATGAAAGCTGAGTCAGTTATAGAACTTTAAACTCATGGAGATGGTTAGATGGTAGAATGTTAAAGTCAGGTACCAAATGCATATGGACTGGACATTGGGAATGTACGCTAAGCCATATAACCCTCAGGGGCCAAATATGTATGAACTAGACATTGGGAATGTATACTGGGCCATTTAACTCTCATAAATGTGGCATATTTATTTCTGTTGTTTTGTATAGTATTTACTGTTATAAGAGAAGAAACCATTCGTTGGACTGAAAGGGGAAGCTGTGTGGGGGGAAGAGGGTGGAAGGGTGGGACAGGAAGGGGGAATAGGGAAGGGATTGTGACTGAGATGTAACTTGAAGAAATAAAAAAATAAAGTATTAAAAAAAAAGAATAAAGTATGTTCAGGGATAAAGTGAAGTCCAGAATGATATGTTGCCATCAGGGGCTTAGCCATGGAAAGGACCCCAATGCCTCATCCCCACGAAACTGCCAAAGCCTTCTCCATGTGAGACTCAGTGGGATGGCAAAGCCTTC
>CAJQZJ010037469.1:3261870-3275315 GCA_907164525.1 Lophiomys imhausi
TCCTTGGGTCTGAATGGAACCGCTGACAGCATGTGCAGAAAATGTGCAGCATAGCTTTCTTCCTTAGGATATTTACCACCTGCACACTGCTCCCCTACAGAGATTGCTCCTACTGAGGTTAGCTGAACAGGCCTTCCTAATCCAGCTGCACACCATAAACCCTGCCTCCTTGTTAATCTGCATGTAGTAGCCTGGCCTCCCTTTTCAGCTGTATGCAATAACCCTGCTTCCCTGTTCAATTGTACATAATAAACATGCTGCGCTTCTGAGATGCCACACCTTCTCCGTTACAGCACGCAGATTACCCATCCCAGCCTTCTCCACCCGTGTGTCTGTCATTTCTTCATTCCTTCATTGTCCCCAATCAGAGTTTTGGATCCCAAGCCATGCAAGGACAAAGTAATTGGGACCTCTGGTAGATTGACAGGGCAGGGTTCACACCCAGGAGTACTTGGCAATGCAAATTGGACTCAAAGCATTTTTTTAAATAGAGAGAGATCACAGAATTGGGTGTGTAAGAGAGGATGGATCTGGGAGGAATTGGGGGGAGGCAAATGTGATCACAATACATTGCACGAAATATTCAAAGAATAAATAAAACACCATTAAACTTAAAAAAAAAAGAAAGAAAACATCAGTTTAGTATTTTTATGGGAATCCCGAGTGTGTGAACGAGTGGGTCTCTGATTCTTGTGCCATTTCTTGGGCTCTTTTCCTTCTGTTGCTTTGCCTTGTCCATCCTGGATGTGATGTTTTTTGTTTTATATTATTATATCTTATATTGTTATGTTTTGTTGTTATCTCTTAGAGTCCTGTTCCTTTCTAATGAGAGACAGAAAGGGAGTGGATCTGGGTGGGAGGGAGAGGTGGAGGAACTTGGAGGAGTAGAGAGAGGGTAAACTGTAATCAAGACATATTGTTTGAGAAAAGAATCTATTTTCAATAAAAGGAAAAAGAGAAAAAACTAAGAATCATAATAATTAAAGGGGAAAAAGAAAATCTATTCACCTGAAGCAGAGCATACACCGCAATCCTCTAGTCATTTCTGGTATTTAACCAAATGGACCGTTTTACTGAAGCACTACACACATTTGTTATAAACATACAAAGTTATTTTGAAAACAGAGATGCATATCAGCTTTGTTTTGTGAAATCATCTTCCAGGTGACCTTCTGAATTTACCTGTCTTCCCTTTCAAGAGATGGAAAGTGTCAACCACACTGGGGTAAATAATAGTTCAGATCTGGCTAAAACCTCAGGTTTTAAACATTAACACACCCAGGAAAGGGAGGGAGCATCATACTTCTTCTATTTATCAATTCATCTTCTGCCAATATTGATGGCTCAAACTCAAAACCTTTCCTATCATCTGGGCCATGCATCACTTCCTTAAAGGTGTATATTTCTTCATTAAAAATAAGTCTGATAGTCTTGAAAAGGTAAGTTGGGTAAAGCAAAGCAGAATATATTTTTACCAATATTTAAAACTAAGACAAAGCAGCCTGTGAAATCATGAACAGAATCAAAATAATCATAAACACAGAAGAGCTTCCCTCAGGTGTTACCCAGCAGCTGTGGACTATTATGTAATAGGTTGGATACCCAAAGAGACCAAGGTTCCCTCTCTGTGTTTTCCATTGAGAATCTTCCTTTGAACCTAATCACAAATGGTGGCTCTCTGCCCTTTCTCTGTGCTATATGGAAAACACTTGCATTTTCTATTGTTTGGAAACCCACGGTCTTATTACTCTAAATACACTGCAGTGTCTTTTTCCCCTGGGTATTTGTCACAGAAGATCTATGAACAGGAATAAAGCCTAGGAGATCATTTTCCTGGGATATGCCCTCTCAGATAATGTCACTGTTGTATCCTGTTTATTCCATGCCTCTCTACTTGACCCACCAAAGTCACAGTTTTTCACAGACTTGTCAGTCAACACAGATAGACTCTAAAACCATAGCAATTGAAGAAATGAGTTATCATTTTTAAATATAATAGAGGTGGGTTTGTTTTGTTTTGCTTTGTTTTCCCAGTACTGGGATTTGAACATTGGATCTCCAACCTGCTGGCCAAGCCTCTACCTCTAAGCTATATCCCTGCCCTATTTTTCCTTTGGAGGCAAAGTCTTCCAAAGTTTTAGGGAGATTAACTTTCAAATGTGCTACAGATTTGATGGAAAATGTTTTCACTTGCTATTGTGGAATAATAGAAAAATAAAGAAAGGAAAGGGTGAGGAAAAGAAGATAAAGATTAAAAGTAGAATGAAAAAGAAAGAGGCTGAGGAGATATTTCAGTAGGTAAAGTGCCTGCTGTATAAGCATGTATAACTGATCCTAGATCCCTAGCATAAACCTAAAAGGTCAGGCATGGTGGCCACACCTGCAACCCCTGCACTGGGATAGACATCAAAACAAGCATATCCTAGGAGCTCACCAGACAGGCACCTTACCTGAACCCCAGGTTCAGAGAGACCCTGTCTCAAAAAACAAAAGTAAAAAATAAGGATAGTGGTTGAAGAAAACATCTGGTTTCAACTTTGACCCCAACATGAAGTCTCACAGAAGAACATAACTGCACACATACATGCACACACAAAAAGAACATGAGAACAAGGAAAAACAACACTAATCCCATCTGATCAGGACCTCACCCTATGACTCATTACTTTCTTAGAGGCTTCACCTCCACATACACCCACTCTAGGGTTCACAGGGTCAACAAATGGCTTTCATTGAGAGGGGCACTCAATCCACAGCAGTCCATGGGAGCAGAAAGTGTGTCTTGTCTTATTTTATTCATTGTTCTGCTCCAGCATCAGGCATCCCTGCTGACACTAGTTCATTGGTAAGCATACAAGAAACGTAAATGAATGAAGGGTCACTGTTTCAGATGGCATGTAGATTAGGAGGCTGTGACATTTATTTGGCCCAATAAATGTGATATGGGGGGAAGAACACACATGCTTTGTTTGATGCTAAAGACAATAATCTGACTCTAGATCAAAGACTCGTCACTGCCTGGTATACCACCGTATGTTGTCAGAAGTTAATATACTACTGTATGAAGTGTTTTCAGTGGAAGAAGAGGCCTTTATAAGAGATTTTATCAAATATACCCTTTAGAGATATGTTTATAATATGCATAACCTGCCACAAGGATGTCAGTACTTTGAGATAGGAATACAATTTCCTAAGTTTCGTCAAATAGACAAGTATCTCTCTTACCTGCATCACTACAATGTCTACTACCAAGACATAGATTTCAAGAGGGGAACACAGGAGGCAGCAATATAATCCAATAGCAGATACTTTTAGTTCAAAATATCTGCAAATTTGAACCAAACTAATAGACAGAAAACTAATCCTGTCTTGACTCACCTGTGAACAAGTGTTGCAACTTTATACAAAACATTTCACCGTTATCTAATTCTAGTTTTATGATCATTATTATTACGTGCCTCTGTCTGTCTTATTTATGTAAATAGGTAAAACATGACATTTATTCTCTGGAGACAGCCCCAAACAGACATGAAAATCAAGTGGTACAATAGCAAAACAACAAGAATAAGAGATTGGGAAAGAGTCACGTTCAGAGATGATAGGAGTGTGATGATCACACTCCATCACCTCACTCTGTTCCACTGTAGACAAAAGCAGAGGTCATCTGTGCCAGTGGGATGCTGGGAAATAAAAAAAAAAAGATCATCATGGTCATTTGAACTTTGTCCTGAATATGATGAATAAGCTCATCTAAAAGTTCAAAGAAGCAAGAGCTCTTGGGGAACTGGCAAAGTTTGTTTTTCCACAAATCAAGAGATGACTGTAACCTAAGGTGTTGAAATTTCACAAGGAGTTGTGTGCTGGGAGCATTTCCCTCCAGAATAGCAAGTGCCAAAAGTCTTGAGAAAGAGAAAAATCTGAACAGATTCCCAGTCTACTTCTGACATGTTCAAAGCTAGCGCTAGCCTGAATGAATGAGATCAATGCTAGGTGTAACATTCTTTTGCAAACAGTCAGATGGTCATGCAATTTCTATCATAATATGGTGGGCAGAAATTCCCTGTGAGGCTTTCTCTCAGACCTTTAGATGTATTCTTATCCAGGACAGAAGAACTAAAAACAAGAACAGGATGTACTGATAGCAGTTCTGAGTCTCCCACGAGAAATAAACAAGGCTATCAGATGCCTTGAGCAAAGTAAACTCAGTGTATCCATTGTGCCAAGCAGTTGGTGCTAGCTGCTCCACGCACAATATCTCACTAGATGCTCCCTGCGCCCATGTTGGTTACTTTCTTGTCACCACGACAAAAGAACTGACAGAAACATTTTAAGGGAGGGAAAAGTTACTTTGGGCTCATGGCTTAGATCATAGTCTATTGCAAAGGCAAAGCATAGCTATGGGGTCATTTCAGGGTGCTCTCAGGGTCACATCTTCGTAGAGCAGGAAGCAAAGTGCTCAGTCCTAAACAATATCAGGCTATCACCTTCAAAGTCCCACTAGCTATGACTCTCCTACACCAGCCATACATCCCACCCCAAAGGTTTTTATAACCCCCAAACCAGCACCACCAACTAGGGACCAAATGTCAAAACAGGAGCCCTGTAGAACACTGCACATTCAAACCATAACAGGCCCCAATGAGGACAGGACATCATTTTGTTTGATAGGGCAAAAAGAAAAATACCAAAGACAGACACCTTGTTAGTTCAGATGTTGCATACAATAATTGTTCCACCAAGACTATGTACCCTTGGCTTCCAGGGGTCCTGGGTTAGCACAAGTGACATCATTTCTATTGTATCACTTGGTTTTTCCACAGTGACATTCCCAACAATAGTCCATGAATTGCCGAAAGACGAACTTAGGCACAGTCCAATTGCTAAGAGATTGTCTGAGCAGAGGTTTGTGTCTAGGATTGCCCTATGGGTCCAAATGAAGTTAGAGTTTGGAATACTATCAGGTACCTAGGCCTATAGTTACAGGCAGTTATATGTGTGTGCTAGAAACCAATTTCTGGTCCTCTGCAAAAGCATTGTCTTAGTCCATGTTCTATTGCTGTGAAGAGACACCAGGACCACAGCAACTCTTATAAGGGAAAGCTTTAATTGGGGCTGGCTTACAGTTTCAGAGGTACAGTCCACTATCATGGCAGGAAGCATGGCAGTATGCAGGCAGACATGGTGCTGGAGAAGGATCTGCGAGCTCTACATCTTGGTCTGCATGGCAGCAGGAAGAGGAGAGAGAGCCTCTGGACCTGGCTAGGCCTTCTGAAACCTCAAAGCCAACCCCAGTGACACATATGCCTGCTGCCATGATGGACATGGCAGCAGGCATATGTGTCACTGGGGTTGGCTTTAGATCCTTAAGACAAAATAAACTCTCTCTTCCTTAAGTTGTCTTAGTCATGTTTTATCACAGAATAGAAAAGTAACTAATACACTATCTTGTGAATCACTGTACTGTATTGTCACATACAAACTTTTACTAATGTCACATTACTTCTTAGTATAAGAGACAAGACTACTAATGTACTTTGTATTCCTTCTCCAGGAAATTGTCATTATATCTATGGAAGTTTCTCTGGGCCCAGAGAAAACATTGACACAACATTGTGGTATGTTCATCTTTTAACCCATCCACCCTAAACTTTTTTTTTAATTAGTAGTTATTTTACAACTCTTTCTTTTTTTTTAAACTTTAACTTTTTTTTTTAGGTTTTTCAAGACAGGGTTTCTCTGTTTATCCATAACTGTCCTGGACTCACTTTGTAGACCAGGCTGGCCTCAAACTCACAGAGATACGCCTGCCTCTGCCTCCCGAGTGCTGGGATTAAAGGCGTGCACCACCACGCCCGGCTATTTTAGAAATCTCATTAAACAGATTTAAATGTGGACATTACAGATGACTGTAGTGATAGCTAGGTTTTTATTATTATTATTATTATTATTATTATTTCAGGTAATACAATTAATCTTTTGCCTTTTTAAACTTTATTGAGATATGTGATAAATAAAATTATACATGTTTAGCATATGCATCTTGGTGAATCTGAACAACTTGGTGAATCTAAACATATCATAATACTGTCACTACAATCAAGGTACCACACACATCTATCACCTTCAAAATTTTCTCTGTGTTATCTTGTGGGTATTTATTTTCTTTCAGCAGCAGCATTTAGTAAATGTTCTATCATCTTATAGTTTATGGTTCAGACTAATGTATTGTTAATTATAGGAAAGGTTTATTTTTTATTTTATCTTATATATGCATATTTACATGACTATGTGCCTAAGGGGGCAGGTGCCCTTGAATTCCTTCAAGGCAGCAGACAGACTTGGTAGCAGGAACAAGAAGGTAAGAGCTCATCTCACATCATAAACCACATGCAGAAAACAAAAAGAGCAAATTGAAATGGCTGGTAGTTTTGAATGTTAAAGCCCTTCCCCAGTGATATTCTTCCTCTAGCAATGCTGTGCCACTTAATCTCCCTAAACAATGACGCCAAATGACCAGGTCTCAAATGCCTAAGACTGTGAAGGACATTTCTCATTCACACCACCACAAACAGGAAATATTTATCAAAAAGAATTAAGAGGCAAACTTCTGATCAGCTATTGCTAACACCATTTCTAGAAAAAGGGAGGACAACCCCAGTATGTACTTTTAGAAAAAAGTTTGCATATCTGTGTGTGTGTGTATGTATGTGTGTATATATATATACACACACACAAAAGGGTATTGCATAGTCATCCTAAAGAAGAAGAGTACAGTCTACACTGAAAAGCAGATTGGAGGTTCTGGCTTCTAGCTCCGGGAAGACATGTGAGAAACATTTTGTGTTGTCTCTACCAAGTGCTGGGAAAATACTGGCTGAAGTACAGATAGCAATGACTTGAGAACTCTGTAAATAACAACAGAAAGGCTGCAAAAATGGAGTTAAAACTCAAAGAATGGCCAATATACTGGTTGTGCTTCCTTTAAATTTGTGTCTCACTTGTGCAACTAACATAATGCAGATTCCGATGGTCTTAGGTGACACCCGTGAAAGAGTCAGGTGACCCCCAAAGGGGTCATGACCCACAGGTTGAGAACCACTGCTCTACAGGGAGGATGAAGGAGAGGGTTCCTGATGTGTAGCTATGTGGTATTCTCATTTCTCCTCTGTATTTATATTTCTCCTTGTTTCTTCTCTGTGTCTTTACACTTGTGGGAACCTAGTAGGACAGACCTGGAAAACAAAGTAAATTTTTGAAAGGAACCACGACTGCATGTAAAATCAACTAAGACATGAGCTTCTGGGCACTCCGGTGATGTATATTCTTGATCAGATTATTTGAAGCAGGAAGACTCACCTTAACCCTGCATGTCACCTTCTGGGGACAGCCCATTTAAAAGGACATGAAAGCAGGAAACTTTGTGGTTTTGCCTGCTTACCCTCACTCTTGATGGCAAGTTCATCTATCATGATGCCATGCCATTCCTTTGGCAATATTAAAAACTAAAGTGTTTACGCTTCCACCATAGAGGACCAGAAACTCTCCAGGAATCCTCCAAGCCTTCTGCATCAGATTGAGAGTCCAGAGACACACAGCTTTATGGCCTGAGAAATTTCTAAGTTCTTGGCCTTTCTAGTGTTAGACAGCCATTGTTGGACTACTCAGATCACTTCCTGGAGGCCAATCTAATAAATCTTTTAACACACATATGCATGGGCACACACACACACATACACACACACATGCGCGCACACTTACATGAGGTCCCCAGGTACAGAAAATCTTCTGAGAAGGGAAATCCCTGAGAAGAGAAAACTGAACTGAAAATAAGACCCTCAGTCCTTTGTAAGATCCAACACAAAGACAAAGCTCACTCCTAGCCTATGAAGTTGGGGGACAGATCAGTATCAGAAACTGAACTATGGCATGCATATCTCCCAATCCCAGGTCAAATACCAAGTAGTGGGTGTAAATAACAGAAAAGTTTGTCCTGACATTGAACCTGCCACTCACAGAAGATTGAAACAGGCCTGACGTGGGAACTGTACTGAGACAGTTTCAAAAGCATCAATGTTCTCCAGTGGCATCTAAGAAGATTCATACTCAAATGTCAAAAACACAATCCAAAATTACTTGATATATGTGAACCAGGAAAATATGACCAATTCTTAACAGAAAGGACAAACCTAGATTCAACTTCAAAATACTCCAGATGTTGAAACTATCAGTCATTCTCCTCATAACTGAAGAGATTAAAAATGAATATTCTTTTTTTAATTTATTTTTATTTCTTCAAGTTACATCTCAATCACAATACCCTCCCTACTCCCCCCTCCAGTCCCTCCCTCCCACCCTCTTCCCCCTCAACCCACCCATCCCTTTCCTTTTTTTTTAAGTGTAAGGTATTTCTTTTCCCCCCAACAGCTCCCCCTTTCAGTCCAACAAATGGCTCTTTCTCTTATAACAATAAATACAATACGAAACAACAGAAATAATTAGGCCAAAATTATGAGAGTTATATGGCTTAGCATACATTCCCAATGTCCAGTCCATACATATTTGGCACCTGACTCTTGACACAAATAGTAGATGCAATCTTTCAACCATAAGTAAAGACTACATAAAGACTCTAAGAGGAAAATATTAAAATTTGCAAAGCATGGAATATAAACTATAATCTGCCCTCAATTTGACTGCAGAATAACAATAACAGAAGAAAAGCCAGTGAAAGAGGACAAAGCAGAAGAAACAAAAGAACATTAAGAACACAATAAAATAACGTGAAGCATCCCCAGGTCTTAGGGACACGAGAAAAGAGTGAGACTCCCGTGCTCATCACAACCTGTGAGGTGGACACAGAGATCAGGGCCGAAGATCATTGAGCATAATATTAGCTAAAGCTCGTAGCCTTAATGTAAGATACATGCATACAGATCCAGACATGCCCAGAAAACACCAAGGAAGACACACTCCAAGTAAACCTGGCCTCACACATCATGATGCAACTTCCAGAAGCCAAAGGTAAAGAGAAATGTTTGAAAGGAACATGAAGGTGGGAATGGACCACAGACGTGGCAATAACAAAGAGGATGGATACAGATGTCTCATCAGAACCCAAATGACCAGATGTGTAATATCTTTAGGGTACTGGAAGAAAAGAAATGCTCACATGAAACTCTACACACAATGAAGATATCCTTAGGAAATGAAGAAAAATAAAGACAAAGACCAGGCATTCCCTGGTGTCACAGAATTTGTGAATAAAAATGTGTTTTAAAACACTGAAGAAGGGGAAAGCATGAAACATACTCCATAAAAGGCACAGTGAATGTCAGACATGTTAAATCATATGATTACAGTAATTATTTCACAATAGATGCAAATAAAGAGAACACACTGAATACCTCAAATATGTTTTTATTATTTTATTAAAATATAAATTTTATTAACATATGCATTGATTTATTGATATATAAAGTTTACATAAATAAATCTGAAAAGAAAGAAATCCACTTAAAATGCAATGTTATAAATAAAATTGTTCAGAGCAATATGGCAGCTGTTTAGAAAATTGGAAATCGATCTACCTCAAGACCCAACTATACCACTTCTGGGCATATACCAAAAGGATGTTCCATCATACCACGAGGACACTTGCCCAACTGTGTTTATATCAGCTTTATTCTAATAGCCAGAAACTGAAAACAACCTAGATGCCCCTCAACCGAAAAAAAGGATAAAAACATTTATGTGGTACATTTACATAATGGAGCATCCCTCGGCTATTTAAGAAAAATGACAGCATGAAATTTTCTAACACATGAGTAGAAAATATTATCCTGAATGAGGTAACCCAGACCCAGAAAGATAAACATGGTATGTATAATCTTACAAGTGGACATTAGCTGTAAAGTAAAAGATAATCATGCTACAGTCCACAGACCTGGAGAGGCTAACAAAGAGGGCTTAAGCGGGGGATACAAGGATCTTCCTGGGAAGGGGAAAGAGAATAGGTTTCGAGGGTGGACTGGGGGCAGGTGGGGATGGGAATTGGAGGGATCAGGTTAAGGGTAGGAAGGGAGAAAATACTGGGAGAGATAACTGGAATTGGGGGACAGGAAAGAGGTAGAAACCTAGCGCAATGGAAACTACCAAGGTGACATTCGTGAAGACTTGTAGTAATAGGGGACACGGAACCTGGTCATCCTCTGTAACCTGGCAAGAACTCAAGTAGAGATATTGGGACTATATCTTGATGTGAGAACATGTGCCTGGTCTTATTGTAGCTTGTTCTGCCATATCTAGTTGATGTCCCTTGAAAGCCTGCTCTTTTCTGAGGGGAGAGGGAAGAGGGTGAGTCAGGGACAAAGGGAGGTAGGAGAGACACTGGAGGGAGGGGAAAGAGGGAAAACCGCAATCGGGATGTAATATATGAGAGAAGAAAAAATAACACTATTCAGAAAACTGGATCCAAAACCCTCCACTAGTCATGATAAAAAGCATCAGATGGATTTAAGTGACGGAACATTTCTTAAACTTCCCAACAGGCATTTCTGAAGCTGTCAATAGCTTCAAAAGGAAACTAAGACACTTTCCCAGACCACAGAAGACTAGTAGATAATGAGGACCATGCTCACGAGACATTCTGAACTAGATTCTGCAATAAGAAAAAAAGGACAATAATAATGTGTGAAAAACAGTCAACATTTCTCTAGACCTAAAATTATCACAAAACAAAATGTTCAGGTTACAAATGTTTAAGGCTATAGAGACCGTGTTAATATTAAGAAAATCAACTTCAGAACAATAACAACAGTAACAATGAAAAAAATGATCAGGGATAGATAAGGTTATGACATAATAATAAAGAATGAGTTTGCCAAGATGTTGCAGCAACCCTAAACAAAGAAGTACCTAATCTCAGTTTCTATGACAACTGAGAGGCCTCAAAAGACACTGGGCAGCCCCTCAGTTAAAATCTGAGAAATTGATACTCTTTCCTCAGTTATCATTAGACACTAATGACTGAAAGGCAGTTGGGGAGCTATTTATTTTACAGAGGAAAACACTTCAGGAAGATTCTCTACCACACAGTACCTCCAGCCCCAGAAAACAAGCATCCGAAAATGCCATCAAGTTGAACTTCACAAATTGGGTTCCCTAAGAAAAACAGAATTAACCTAGAAATCAAAAACAAAGGAGGTCTTGGAAAATCCCCAAGTATTTAAAAAATTAAATGACATACTTATAAATAATGTCATGGTCAAAGCAGAAGTCTCCAGGGAAATTAGAAAGCATTCTGAAAGGAATGAAAATGAAGTAGTTGCTAATGTCTACTAAAGCACTGCTTAGAGATAAATTCGTGATAGAAAATACTTTTGTGAGGAAATCAGATTCAGGGCTAATAATGCAGGCCTGTGGCCCCAGCTGCTTGTAAGCTGAGGCAGAAAGTGAGTTCAAAGACAGCCTGATAACTAAAATTTTAAAAAGAAAAAAGGTAAGAAGAAAAATAGGACTATAGTTGAGCAGCAGAGTCCTTGCCTAGCACACATGGGGCTTTGGGTTCACCAAAAAGAACAAGAGAGAGAGAATAGATTTCAAAGCAATAGTTTAAACATGTAAGCTTCTAGAAAAATGCATAACTCCAAACAAAACAAAAGGAGGAAAAGAAGAAAATACAAATTATAATACAGGAAAATGAAAATAAAGACAATAAGTAAAACCAATGAGAGAAAATCTAGCCCTTGAAAACATAAGATCTATCCAGGCTAAGAAAAACTCAGTGCCAGAAATGAGAAGCTATACCACACAGACCCTAGACAAATGGGACATTCCCAAACACTCAAAGTGCAAGTGACCTCTATACCACAATTAAATGGATGTATAGCTACCAGACTACCATCTCTGCATTAAGACACTTATTCAAAACCAACAGAATGCTAACATTCAGCTCATTTATGTCAGCAATCAAACGAAACAAGGAATTCAAGTCTAGACATATGTAGAACCTTTCAGCCCATACCACCCCAGGATTCAAATGCCCTGGCTCTAGCATGCCACACCTCTGATATGTATGATGACCTTGCCCCACAAAGCAAAGATACGAAGACCTTCCTTGGTGGCTGGGTTACACCTAGGTGATACGAGCAAGAGGATAAGGACTTAACCTAGAAGTCCAAGGTCGGGGAGAAGCATCACCAAGAATATCCAATAATCCTAAATGAAGATGGCCTCACAATGGGCTCCATTGCAAGAATAAGAATGGAAAGAGTGTCCGGAATGCCCTCACCCACATAAAGCCTCCCCTCTGTGGACACCGAAACACAGGGTCCTTGTGCTCTGTGTTTAGAAGTGTTTACATGAAAGAGGCGCTCAGAAGAAAAGCAGGCACAACAGAGAGCAGGAGTAGGGGCTTCCCTAGGATAAAGTCACAGTTCAGTGGTTTTTACAATCATCACATAAGTGATTTTTAGTTACCCCACTAGCAAGCTCTCCTAGGTCTCCTTTATAAGCTAGTTATGAATGTGTCTACCCAGTCTTTCCCTCAGGGAAAGGGCAGTGTGGTCGGTTTTCCGACAGGCTGAGCTCCCATTCCTCACTCACCAGGCAAAAACCAATATTCTAAAGTAGAACAGAAACATGCACAGCTAAGATCATCTTTTAATTGCATGTGTCACCACCACCATCACTACTATCACCCCCTGCCTGCCAACTCAGAATTTTCTGGTCAGTGCTCCACAAGAGCTTGGGCTCTAACTGTAACAGAAATCACTGCCCTGGACTGAGCCCTGGACCTCAGCAGCATCACAACAAAGTCTCCCTTCCTCATATCACCAGGAAGCCTGAGGCCACTTCTCAGGCTGCTCTCAGGTGCCTGCTCCTTCCCTAGCTGCATGGGGCTGTCTAGAACAGAACAGGCTGGAATAGGCAGGCACACTACACACATACAGAGAGAGGGAAAGAGACAGACACAGAGATAGAGACAGAGACAGACAGACAGATAGGCAGGCAGGCAGGCAGACAGAGACAAAGAGTTCAGTTTAAGCTACATATCCAGTATCCCTGTGATGTGGAAGATCATCCCAGCTTCCTGGTGAGCAGTCCTAAGACATACACCCTCCCTAGCTGTTGCAGAGCTCATTGAGATGGTGGAGGACATAAAAGATGATAATAGTCCCATCTCTCGGGGAAAGCCTGGGCCAAAACTCTATATAGGGAGAACTTTGTGGATTCATTTTTACATGTATTCATCAGCCACCTTTTAAAAATATGGACTGTCATATCCTTTTCCCTACCATCTCCAGATGTTTTGTCCATGTTTTGTTTCTAATTATTATTCTGAATTGTTACTACAATTGACTCCTTTTTATTAGTTTATAGGATCCTTGTTTTCTTAAGAAGAAAGAAAGAAAGAAAGAAAGAAAGAAAGAAAGAAAGAAAGAAAG
>CAJQZJ010037469.1:3275325-3298278 GCA_907164525.1 Lophiomys imhausi
AAGAAAGAAAGAAAGAAAGAAAGAAAGAAAGAAAGAAAGAAAGAAAGAAAGAAAGAAAGAAAGAAAGAAAAGGGAAAAGGGAGGAAAGGAATGAAGGAATGAAGTAATGAAGGAAGGAAGGAGGAAGGGAGGGAGGGAGGGAGGGAGGGAAGGAAGGAAGGATAGTCTAGGGTAGCTGCAAGTGTCCTAAACCAAAATGCTCTGGTTTTTCCCCAAATTTGTTATTTGTAAATGTGGTTTTTTTCCCCTCTGTAAGCTTTTCTCAAGGATTTTATTATCCATGATTTTTCCAGCATTTAGAGTAGAATCGAGTTACACACTTATCATTCTTCTTTAATTATGAAATTGAAATAAACATTAGTAGGTGCCAGATCCAGTTGTTGATGGGGAGAAAAGTGCACGAGCCAGCAGGGAGAGGAGTGTATCCATCTATGACAACTCACCATATGAAATAAAAATGATGGATCATCTACATTATCACCCTTTCAAAGGACAAGAGTGGGACAGAGTTTCTATTTTGGCAATTCCTTTGTTTACAATAAAAAAGGAAGGTGGGAGAGGCACAGCTTCCCAAGTGTGCTCTATTTTGCAACCTCAACCTCATTGCAAAGCTGCCAAGGAGCCAGGGACTTTATTCTCAACATTATGGGTCCTAAAGAGTGAGGCAATGGTGTCATTGAAAGGGCCAGTGTTGAGTCCTGTTACTAAGCTCTTAACTACCTTTGAACATTGCCAGACATATACTTTTACATGGATAATGAGCCTCTAGAGAAAGCTTATGAGTTTCCATGTGGCCATAGGCTTTGTCCTGGCCGTAAGTCTACCTAAATCTCTTCTCTACTTGAAACATTATGGAGGTGCCCCATGCTCGAGGCCCTCCTCCCTCCCTAGCTTCCTCCTATCGTGGCCCAGCTCTTGCCTTTGCCCTCAGCCTCCTGGGTTCCTCTGATTGCATGGTCTCCTCCTCTTTCTCAGTGGAGAATACCCATCTCCCTTGTGATACCTGCCATTAGGATCAGCTGGAACCCTGACTTGAATTACTGAATTGCTTGAAAACTGTTATGTATAGAATTCTGCTCCAAACTAAACCAAATGGAATCCCTTGTGCAATTGGGAGAGGTTCAGAGGGATGGCAAAGACCTCCTCTGGTTCAACTATGAGTTTTTATGAATTATTTATTGACTGCAAAAACTAGCAATTGCAACTTATTCACTCTGAATGTCACAGCCAGAGACTGCTTCCTACAGAGACCTATCAAGACCAGCTAACTCCTCCTTTGCAGTTCATAATGAACACACTGAGGTTCCAGTTCCAATACTTGGTGTAGTTGGTGTGACCCTATCAGAGTCTGCACAACTCACCTAATCCCAGCTTTTCTGTATCTGTCTGCCTCTTCTTTCTTCATCCTCTCACAATCCCAAGCATGTCAATTCTGGAGCCATGCAAGATGCAGTGATCAGTTTGCGGCCAGAGCTGATGGGGATGAGAGAGGAGGAAGCAAACCAACCATTCTTCCTTTTTTTTTTTTTCTTGTTTTCACCATCAACAGAGAAAATAACTCTTTATTTCCTATTAAAGATCTTGCTTCTAAACACTCCCATGCAGAGTCCCCCAGTATCTGGATGTCTTGTCTCAATGTAGTAGCATAACACAACAAAACAAAACACCTCATTCAGAACAAACAAGCTGCCAGGAGTTGAGTGATATAGAGTCTAAGGCTAAAGGTATGAACAACTACCCTGCCTGCTGTCTGTCAGGTTCTCCATGCCAGCACTTGCCAATTAGGAAAATGTGGACACCTTCCCACACCAGTTCTGTCCACAGCAGGGTAAGTAAGACACTGGGGCCCCATGTGAGTAGGCTCTGTGCTAGCTGGAGGAAGCCAAACAAAGAATAAAACCAACTCCTGAGAATGGGCGGTCCCAAGATACAATGACAGTAGCAAGTTCTTGTCTTTAGGGTGAGACAATGACAGTAGCAAGTGCTTGTCTTCAGGGTAGGACAATGACAGTAGCAAGTGCTTGTCTTTAGGGTAGGACAATGACAGTAGCAAGTGCTTGTCTTTAGGGTAGGACAATGACAGTAGCAAGTGCTTGTCTTTAGGGTGGTAGAAGGTAAGAACCACAAGACATAGTGAGTGTGGTGGACTGACATGGCACTAGGTTGGGCAAGTTTGTTCCAGGAGTCTTCTGATGCTTGCATGTGCCAGCGAGTCACATTGAGTGTGGGCAGACAGAGGAAGAATAGAGATGCTGTCTCTCAGAAGTGAGCCATCAAGAAGCAGGGAGTCTGTGGGCCCTCAACTGTGCCAGGAGTTCTGGAGACACCACATTGAAGGCTTGCCTAAAACTCTTTAGTAGTCTCAGTTTGGCCTAAACAGACCACATTTTTGAGTTTGACTTATGTGTTTTCCATTCCCCTTGCCTCCTTCACATTTATGGTATGGTCAGCTCTTTGACTATACTCAGTATGGGACACTGGAGAAATGGACATGTGAAAGAAGCAAACGGTGGTTTTCCCATGAGCTTTCACAAAACAGAGGAATTCCATTACCCCATTACTGGTACCAAATCTCCATATGTGATAGTCACTATCAGTGAGGGGCTATAAAATTTCCTAACATACTCCTTGTTCCTACACACACCCCTGCCTATCTTTGTCTTTTCAGAAACATAACCTCGCAACCTGCCATTTCCTTTCTCTCAAGATGAACTTTTCCTTCCTCCTGCAGGAGATAGGAACTAACACAGAGACCCACAACTGGACACTGTCCATGGGGTGCGAGATTTAAATCTCAGTCTTTTTTTTTTTAATAAATACTTTATTTTTTTTTCTTCAAGTTACATCTCAGTAACAAACCCCTCCCTATTCCCCCTTCCCAACCCGCCCCTCCACCCTCCTCCCTCCAGAGGCTTCCCCTTTCAGTCCAACAGCTGGTTCCTTCCCCCATAACAGCAAGCACTACACAAAACAACAGATATAAATATGCCACATTCATGAGACTAAATTGGCCCAGTATACCTTCCCAATGCTCAGTCCATACCCACTTGGCCCCTGACTCCAATACTCCACCATCTACCCAACTCCATGAGTTCAAAGGTCTATATGTGACTCAACATTCATAGTATCTTGCAACACACTTTTAAGAGTATCTTCTTAGATCTATAACACCCTCTTGATTCCTAAACAGTTCAAAATTTAACTATAAGATTCTATCTGTCTATTCTTCAACCACCTCAGAGACCTGAGAGGGATAAATATATTTGCTTATATAGGAAGTGCAGAGCCTGCAGCTTCCAAAACTAAGAAAGAACATACCAATAACTGCCTGGACAGTTCCCATTTTCTCTCCATACATTCCAGCATCAATCTTCAGGCTTTGGGTCCTGTTTCTCTGACAGACATTTGTTGTAGAGCAGGGATTATGAAGGACTTACCTACCCTGTCTTGGCAGAGTTAGGCTGTCGACTTCCCTGCTACCAAGTTTTGTCCTTTTTGGACAGCAGTCTGTCTGCAGTTGGTGCAAGGGGTTTTTTCATGCCAAGATATAGGCTTGCCACTAATTCAACCATCTTACAGTGGAGGTTCTTCGATGCTTATCTTCTACTTGGAGTAGAATAGGGGGTGCTGTCAGGCGCTGATATGTCTCGATATCAAAAAAAAAAATCTTGATTTAAGATAACATCTTTGAATGCCATATTCTGCAGATCTCTAGGGGTTTTTGAAGATGCCCTATCCATCTCTTGTATTTAGATAAGCAAATGTTGCTTGTCTCTTAGCAACTTGATTCCTGGGTAGTTTAGAGAATATCTGTGATAGACTGTCATAGTAGCTAACAAAGAGACATGTTTGCATGACTAGGAGTTTGTTTTAACTATCCTAGACCGTTTTAGACGGTTGGTATCAAGAGGTCAGAACTTCACATTTTATTTTTAAGTATCTCTAGGTATGATACCATTGGGAAGCATTATCTTTAAATTTGTATCAATATACAAAGATCTATTCAATTGTGTTTAAATATACTCTTAATTATGTATCAATATACCAAGATCAATGCCTATGTAGCCCAATATAATCTTAATATTACGTCCATATGCAAGGGTCAATACCATTGTGGCCAACTATAATCTTAATTTTGTATCAATATACAAAGATCAATACCGATGTAATCCAATACAATCTTATTTTTGCACAATAAACAATGGTCAATACCACTTTAGCCAAATAAACTACTAATTTTGTATCAATATAAAAAGGTATAAGGGCATATTCAATAATCTGCCCCTTCTTCTTGGACCTTCCTGTGCTATGTCTATATCTCATTTTTCTCAATCCCATGCACTCCTACATAGGAGAGGAAGAAGGATACAGAAAAGGAAAACTAGGAATTCCCTGGGGCTAACCTCCAAAACCCATTAAGACAGGACCATTTATCAGCTTGTAGTCTCTTCCCCTACATAACAGAGTTTTCAGTTAACCTTCAAATAACCAAAAAGAAGGGCGGAGAAACACCCTCCCCACCCTCCGGGCATGGGACTTCGCTCTCTTAAAGTGACTTCCTGCTGATTTGGGTCGTAGTAGACCTGTTTGGGGCCCCAACCCAAATGGGAAAAATGATTAAAAATGTTAGTACAATCCTTTTATGTTCAGTCCTTCTGTTCTCAGCTGTTTAGATGATCTAAGGGGTTTGTAGGCAGAAGCTGATCTTGCAGGCTTCACTGAGGTTCCGGCGGGGCATTGTGTAGAGCTGAACGGTCCCAGCGACACTGGATTGCAGTGGTGGTTGCAGGCCCCCGATGAAGACAGCTATTGAGGAAGTCTGCCAGGCAGAATCAACTGGGTCACTCATCCTCCTTGGTGCCTGATTCTGCTCTCTGCTGAGGATTCCGCTGTCCGCCGTCCCCAGGCTCCCCTAATGGACACTTCGATTCTCCTTAGCTCCACGTCTTCTCTACACCTGGAGGTCTGCAAATCCAGGCCGAATGGCTGTATCCTCTGTTCCATTCACAGTGTTTCAGCCTTGCCCCCTGCCCTTTTTTTTTCTTTTCTTTTTTTTTTTTAGTTGATAAATTTATTTGTTTGTTGCTTCAGGTTACATCCTTATCATATTGTCCTCTTTTCCCACTTCCTAGCCCCACCCTCCCATGCTCTACCCCCTGACCCTTCCGTCTTGTTCCTCTGGGGTGGAGTGTCCCTGCCTAACAGTCTCTCACCACAGATCAGGAGTCATATGAGGGCCAAGAGCCTCTTCATTCACCGGGGGCCTACGAGGCAGTACTGCCAGTGAATGGTGTCTCATTGCTACTGGGGGAATACTAAAAAAAAAGACCAACAAACACACAAACCCACAAAAACAAAGAATATCAACAAAAAAAGAGAGGAAAAAGAGAAGGGAAAAGGAAAGAGAAAAAAAGAAAAAAAGAAGGAAAAAGAAAAAGATTAAAAAAAAAATTATGTCCTTGTTCCTTTTGATGTGTTGGTTGTAGTACAGATATCCTGTACGATATAGTTAAAATCCTACTATAAGTGAATAGATGCCATGTGCATCCTTCTGAGACTGGGTTAGCTCACTCAGGATGAGCTCCTCTAGATCCATCCATTTGGTTGCAAATTGCATGATTTCATTGTTTCTGATAGCTGAGTAATATTCCATTGTATAGATGTACCACAATTTTTTAATCCATTCTTCAGTTGAGGGACATCTGGGTTGTTTCCAATTTCTAGCTATTACAAATAAGGCTGCTATGAACATAGATGAGGAGACTTCCCTATGTCTCCGTGAGAGGTCCTTTGGGTGTATACCCAGAAGTGGTATGGCTGGGTCTTGAGGCAAGGTTATTCCTAGATTTCTAAGATATCGCCAGACTGACCTCCATAGTGGTTGCACAAGTCTGCACTCCCACCAGCAATGGAGTAGGGTTCCCCTTTCTCCACACCCTTCCCAGCATGCGCTATCATTTGAGCATATACCCACTTAGAAAAGGGTGCGAGATAGTGGAAGCCTTAGCAAGGAACAAACAGGGGGCTCAGCGGGTGGTCCGCAGCCGCTGGTGAAGCGGAGGGCGGGAGGTTCCGAGAGAGCGCAGGAAGCGGGGAACACAAAAGCAGGCGGGAGTGGCCAAATCTCGCACACTTAACGAGAGCGCAGCTGGGGAAGGAGCACTGCTGGCAGGGCCAAATCCCCGCCAGTCCACGGCAGGTCATCTGGGGAGAGAGACAGGCGTGGGTGGGACCAGAGAAATTATTTCTTTACGTATATATTCTGACTGTTCCCCTTGGGGTGATTTTTCTCTCAGTGTCTCCCAAGCTGGGCAGCATGATCAGGAGCGGGAGCTTGTACTGTAAGTTGTATTGTTTCAGGTTCTTGGGATCTGCAGGAGGATGGTCTGGGTGGTAGCAAGTGAGTGAAGTCCTCTGAGTGGCCAAGGCTTGGTTCTGGGGCTGTATGGACTACATTTGCACACAGTCAGTGGTTGGCCACCTTGTTTTGGAGCAGCACCTGGCTACAGTCGGCTCGGGCTGTTGAAGGATGCCACATACTCTATAAAAATGGCCCTGCCTCACATCTCACAGATTCTCTTCGGCCAGAGCCCCACTGGAAACAATGCTCTAAGGCCCTGGACCTGGGTTACCATCAGTCAGTTACACCAATGCAAAAGTTAAGTTTAGAAAATTGGGTCAGGGGGACAGAAGGAGGAGAAAGAAGTAGTGGAGTTTTATTTTTCCCATTGGAAATCAGTTTGTATTTATATATCTGTGTACTTTTTCAAAAATGCAAACCTCTGTTTAAACCTCTGTATCAGCCATTTTACAGCCTGGAGACAAAGCACTTGCCATTGCTGTACTTTAGGCCTGGTTTCTAAATGGAATATAAGTGGCTCATAGGTACTTTCATAGCCTTGTGGGTTTGATTTTTTTTTTTTTTTTTTTTTTTTTTTTTTTTTGCTTACCTCACCTGCCTGAGCATGTGTGCATCTGCGAGCAGTGTCTCCTAGGTCTTGCTTTCTCATGTTCTGTTGCATTAGATGGGTCACCACCATGCATTGATCCTATCACTGCCACCCTGTGAGGCTTCTGTATTTCTGTTGCTGCACCCAAGACAAAGACCGGTGCAGAATAGAAAGATCGAATCCCATGGCTGTAAAGAGTCCTTTCTGATGTACCCTTCTCCCCCAGCACTCCAGTTCTCCTTAACACATCTTAGGCAGTGAGGCTGGCCTCCTGTGTCTTAACTCCAGGCAGTCTCTGGCTCTTGCCAGGGGTCTTCAGTCCTTGGCTTGGGTCCCTGGACAAAGCCACCCCTTGGCAGGCAGAAAGCGAAGTCTCAGTTGGCGTTTCTTGCCAGGGCCCAAGCCTCAAGCGGCATTAGTTCTGACAGCCGTCGGGAGCTTTGAGGAGTAAAAGGAGGTTTGGCAGCCTTTGAAACATTTTCTTTTAGCTGAAAAATAGGGTATTACATTGCCCCCCCCCCTTTTAACCCTCACCTCAGCCTCTAGTTTCTTCTGGTCTTGAGAAAAAAAAAGCTAAATATTGACTTACACTGCATTTATCTCTAGAAACTCCTGCTGCCCTGGAATGAGCCCTCCACAGCTGCCTTTAGTCAGGGCTCATGTTAGGAAATTTCTGTGTCTTATGTCTGAGCCTGTTGCTCCACTTTCTATACTAAGAAAGAAGCTATCTCTGAATCTGTTACAGGGTGAACAAGATAGCACAAATGTCCCATCTCCAGTGTTGGGATATATATGTGGTCTTAGTTATTCTTGTCCTCATGGATCTGTCTGTAGTCCTGGTGGGCAGTGGCCTGCTGTGCTTGCAAGCTGTGTGGCTACTGGCCTCTCTAGGGTACTCGCTATCACCCAGAACAGGGAAGAATGGCCTGGTGTGGCAATGTGCCAAGAAGCTCATGGTGTGGGTGCGGCAGCCTTCAGTGAGCTTGGCTGTACTGTTTCATCTTCATAAGACTCTATGAGCCCCTCTTAGGGATAAAAGGAACAGCAGTTCCCAAGAAAAATGAGAAGATAAGAATTTCAAGGGCCCTGGAAGCCTCCTGGATTTCACTGTTGGCAATGATTGTTACCCTAAGTGAGTAATGTTGTATTCAGGATCATGTAAGACAGAGAACTGTCCACCTTTCTCTATGTGACACTTGTGCTAGACATCATTGGGTGGATTGCATGTTCATCATCCAGAGCAGATGGATGTTTCTTACCTGTCTGGGACATGGCAGAATCAGCTTGCCTGTGATGGACTAAGAAGGGTCTCATAGCAGCTCATGGCCTCTACCCTTGAATGTAACCAGCAGATAGATATTAGATAGGGTGAGTTGCCTGCCACACAAACAAACCTTTCTCCATTGATGGCCTACCATAGGAAGACTTACAGTCCCATCTTGTGCCAGCATGCGTGGTGTACTCTTGGTGGACACTGTTCTTAGCTTTCTGTCTCTTGCTCCTCTTCCCTGCTCTTTTTTTACATGGGTAGTAGACTTGCTTTCCCTCTTACGTCATTGGACCTCAGGCCCTCCATTGCTATGCACGTGGCTCTCTGTGAAGCCATCTCATCTCCCACTTCAGTCCCCACAGTGCTAGCACTACTGACCACAGTCCTGGATGATCTGTGTGTTTGCTCAGATGACCTGTGATGTTATTCTATTCCTCTTTATTCTATAGAACAGGGATAGAGGGAACAGATAGAATGTTTGTTCTGTTGTTATCTGTAAAATACCTAGGTGGTCCTAAACATATCTTCAGCTAGCCCTGTGAGGAATTTACTGTTGTATATGCATTCACATCAACATACACCATATGGTCAGTCCTTCTTCAGAATTGGCAGGAACGGGTTCCAGGACCCTGCTTCAGACACTAAAATGCATGGATGCTCAAGTCTCCTTCAAAGTGAGATAACATTTGCATATAATCTACACGTATCCTCCCATATGGTTTGGTTGAAACATTCCAGGGTTTCTTATAACGCCTACCACAATATAAACCCTTTGTGAGTAATTATAATCTCTCATTGTTTGGGGAAAGGGACACACAAACATTTTTTTAAAGTTCAAAACAGATGCAATTTTTTTTTTTTTTGGATTCCGTGGTTTCAGAACCTGCAGACATGGTGGGCTGACTGCATATCATATGCATATTAATAGTTCCAGAGGGTGTTCCATGGACTGGAATTTTGAGTGTGGGAATTAGGAAAAAACAAAGAGAGTGGCTACTTCATCAGGTGGGGAGAGCAGGACTTATCTACTGGACAGTGTATGAGGTCCAGCTGGAGCCCGGCTGGTGCTGTTAGAAACTTTAGGACTAATAATGACATACAAGGCTTGTGGCTGGTCCTCAAGTGTCACAGTTCTGCAACTGTGTCTCCTTTGTTATTTGGCAGCTGAGGCTGGAAGAGCCACAGGCTTGAAGACCTAGGACAACACTGATCTAGAGGATGTCGCACAGGCATTAGAATCTGGAAGGCAGGGAAGTTAGAGGAGGATTTATAGAGCTCCCTAGTCAAGAGCAGAGCGAGGGCTGGAGATGGGTCTTCAGGCCCCCGGAAGTGGATGGATAAGACAACCACAGATCAAACAAGGACCAGGGAAAAGGAAGACTCAGGAGTAGTGACTGGGGGGTTCACATCAGAATTGTTGGGCCATTCCAAGCCCTTTGCTCCCTGCATGCACCCAGCTTTCTGACCGTACCGCTTCAGTCTAGGAGTGCGCTGTGTGGAGGGCATCTCCAGATTCGGTCTCTGCCACTTTCAGGGGATACTTTCCATTCTGGGTGCTCCAACTTGGCTTCCTAGACAACTGTAATTGTGCGAGAACTCCCTTGGGGATTCAGATTCTCCCCTCCCCTCACGGCAACCTGCAGCCCTAAAATGGCCAGATCCACTAAGCTCCCACTGGTCAGGACAGGTTGGGTCAAGAAGCGCTGGCCTTGCTATACACAGGGCCATAGACATGCTGTGTCAAGTTGCAGCCATTCAGGTGTGGCGATTTTGAAGCTGGATTTGGGGGGTATTAAGATTGGGAAAAGCAAAGCAAGTTTTGACAGCTGCTACCTGGCTGTGCTCCTGTTAACCTCTTGGAATCACGGGGTCCCTCCTCTGCCGTTCCTCCTTGGTTGGATAGAATGTTCTTGCCAAGCATCCAGAGACATGTTTCTTATTCACATGGTGTTGGCTACAGCGCTATTCCATGAATGGTTGACTGTCAGATAGGAGAATTTCTCTAGATCTTGTTTCTATTGCATAAATAGCAGTCATGAAGAGATTTGACAGAAGGAAGGTCATGATGTCTGCTGGAATTATCGTTGTGATGGGAGTGTGTGTGTCATAGCTAACATAGCTGTGTACAAAGAGGCTGAGGCAAGCAGGGGTGTTGGAAAGCAAATGAGAACTATGTGTGTGTATTTCAGGGCAGTGATTTTTTTTTTTTTTGCCATGGTGGACAATGACAAGGGTGATGATGCCAGCCTGAAGTTAGAGCCTTCCATATAATGCTGTGTCAGTCAACTTCTTATTCCTATGATAAAATGCCCAGCAGGAGCAGCTTAAAGCCCTGGAGGTTTATTTGATCTCACACTTCCAGAGAGAGATTTCAGTCCATCACGTCAGGGAAGATTAGTGATGGCAGCTTTCACAAGGCTGTTCTGTGACATCTGACAAGAAGCAAAAAAAATATGGATGGGAACCAGGGGAGGTGTAACCTTCAAAGACTTAACTCTAGGAAGCTACTTCCATCCATCCAGGGCCACCATCCATAGACCCCCAACCTTTAAGACAGTGGTCTAAGTGTGAATTGAGTTAAGCATAAACCAGCGGGCACATTTCACATTCGAGCTAGGACTGTGGCAGAGCCTTTGTGCCCATTTGTGCTTTGTAGTTTTCTGTTCAAATCACAAGTGTGGTGAGAACTCTGCCTTTTGTTCGTGCTTAACACAAGTGACTCTTCTTATTCTGACAGCTTTCTTAAGATAAACTCATCCCCTTCTGAGTCCTGCGTTCTGAGCCAGTTAGGAGAAAAACACCTCGTGGTACACTTACATGTTGTTAAAGGATGATGACCAGATGGATGCCCAGTCCCACTCTTACAGAGCTCCTTCTCTTTCCCCTCTTGATGACAAATCAAGACTACACACTGCTGTCACCCAAGCCCTAGAGATCTCCTTTCATTGACTTCATGATGTAACACCTGAGTGGTATTTTAGACACAGTGCATTGTGAAAGGTCAGAGGGCAGTGGCTCTCAATAGCTATATGAACCCTCAGAAGCCTCTGTTCTGTATTCAGCGCCATGATTCGGCCATGGATTATTGACTTTTGAAAATGGATATGATCAGTTGGAAAAGGAAGTGTGATACTGAGGCTGACAAACAGCAAGTACCCTGGCCTTCCTTCTATCCCATTAAGAAGATTACTTTTGTGTTGTTGCTGATGTTTAATTCCTGAGTGGTACTAAAGAAACTGTCTCAAAGTGTATGTCATCCTACAGTGTTGAATGAAGTGACTTTGTGAGTATTCCATTGATGGCCCTGGGATAGAGAATGGTGGCACTGAGATTTGCGTGGATTTGACCTTTGTCCTCCTTTCTCCTTCAGCCTGTGCAGTAGCCTTGGGTCCCTTCTCCTCCCAGGAGGAAGCAGCAATGCCATTTCCCAAGACGCCCTCAGGTGCTTCACTCCACCTTTCAGACAGGGTGCTGCTGTGTTGGGCAGGTGATGGAGGCTGGGTGGTGTGTCTGAGTCACTACGGTTTCTGTGTCACTGTAGAGTCACGTGTCATCACTCCCATGCCACTCTCCTTTCTGTATTGTATTGCCATCAGTATCTCCAACTTTCACTGAGGACCTCGCCCTCTTAACTAACACACATGCAGTGACTCAGCCTTTGCCCTGTATTTTGTCCCAGGGCTGGCGATCTTTGCACCCTAGTCTCGCCTTTGGGACTAGCAGCTTGGTTCTTGCACTGGTGCTGTCTTTCCTGAGATGTGAGCCTGAGCATGGCTCCCTCCATCCAAACAGCTCCTCTTTCTCACCCCACGAATCTTGCAGCTTTGTGTTCTATGTGAACTGTGTATATGCAAACCCTGGTATTATAATACATTTGCTCTCAGGCATCTTCCCACTGTTTTTTTGCCATGAAGGTACAAATGACTGCAGTGATGTTGCAGGGACATCTGCCTGGCTCTCTTCTGTGTCCTCCATGGGAATACCCTCCCTTTCAATGCCAGGAAGATGTGGGATTGCAGCTGTATTTCTACAAAGACCAAGATTGAGTTTATCATCTCTTCCAAGTCCAGGAAAGAATTTGACTACAATGTTTGCTCAGTGGAATGTAAAACAGCAGAGAGAGGAAGCTGTGATTAGAGGAAAGCTAGTTCCCTTTCCTCTTGTATATTAGCTTATGTACTCCCAACCCTTGGAGCATCGACCTTCCTCGCTCACATTCGGCTGAAAGGTGAAGACCCAGGCAGCCCTCTCTTCTCTTGGAGGCTTAAAATATACCAAGAAAGAGGACTGCAAATCAAGTCTGTGGGGCCGTGTCCTACACACTCTTCTCTTTTGAAAACACTACAAATTACAGAGTCAGGGGTGAAGAAATTCATTTGTGAATGCATTGGAAGGGCAAAGGGAGGGGCTTGTAAGAAAAAAAAAAGGTTCAGCTCTAACAGTGTTTTCAGTCATGTCCTCTGTGTAGTTCAAGCATCCCTCACCCTGCCTTGCCTTTCAGAGCTGTACCTTTAACCCCCTTTGCTCTACAGCATTGGGAGATTCTACCCACATGCATGTTCACTTTATGGAGGTATTTCCAGCCACTTATGGTAGTGGTGCTTTGGAGCAGTGACATTTCCAGGGTCAGTAGCTTTCTAACTTTAGTTCAGAAAGCTTCAGGACCACATGTTGGTACTGAAGAGGCATCCCCTCTCCACCCACCCTTCTACCCAAACCCTCCCTCAGCCTCTGGTCCTACCTTCATCTCTGTATAAGTCTTCATGTTGGGTTCTTAGGTAGAACTTTATTCGAAGGTTGAGCTCAGTCTTTGGCAGTTGGAAACCAATACCCTGTGTGTCTTTTGGGTGTAGCTCAGAGTTGAAATGTTTTTGTTAAGTTTCACATAGAAGACCTGTGATATCAAACACACACTGCACCATTTAAACAGTCTTGCCTTCCCCCTGTAGGGTCCAGGACAGAGAATAAAAGTAGTCTGAATCTCATGGGTCCTGTGAAGGGCAGGGCATGAGAGTAGAAGGAAAGGTCAAGGCAGGGAGTGTGTTCTGCATTTGAACTAGATTCATCCTGGTGTGTGAGACTCCTAGAGTAACAAGCTTTTAAACCAGCAAGCTATTAGAGATTCAGGGTTATTATAATGGCAGCATGTGATGCTATGTAAAAGGAATGAACATCTAGGGCCCCTCAGACCTTTCTTGGTTTCCACTGGGAAAAGCCTTGCCTACTTCTATAGATGAAAGGTCTATTTATAGATGGTGCTCCATTCTTCCACAGGGTCTGTACTTAGAGCAGAGTTCTGAGACCCTCTTAGATGCACATCCATGTCCTGGTAGAGTCTCCTTTGCCTCCAAGGAGAGCTAGTATGGAGGCTTATTAGCCAGGGTGGGAGACTGTGTGAACCAAGGCTGACCACAGCAAAGTAGAAAGAACTGATTGGTGTGTGGCTCAGAAGATAGTGATGATGGAGCCAGAAAGATACTAGGCAGGGAATAGAAGCTACTGCTTCAGATGAAGGCCCCAAGAGGTGGACCTGGAACACAGAGAAAGCTGTTGGCCCTGGGCACCGAAAGCAGGTCCTATAAACAGTGGATGAGGCCTTGAAAGTTCTCTTTTGCTTATCCGTGCTTGTCTGTTGCAGCTATTTGGCATACCACAGATGGGGTGGGCATTTATTTACAGTTACTTCCATGTCCTAAGAGCAGAAAATGAGCCTGTTTCGTTGCACACAGTAATGTGTTGTTAACAAGGACAGATGACATTGAGTTCTTTGATACTTCATTATGGAAAACTGAAATAATGCAGGATTCATGGTGGTAACATTCTTAGAAAATTAGACTATGAGTAAAGGAGGGAAGGGCCAGGGGTTCATGCTGCCCTTGGTTATGAATGTGGTGCTGGACTTAAATCTCCATTGTGCTGAGGGAAGATCCTGATGTCCGTGGAGGTGTACATGGTGGTATACATGGAGAACAGGAGCTATCTAGACTCTCCCAGCTGTGTGGGAAGGAGACATTGACCACCATGTTGGAGGAACTCAAGATTTTCAGTTTGATGATAAGTCGAGATTGGGTCATCAGAAATGTTATCATCAAGCTGAGGTCTAGAGAACCAATCAGATGGACATCTCAGGAGAAGGCACGGAGATCCAGTGATAGGTAAGCTTAGACCAAAGCTGATCACAGATATGGGTACAGGACTGGTCAGGACCAGGGATAGTGACCGTGGCTGGAGAAGCATAAGTTGTTGGAGATAAATGAAGTTCAGTGGATGAATCATGATTTGGGGCAGTTGTGGAGAGGCAAGAATTTAAAGGTAGAGCTGCCTGAGAGGGCTTCAGGGAGACCAAGGTCTGTCCAGTGGCTGAGAGGACATTGCAGTGGGACCTTGGGGCTCAGTATTATGGACTTCAGGGAAACCATCTCAGGAGGAACAATTTAGAGAAGACCAAGGGGTGAGGGAAGCAGAAGACTGGGAGCACCAATGGACCAGAGGAATCAAAATGTTGGGGAACCACCAGTTCCACGGGGGAGGGTCAGAACTCTGTGTCAGATGATGATGCTTCTGCCATCTAGATCTAGAGCATTCCCATGATCTCCAAATGGAGCCTTAATTGACAGTCATTTCTGATCCTGCTCTCTGGTTCCTGGAAGCCATGAATTCTTTCTGTGGATCACCCCGTTCTTGGCATTTCACATCAATGGAACCATTCAGTCTTCTGTGACTCACTCTGCTTGTCCCTCATTTTCAGGGTTCATCTCTGTGTAGTTTATGCCTCTTCATGGCTGACGTTCCATTGTAGATCACATTGAGGCCATCAGCTTGTGTGGTCATCACTCCTGTACAATTATTCATAGTGCTGCTCTGAGCATTCTTTTGTGTGTGTTGCCATTAGGATATTATTAGATCCTTGGTACTATCAGTTACTCTTTTTAAAACTCTTCCATCTTGTACTGCCTTTTTGAAGCGATTTCTCTCTTTCTGGACTCCCGCACAGGAATCACACTAAACCTTCTGTGGGTCTCCTGGCCACTCAGCCAACCACTTTCAGAGATACCTGAGAAGCCCACTGCAGCCTTTTCTTCATTAGGTGTATGATTTCATGCACAGGGTTGCAGCTTCCCGAGGTTAAAGGGTTTGGTGCCTTTCAAAGCCCCCTGGGCCACAGAGCTGCCTTCTGGCCCGACTTCAGCAAAGCTTCAAAGGACCACGTTGTTTCATGAGACGCTAATACTAATAGCCTAAGCAGGCCCATGTAACCAAAATCCACTTCTGGGGAGTCTATGGAAACTGAGAGGCATTTGGCACACCTGCCTAGTGGCCACGATGGCAGCAGAAAATCAGGGCTAAAAGCCAAGTGGATGCTGGTTAGTGACGACTTGGGGCAGCTCATTTATACGGTTGTCACCAGGACCCTCTGATACTAAAGACAGGGGACAAACCCGAGCTCTAGGTAACCTCAGTCTCGCTATGATAAACGGAGAAAAGAGACCATTTGCTGGTATAAACGGTTTCTTGTTCTCTTTGTTGTTGCTGCCCTAGCCGCTGTTTTTCCTACTCAGGTTTGGGGATACGAAAATTGATGTTCAAGGCTCTTGTGCCTCAGAAAACTGGGCCCCAGCAGTAGCTGGGCATAGTTAGTGCCAACTCAAGGAGGCCCTAAAAGCTCTGTGGAGGGACACAGGCATTCATTTTAGTCCCCGAGCTAGGTTATTCAAACATCTCCTGATCTTTTCTTTTTTTTTTTTTCTTTTGATGTGGATTCTTTGAAGGGAAAACAGGCTGTGATTAGTAGCTCCCTACCTTTACTTGCAGAATGGAAAGAATGATGCTGCTTCCCTTGGTGGAAAGGTGTGTTACTCAGTACCCTCTCCTGAATTCCCCGTTTAATAGAACTTCTTGCACAAGAAGTGCATTGTGTCCTGTCCTGGAGGAGATCCTTTCTCCAGAGGGTGAGAAGAGTTTATCTTGAGATCTTGTAAGCTGTGTGTGCTTCTGCTGCGGTCTCGGGTGATTTATTGAAGATAAATCTTGCCCTCTGCCTGTACTCACAGCCCGGGCTTGTCTCCCTTCCTTGCTGAATGATTGGAGACATTTTTAAGGGTTCTTATTGTACTGGGGGAACCTCATGAAGTCAGAGATGCTCCGATTGTCTCTGTGTTCTCTCTGCTTGGAGTAGAGGTATGTGATTGTGCCAGAACTGATTTCAACCAGAGCTCATGAGCATTGGCTGAAGCCCACCTAAGATGAATATACCGATCTCCTGTAGAAACCACAAAAGTGTGCTGCGCTGCAGTTAAATGCTGGCACCATCCTCTGTGCCACACAGAGCACAGATGACACGCAGCTCCAACAAGGGGGATGTCCCGCAGAAGTGTTCTGTCTGGATCTTTTTTTTTAATATTTATTTATTACTTCAAGATATATCTCCATCACAGTGCCCTCTTTCCACCCCTCCCAGTCCCACCTTCTACCCCCTCTTCCTTCTGTCCTACTCTTCCAGAGTGGAGTATCCCTACATATCAGTCCCCTGCCCCAGTTCAGTAGTCTGGATCTTTTAGAGAAAGCAAATAAAGGATGAAACTGATTTCGCAAAATGCATGGGCGCTGGCCACTGAGTGGAGTGAAAACCTCTGGACCCGCCCCTCAGCCTGCAGAGTTCAAATTTCACTAAACCTGATTGCACTAAACCCCGCCCTCATGTTTACATTGCTTGGGCCCTCTTGAGCAAAACCACAGTCCCTCAGCCACGGAGGTTTTTCGTTTTTGTACTTGCTGGAGTGGGAGGTAAGGTGCCCTGGGAAGGAGGCGGCGCCCGGGATGTTACTGAAGGCTCTCTACCCTAGAACTGGTCCGACTCTGTACCGAAGGAGTGGTTGAGTGTGTAGAAGGAAGGTAAGCAGTGAGGGTGCTTGTGTGTGTCTGCTTGTGGCTTTTGGAAGGCGCCAGGTGTGTTCTCTGAGACTTGCCAGCTCACTCTTGGAGGGAGAGAGGATGCTGTCCAGAGCTGTGGGGATTGTACAGTGGTATGTGGAGAGGATCCGAAGGCCCTGCTTGACAGGTCCAGCAGGACTGGTCTAGGAATGCTTGCAAGCCAGAGGAGTCTGTCATATCTGCTTCTTTGAGGGAACCGCTCAGGGTGGCCTGAGGCAAAAGGGTCTGTTTGTGAGGTGTTTGTTTATCTCTTTTGGCCAGCTCAGTGGCTCGTTGCCCCAGGAGGACTCTACTGAGGCTCCTGTTTTCTACTTTTCTTAGCCTGAATTGGTTTTCTGTTTAAATGTCTTCAGGGAACTGGGTCAGAAGGTGCCAGGATGGGCACTTCTGTGGCAAGCATTTGTTAGTTGAGGGATGTGCTTGTGTGGTGGGAAGGGGGCACCTGGTCCTGTTTTGGACTTGCCATCACAGACACCTGGGATCCACAACCTTCCTTTATTGCCATATTCTGGTGCTGCACCCAGGAAAAGTCAGGTGCCTTAGATTCCAGGCGCTCCAGCTTCTCCTGGCCGAAGTACAGCGTGGGAATGGTCCCTTCCCAGGAGGTGGTTTACTGCTGACCTGGTGTGTCAGTGTGGAAGCTGTTCCTGCTCTTGCTTCCATCCCTTTCTTTCCTGATTAATATTTGTCCAAGATTGCACAAAATGCCTGGTTTTCTCCAGTGTCCTGGAAGGAGCTCATTGTCAAGTGCCAGGGCCAGTTACTGCCAGTGGGTGTCCTGTTGTGGACACCTGCGAGTTTCTTCCCTGCCCCTGGCCTTCACATCTTGCCATTGAGAGGGTTGGTTTGTGTTTGGGGGTTCAGGGGTTGAGAATGATGGTGTAGGAGGGAGTTATTTCTGGATCTCTGCCTGTGGCAAGAAATAGACTGCCTTCTACAGTGCTGAAGTTTATTTTCTTCTCAGCTGTTTTAAAAAGAGGAAAAGGGCTCCTTTCATCCTACCAATAATATATACATGCTGTAGATTAGAGGTGGTGTTTTTAAAGACCCACACATAGACATGCTGCTTAGCTCCTGGTGGCTCTGTGTTAGAAAATAATTCAATACAAACCAGGAAATAATTAGCACAGAGGCAGAACCCTGGTGTAACAAAGTAAGAACCAGGCTTGTTTTAGTGAGAGGCCAGTTGTGCTCTAGTCACACAGAAAAAAAAAAAAAAAAAAAAGAGTGACTTCTGCCTTGTGTGATTAGCGAAGTGACACCAGGAAATGCCCTGGCTTGGCGTCTCCTGACAGTGGAAGGTAGGACTTCTGGTACCTGAGTCCCCACCAGACCCCAAGAAAGCAGCTGCTTTTGGAACTTCCCTGCTTTGTACTTTGGCACAGCCTTGATTTCAGGCCATCTGACTTGGTGATGGGCTCTCCCACGTCCAGAGATTGAATTCCGGTCCCACATTAGTACCAGTCCTCCCAGAGCTGCACGCCCCACTTCACAGCAGTTCCCGCCCGTCAGCTGTGCTGTCTGTTGGGAAACTCATGGGTTCGTTTGTTGTACATGCTATAGCTCAGCTGTCAGCTGACTTGTCAAGTCAAGAAGAATGGTCTAGAATTCTAAGGAGAGGTCATATATGGTCAGGGCTCCTTAGCTCCATTGGGTCATCTTGGCCCTGCCCCTGGGATGCCAGAAGAGGACTGTGGGTCACAGGACCGTGACCTCTCAGAGTTAGCAGAGAGAATCCTGGACTCCTTAGGTGCTGGTCATTAGCCTCGTAGGAGACAGTACTGTGACGTGCTCAGAGCACAATGGCTGTCTGGTCATTTTGTTCCTATGATTTTGCTACCCATGAGGAAAAATATGATTGATCTGTAAAGAGTACAGGTCACCTTGACCATAAAGCCAGTGGGAGTTGGGGTAGGTTGATTATAAACATGTCACTGACTTACAGAACTTTTTGGCAAATTGAAAAGTAAATTCTTGCTTATTTTAAAGATTTATTTGATTTTATTTTATGTGTGTTGAGTGTTTTGCCTGCATGTGTGTCTGTACACAGTGCATATGCAATTCCCCTGGAAACAAGGGTGTTGGATCCCTGGAGCTAGAGTTACAGACAGTTCTGTGCTGTCATGTAGGTGCAGGGAACTGAACCCTGGTCCTCTGCAACGTCAGCAACTGCTCTGAAGCCCTGAGGGATGTCTCTAGCCCCTTAATCTGTGGCTTCATAGATATATCTTAAGAAGCAACTCATCAATGTAGTTCCCAGTGTGGGCTTTTTATTTAGATGCTGTGGAGTACTCCACTCACCTAGCTCTGGGCCCTGAGGAGACACAGAAGTGAAGTCTTAAATGAAATGAGTTCAGGAGTTCTTAGCTCCAGAGACCAAAGAGAAGGACGTTTGCCAGAGTAGCACACCCTTCATGTAGAGGTTGTTGAATCTGAGAAGCTGCCGTCCAGGGCCTCCTTCTAGGTTACTGGCATACACAAAAGGAAAACGAGACACAGAGGGAATGAATGAGTCACCCAAGGTCACAAAGCCTGGCCAATCAGAATACTTATTACAGGAAATGAAGCAGGGAGTAATGATGATGACCATCTTCAGTGAAAACCCACAAAGATGCTCTGTGCCACAAGGGAGGTGCAGGGGCCATTCTGGCCACTATAGCAATGGCATTCCACCCATTCAGAGACACAGGAAGGAGGGGACCATGCTGGCTGCTCCAGCATTTACCCTTTCAAGGAGGAAGCAAAGGAGAAGTGGGGACACGGGAGGAAAGTGGCAACAGAGCTGGACAGGACCTATCGCCCTGAGTCTAGCTTCTGTCTGGCTCTCCCCATAGTGGTCGTGATGGTAGGAAACTGTTGAGTGTTCAGTTGGGTGAGGAACGTCCCTCAACAGTGCTAATACCAGTCAAGATGGGCCAAAACATCCGTACTCCCCTTTGCAGGCCGGCCTCCTCTCCCCTGGCCAAGCCGATCTGTATCCTGGCCTTACACACCACGATTCCAGCCTTTGAGCCTGACTGTGTTTGTCCATGTATATTCTTCAGAGACCCATCCCATGGTCTGCCTGTAGCCATTCGTTCTTGAGAGCAGTCTTTTCTTCTTCCTACGTACCCTTCCTGGAAGGGCTGGTGCTCTTGGGGTTGTGTGATGGGGAGCTGTGGCTGACTCCACTTATCTCACTGTTTGGATGTTGATTCAACTAAGTGACCTCAAGTGAGTTACTTTAGGGCAACCTGGAGACATGACTGAGTGCCAGCCACTGTTGCTGCCTCTTCCACGATCCAGGAAGGGCTCCTAAATGTAGTGGGGTCTGAGAAGACTAGGCCAGACACAGAACTCCAGCTTGTTAACTAGGAGAACAGAAACACACCTGCAGCTTCAGTTTAGGAAGCTGAGCGCTAACCTGCCCATCAGCACAAGTGCATTGAAAAACCTGGCTTGATTAGCCATCCCAAGAGTTAGGGAGGAAACCCCAGCATGCTGAGTGGTCTCCAGGGACTGAGCACGGAGGAGTACGAATGAATGTAGCATAGTTGGGGTACTTGATCTGTGGAAGCTAGAGAAGGCATTCCTTTCCAAAATTAAATTGCTGATTTTGTGTTTGGTTGGGATTGGAATGCAATCTGAAGGAGCCAAGAGAGTTTTTTCTTTCCTTTCCTCTTTCTTTTTATTTTCCTTTCCTTTTCTTTCCTTTCCTTTCTTGTGTATGGTATTTTTTTACATGCATATATATATATGCATATATATGTATACCATGTGCAAGTGTGTCTGGTATCCAAGGGGGCCATAAGAAGGTGTTGGATGCCCTGCAACTGGAGTTCCGGTGGTCATGAGCTACCTTGTGGGCCCTTCTGCTCTTCAGCCCTAGATCATCTCTTTAGCCCCCAAGTTGGCCTTTTAAAAACTGTTCAGCCTTAGTTCAGCTGCCCTGTGCCTCTGTTTCCCTATTTCCATCTGTAATGAGGACTTTCCATCTCAGGCTAGTAGATGCAATCTTCTTTGCTAGTTGAGTTACAGGAGATGGGTGGTATCCGATCACGGGATCTTCTCTCTTGCCGGACAGTAGAAGTTTCTGCAGCCCCTGGTTTGGTGAGAACAGGCTCAGGAGGGTGTGTTTCCTCTGCATCCTACTCTGTCTTTGCCTCAGTGGGTCCTCCCACATGCCCACCTCCTTTCCATTTCCTCTTTCTCTCTGTTCCCCAATGGCTGAGTAGTTCTGAGCTCTGGGCTTTTGTTGGGATTCCTACATTTCATTTACAGTGGCAGTCTGCATACGCTCAGTAAACACACAGATACACAGACATACAAAACACACACATACACACAGTTACTTGAGGCCGGGCCAGGATTGAAGACTTGGGAGGACACTGTTAGCTCCTTTGAAATGAAAAGTTGCTTTTTGAGCAAATTGGTCACAAAACCAGAACGTGGGATCCATAAAGTCAGGGCGCAAAGGAACTGAAGATCCAGGCAGCTTCTTAGACATGTGAGGCTTCTGTTTCCTTGGCGTCAGTAGGCTACCTACCAGAGGCAGGATGGACCACTGGGCAGCTTTGTGTGTGGCAGTCTCCAGGTGCTTGACCTTAGGTAGTCTGGAGCCACCTTCTCTTTCCTCAGCTGATTCTTCACATTGGTGTGAGCACAGGTGTGCACACACCTTCCAGTGTCTTCAGCCAGGAAGGGAAGGGATGGCTTCATCTTTTTAAAAAGGTTATGTTTTCATTTTAATTATGTAGGGATGTTCGTGTCTGTATGTGGGTGTGTGCATTTGAGTGCAGGTGTCTGCACGAGCCATGCATCCAGATCACTTGGAGCTGGAGTTACAGGCAGTTGTGAGGTGCCTGATGTGTGGGTGCTAGGGACTGTGCTCAGGACTGCATGTCCTTAGCTTCTCTTTAATCTCTCCATCTCCTTCCTCTTGTAGGTGGTGGTGGTGGTGGTGGTCCTTCCTATTTCAAATATTTTGTGGCTGCCTCTCCCTGGTTGTGGGAAAGACACATTTTCTAGGTAGGGTCAGAGCCGGGCATGGTGGCTCAGGCCTGTCATTCCTGCTCTTGGGATGCTGAGGCAGTAAGTTTGAAAATTCAGTGGCTGCCTAAGCTGAAGGTTAAGTTTAAGGCTAACCTGGGAAATTTAGTGAGAACCTGTCTCAAAATAAAAAGGGAAAAGAGGCTGGGATGTGGGTATTTGGTAGAATGCTTGCACACATGCATGAGGCCCTGGATTCAAATTGTAGGACTGCAGGGAGGGAAAAGGAGATAAACAGGAAGGAAGGGAAGGAGGAATGGAGGAAGAGAGCATGTGAGGTAGGGAGATACGGAGGAGTGCTCTCTTGTGTGGAGATGGAGGGGCATCTGCGGTCTTGGTCCTCAAGGAGATGTGAAGGTCCTGCTTGTACTTTGTTCCCTGTGGTTCTCTCTCTCAGCCCATAACCTCCCTAGTATCATTCAGCATAAGTAATTCTGAGAAAACGTATTCTCCATTTTCAGAATGAGGCTGGCTTCTGACTGCTTCTGTGTGTTTGTCCTTTGAGCCACGGGAAAAGTTAAAAACCTGCCCTTCAAGCAGCCATCTTGTAGCTTTGGATTCCACATCTGCTGAGTCAAGTAACTAATCAATAGTTGAAATTTAAAAACCGAAAAACAGAAACCAACTTAGGTCTGAATTTGTAGACACCCCTTTCCTTTGTCCTTATTCTATAGTAGTAGACACCCCTTTCCTTTGTAGACACCCCTTTGTCCTTATTCTGTAGTAGTAGACACCCCCTTTCCTTTGTCCTTATTCTGTAGTAGTAGACACCCC
>CAJQZJ010037469.1:3301441-3338344 GCA_907164525.1 Lophiomys imhausi
CACACACACACACACACACACACACACACACACACACACACACACACGACCTAAAACTGGAATGATCCACTTGTATACACACACACACACACACACTCCTCGAAAGAGTTGATTCCAATTCTACATGTAGTTACAACTCTGCCCCCTTTGAAACAGAGAATCTACCACAAAACCCCAGCTTGACAATGGTATCCTGACCCAGTTATGAGATGTGTAAGCTAGGACTGGATTTTAGAAAGCGGTGAGTGGGAATTTCAGGCTGGGATATGGAATTCTGAGAGGAGACCTTGGTTTTGCCTCCACATAGCCCTGCTCCACCTCCACTCTGGGAAGTGCCGGGCTCACTGGCTTCTTAAAAATCTCTGACCACTGATAGGTGCAGGCAGGAAGCCTGTATGTAGCACTGGGGTGCCCACCTTAGCATGAACCATCACATCTGGGTCAGTGGGTAAGATGGCTCAGCAAATCAAACACAGCCTGTAAGAACTAGAATTCTTGGTCTTTCTCTTCAACCCCCTTCTCTCTCCTGACACCCACAGAGGCACCCACGAAAGCTTTTAGGTGACACAGGAGAATCATGGTAACAGCTTAAAAAGGCCACATGAGTTTTAGATCACGCAGACCTCTAGATGGCCCAGCCAGTTCTGCAGAGGAGGCTGAGACTGATCCCAGCGTCGTAGTCTCCTCTTTCTCCTGGACGGTCCATCAGGAAAGAAACCATCCACATCTGGCCAAGACCCGTCACTGTGCCAAGTAGAGGGTAGGCTGCTTGACGCAAATCCGTTTGGCGGCACAACCGATGAAGGACTGTGTGACGTCACCCCGAGACCACTGTTCTCCTTCCTCTTGAGGGGCCAGTTGTCTCTGGTGTGTCTATAAGGGGACAAGCCTTTAGCAATCACAGCTTAGTCGGCTGCAGCATTTGACATGGGTACAGTATGGCAATGGCAAGCGATTATAAATAATTTGCCATAAGTAAAATATATATTATATAAAATGGCATTTTTCATTCCGTCTTCTCATTTTCCTGTCAAGGTCCTCTAGGCTCTCCACAGCTCAGCTGGCTAGCTGAGAGCAGGATCGTGAGTCCTTACCACCAGCAGTGGGCTCTCCGACACTGCATGTTCCTCCCCAACACCAGAGGCTTCCACTGCCCGCACTTCACTGTCCCCTTGCTTAAATCCCTACAATGTTCCAACCTGCTCAAACCTTCACCAACCATGCATTCCATGCAATCCTCAGTTTCATCACTGTCTGCTGTAGAAAGACAAGATGCGGGATGTCGCTGGACGGAGCGTTTCTGATGACAAGTGAGGCACCATGGTTGCTCAGCCCTTGCCAAGCAGGATGGGTGCTCCTCATCCACACTGATGCTCACAAGATAGGACTGAGGACTTCTTTGTCTTCTATACTCCCTCCTGGTACAGCCCTTGCCTGTGGGACCCTGGTGAGGCATTACCCAAGCCAAGATCCTTCCACTTAAAATGTGCCCAACTACATAGGTGTGTTGGACGAGAAGTTACTCTAAGGCCATTCTGTGGTGATATTGTTTGTTCTTGGTTTGAAGAGTTGCTATAGTCTCCTCTCTTGGGTCTAGAATGTGAGGATTGTCAGTCTAGTTACAAATGGGGGCCCCGCCTCACCCCACTGCCATCTCGATGGCCCTCTGAGGCATCTAGCGGGTTTAACTGTGAGGGGCTTAGATCTTTTTAGGGGAGCCGATCATGACCTTTGACACAAAGTTGACAATGGCACTGGCAGGCTGCTCGGGGTCGTGCTCTGCAAACAGGTGGCACACATTGTCTGTAGCACTGCCCTGCTTCCGGGCCACGAATCCAAAGACTCTGCAAGAGACCAGTCTAGGTCAGAGGAGGCAGCCCAGTGTTCAGTATCATACATACATGCAGGCTTTTGCTTTCACACAGCAGCATCCTGGGAGTGGTTATCAACTGTATCTGCAGAAGGCTATGATGTGTCAAGAACTAGCTTGAGGACCTGTCCATCACCCTGATCGCTACCTCGTGGAAACTACTGCACGTAGAATGAGTACTGAGCCTAGAGGAATCCCACCCTACCTTGAATCAAAGCTGAAGCTCCGCCTCCTCCTTAGCACCTCTTCTGGAAGGCTAGAGATCCTTCAGGCACCTTCTATGGAGCTCTGAGCTCCAGCTGGCCATGCACAATTAGGGTCTCCCATGGAAGGTCAGGGCCTAAGGGACTCCAGGAAGAACACTAGAAGCTCCCAGCTCTGCCTAAGACTAGACGCCCCAACTAAGAAGGCTAATATACCAAGGACTGCCCTCCAGCCTCCGCAACTATGATCACTTCAGGAAGTTGTGGCTGTCTGCTACTACTGATCACCTCTCCAGAGCAGGAAGAACTCTGAAATGGGCCTGCGGGGAAGGAGGCACGTGATAAACATATGAGATGAGCAGTGTAGACTATGCAAAGGCCACCGACAGCGAAGCCTCCGGGAATGGGGAGGATGAAAATTAGACCCCCCTGACCGCCTCCATGGCAGTGCTGAGCAGGGAATGAGAACTCACTGGGCAAACGTGTAAAACCAACTCCCTCGAGACTGGGGAATGGTCTGCATAGGCTACAGCCCTGTTCACACACACTGATCTGGGGTCCTCAGCAATACTGTCACCCTCATGAATGGATGGATGAAGACATCGGTCTCAGTGTATAGGAAAAAGGACGCTACAGATACAATACAGACAGTGCACCTCCATCTTCCTGCATTGGACAAGCCGACACCATCCAGGCCTGAGCTCTAAAATCAGAACACTTATCTTTTATTTTCTACTTTCAGTTTAACTCAAGCAAATGGTCCCACTGACAATGACTACCTTGTTTTGTTTGATCTTTTAAATAAGCCCTTTTTTGCAAATCTACAACTGAGTTCAGCTGTGCACTGTGATTATCCTTAAATAGAGAAAAAATGCTGATGACTTACTTAGAGGAAGGACCATCTTTGATCCACCTTGAGAATTGAAGAGAAAAATAATTTATGTTAATTTTTTAAATGAATGGATAAAAGAAAGAAATATACTTTTTGGTTACAAAAATGCAAAATTCTTACTTCCTGTCTTGTGGATCCAAAGCACAGAAAATCACACTGCTCACAGGGTAATGCCTCCGGAAGAAGAGCCTGTTGGGTAAGTAGAGAGAGGGTAGTTCCTGCCACAGGGGTTTAGGGTGACGGATGATGGGCTGGGTCGGCTCCTCATTCCCCCAAGGGGATAATTTGTGGAGTAGAAACTGTTTCATTCTTTTACTTGTCATTTTGGGGGAAGAACAGGGTATGTGTTGGTCAACAATCAACAGGTGGAAGGAAACTGGGCAGAAGGGTTCTCATAAGGAGCCAACAGAAGCACCATAAAGAGTGAACATGTCAGGCACAGGGAAGGTAGGGGTGGATCTGGCAGCTCTGAGGCAGCTCTGAGGAACTGGAGGGGCCAAGCCCATGTCAACAGGGCCCTGGATGACACAAGCCCACTGCACTTCTTATCTGAGTTACTAACTTCTGCGGTAGGGATTTTGGCATAGGTGTAAAAGAAGAAGAAACCAAACATCAGAGAGCTCAGGGTCATCTGCAAGAATGGGGAGAGGCCCTGACCAGCAAAGCCAGGTTCTTAGCCCAACCGCTTCATCCTGAAGTAGTGGGTGTAAGATTCTGTCTTTAAGCTATTCGGCAACTTAGGATGGTGAACACAATGTCTCACTTAAAGATCTGACCCTGGGGAAGGCACTACAGATGTGGGAGGCTTCAGTGGTGCTGCGTTGCACAGATTGCTCAGGATGGTCTGGGCTACGTCCCATGCATTTGCCACAAGGGCTCCTGATACCACACTGTGTTACTTTGACCAAAACAAGCTGTCCATCAGTTATGGAAGTTATAATGCTGAAACAGAAGTCAATAAATTCTAGTCCATCCCAGTGGTTTTAAAGTAATCACATAAAAGATACTGCATCTTAAAAAAAAGTCATTGAAAATAGCGTTGGGGCTAGAGAGCTGGTTTGTGTGTAGCATTTACAGTGCAGGCATGAGGACCTGAGTTCAAATCCCTAGCAAACCCCAGCACTCGAGGGGCTGGGGGAATTGCATGGCACTGGGCATGTGCCTGGAGCTCACCGACCAGCCAGTCTAGCCAAAACACTGAATTCCAGGTTTATACTAAGAGACCCTGTTTCAAAGAATAGAATGGAAAATCACTGAGAAAGATACCTGATACTGACCTCAGGCTCTCCCACCCCTCCACACTATACTTACTTTCTCTGATTGTCAGTCAGAGTGATGCCCTGGGCTGACACCTTGAAGTGTACCAGTGTGGACACTGGAGGAGGTTCCTGGACCAGGGTCATACTCAGAGCCTTCTGGACCGCCTGGTGACCAGTGAGGGACTCCATTTCCACAGAGTTCAAGTACCAAACATTGCAGGCTGCAAGACAATGCCAAGGGGATAAGAAGCACATTAGCCAGCACTTCACATGGAGAGAGACCAACCAGAAGATGAAGGGGTCAGGAATAATTTGAACTTGTGACTCTGGCCAGGAGGGATGGTTAGCACATGCTCCCTGCTCACCACTGTTAAAGATATGGTTGCTCCTGGACCAAAGAGAGGATATTACAGGCTACTAGGGATCGGGCTGTTGGTGAGAGAAGTGCCCTCTTCCTCCAGGGTCTTTCCTGGTCTCAGCAAGGGTAAAGAAAATGGTTATATTAACACAAATGCCCAAAATGTGGTAAGCACAGAGACTCTGAAATTCCTGAGATACATCCATGAGGTGACTCCGGTTTTACATACCCTGAAGGGCATGCAGAGGGGCCATGGAGAGAAGGCTTGCAGCTAGCAGCTTACTGCAAATACACTCCACCTCCAGTGTGTCCCAGCTTCCTACACTGTGTGCTCTGTGGTCATCTCCTCTTGGGGAAAGGGAGAGAGTGATTGAGTATAAGAACAGCCCTAAGGATTCCACTGTCCCTTTTTAGCCTTTTTAGCAAACAGAGTTCAACACAGATTTCAGAGTGCAGAAGGTTTGCTAGCACTCTACTTTGATACTTTGAGCTCTGCATGAAGCTCAGCCACGGCAGAAAACCAAGGCCAGACATGGGGCAAGGCCCTTCCCTAGAAATACTCCTGTCTGTCCCTGCTGAGACTTCCTGCTGGAACCGACTGTCTCTGTGGAGACTTTCAGAGGCGATGAAGACATTACGAGGATTTCATATGGCTTTCACCAGACCAGAGTGGGTGGCTATGAAAGTGAGGTATCCTCCTCAGCTTGCTTTCTTGCTGTCCCTTAACACCACTCATGTGCTTCCCTCTTCTATCCTGAGTTGAAACAGCACAAAGCCCCCTCAGAAGCCAAGCAGATGACTGTACCTTGCTTAAACTTCAGAAACGTAAGCCAAGATACAGTTCCTTCCTTTATAAATGATCCCATCTTGTATGTTTTTATAGCCACAGAACAGACAAACAATTGCCTTTGCTGGCTTTACTTTGCAGAAGCGGGGCACAAAGAGCTTTAAAGGCCTCTATAGTAGCAGTTCTCAACCTGTGGGTCGTGACCCCTTCTTCACAGATATTTACATTATGACTCATAACAGTAGCAAAATTAGAGTTATGAAGTAGCAATAAAAAATAATTTTATGGTTGGGGGTCACCACGACATGAGGAACTATGTTAAAGGGTCACCGTAGTAGGAAGGTTGAGAAGCACTGCTCTAGACTTTACCAGGCAGAAATAATGTATCCTCCTGGTGTAAGCCCACACAGAGACCCAGGGGAAGGAAGGCAGGGTTCAGGTGCTAACTATGCTGTGTGCTCATAGTGAGGTCCCTGAGGTGGCTCTGCTCTCTCTGCCTAGCAGCAGCAGGCATTAGACCTTTTAACAGATGTACTGACACATGAGTCCAGCCAAGGGGACCAGGGAGGACTTCAACAAGACGATGCCCCAAAGAGATCCAGCACAGGACCCACAGGAGCTGCGGTGCTGTTCCTCCCTCCACAGTGTAGGCTGGAAGCCACATCCTGAGGGTCTGGGATCCTGGCCTTCAGCGAGTGCACAGGGTAGCCATGATGAAGAAGGAAAACAGGGATGGCGTGTTATACCAACAAACTAATCGGAAAAGGAAAGCCCCTCCTCCTTCCTCTTCCTTCAGAAGTTAGAAGTCAGTCAGGACTGAAGGCTCATTGGTCCCAGAAGAGAAAGGCAAGGAGAGGGGAAGGTCCCTCCTGTCCTGAAAAGGGACCAGATACTGAGAGGAAACAAGCAGCCTCAAAGACTTGAGACACACTGCCCTTACTGCTTTTATACAGGATTAGGACTATGAGCTCAGCTCCGTGGCTGAACACTTGCCCAGCTCCAGCACTGCAAACCAACCCAACACAGGATTTTATAAACTCACAAATAATATAGGAGTTTAATCTGAGACATTTTTGTTCTGCAAACTTAATTTAGTTACACTCATGAAACAGAGCTTGACCATATCAGAATCTAAATGCCATTGTTCCTGAAACAAAACTGAATAAGAAACTTCTAACCCCAATACAATTTTTTTCACTACTTTGAGCTTAACCTAGTACCTCTTAGTAATAATAGCCCCAAATAACAGCCTATTATTATCACCCCCAGGAGAAGATCAGGCTCAGAGATGGCAAGAAACATTGTAGTCATCCATCCCCTGAGCTCAGGGCAAGGTGACTTTGCTAAAACAAGCTTCTTAGATAACTCCAGTGTTCAGGCCTGTCTCACAAGCCCAGGAGAGACCACTACAGGGGAAATATAAGCCTTGGTGATTTACCTGCCCGTCATCTCCCATCTAAGCTAGCGGTTTTCCTGTGTTCTCTTGGGAAAGAGCAAGGTGTCAAAAGTTCTTAATATTAAAAATGCCCAAAGCTTAAAGCCCACAGCTCTGATGAAATGGGTACCTTCTATGCCGGAGTAAGATGAGCCCACTCTGGATAACTGAGCCACATCTTATCAGGAGGCTCTGAAAAGCCTAGAAATGACTTCAACGTTCCACTTCTCCGAAGATTCAAAAAGAAAATCTGCCATAAGCATATGATACAGCTAACCTATAGAGGAAGCTGTTCATGCCCCTATGTATTACAGCAGGAAAAAAAATGAAAATAGATTATGTCAAGAATAAAGGAATGGTTAAATTCACCCACCCCCCCCCAGTGAAATATGAAGCAACTAGCAAATGGTAATCATGAAAATTATATAGCAACAAGGAAAAATTGTTAGCAGGTAATTGGAAAAGCAGAATAAACCATCTCTGCTATGATTAGAACTATAAAATCAAAAGCATGTGTGCTATGAACAGGCGCTGGAAAGAAGCCTGGAAAATAGAAAACAGACTTCAGGATGGTGCATACTCCACCTCTGGTCCTGCCATGTTGTTCATGTAGTTTCAAAAGGCATCTTATGCATTTGTGCATGTGCACATGCGAGCGTGCGTGCATGCAAGTGTGTGTGTTTTGACCTAACTACTATGAAAATCCCATAGACTTGGCACACCTAGATGTGGTTCACAGGAAACCACAGACTAGACTGCTGTCTTGGAGACACCAGAGGGAACTTCCTGATTAGGACTTGTCCAACCGTGGTGCCAGGCAGGAGCCTGGTGGTGGGAGATGTTGGGAGGAATGTGTCCTCCGGTGGCAGTTCCCCTATGATCACGACAGTGGGCCAGCACCAACGCCCCCAAAGTCAGGCTCTGTCCAACTGAGAACATGGCCTACAGGGCCAAGTGCTCCTGGTAAGGAGAAGAACTGGAGCTGTGGTGCTTCATGAGACATTAAAAGGATAGCATTCTTCAGAACCACAGCAGGAAGCCCCTGTGCTGAGAAAGTTTCCATCTAAATAAAATCGATCTCATGTCCACATATTTTAATTCATTAGTGTCATTGGGAGTTTAGCTTAAGGCAGTATGTAGAATCCAAGAAAAAAATCAAGTAGGAAGATGGTCCTTCAAGCATGGCTTGTCGCACTGAAAACCTAGAGACAGGCTAACTGGATGACTGTGAAGAGCTGAATTATGCAATGGAGCGCTACATAACCACAAAGAATTGAGACTTGCATTGTATTTGTAAAAACCATGAGCAAACTCATTAATATAAACTGCAAAAAGGAATGCAAAAGAATTCTCCATGTAGGGCAATCCCAGGAGAGGGGAGGTGGAAGAAACAGGCCTGGCTGACACTCAGAGTGGTCTCTGGTTTACAGAGCTTCCACTCCACCTCCCATTCTTCCCAGTGTGATGTAGCTGCAGAAAGAACAGGTTCAGAAGTCATTATCCCCCTCTTCTTTTCCACACTGCCCTGCTTTTTATTAAAATAAATAAATAACATTAAAAAAATACATGACCTTTATTAAATTATACTCACAGGGTATAAGGTAAACAGCTACACTAGCTACACACCAATGGGAAGTCTGGTGAAAGAGTCTCTCTTCAGGATTAGCTCATACTCCTCAAGAAGAAACAATTAAGAATTGAGGTTTAAAATACAGAAACAAATTGTTTAAGCTATTGAAACAAAAATACAATGGCATTAGTGTCAAATTTCCCATCCTGAACTGACTTCGGTGTTGTCCAGTCTTGGTTTCTACTGTGAAGAAATGGGGCATTTCCAAGGACCTTAGCAGGGGTCCAGGATCAGGATGACAAGTGGATTCAGATTGGAAGAGGGGCTGTAGTGATCACAAATGAGAACAGTCCCACCTTTTTGATACAATGTCTGCGTTACAGGTATTCTAAATGAGCATAGCTAATCCTCAGGCAAGGATGGTGCAAGCCATCTGTCTACTTGCTGAGCTGAATCCTTGTCTTTTTCATGTGCAGTAGAATGGAAATCAACACTCCTGACGGGTAACAGATTGAAGGAAAGAGCCTCAAGCAGCCTTAAGTTAAGCTTCATATCTTAATGCCTAAGGTAGATAATTAAACAGACTATAAGGTTTGACATGAAGTTCTATCACTAGGAAAACCCACCCATTAAAAATAATAATATTATCAGTTTAAAAGATGGGAAAATATATTTTAAAATGGCAAGCTGTCACCATACATGGGACATCTGTAACACACATCCCCATACAAGATTCAGGGAACGTTATGGAAGAGGGGGTGGACAGATCGTAAGCACCTGGGGTCACAAAGCACTGGGGCAAAACAATGTCTTCTGGATACACCATCACTACTGCATTCATGAACTCAGAGCAGCACAAGATCAAGCCATTCAACACTCCAACACAGCTGGAAGAAACACACAAGCCCCAGTCCATAGCCTCGCTGAGGAACCAGTGACAGCTGAAGTCTGAAAACAGCAATGAGAGCAGGTTTTCTCTATGGGGTGCAGTTTCTGGTAGGTTGGTTGGTCATGCACCAGCAAATGTCCACAAACCCATGCATACACAGGCAGAACTAATTGGACTTAGTAAGTTATTAAATAAAAAAAAAAAGAGAGAACATGAGGTTTGGATGGGTTGGATGGGGACATATGGAAGGAGGGTCTGGGAGGAGTAGGGGTGAATAAGATCAAAATGCATTATATGAAATTCTAAAAAAAAACAATACAATATTATATTAAAATAATGTGCTGGAATGGAAGGGTAGATATAGTTTCTAAACACAAGCGCAAGAGTAGACATTAACATGACTGAACACAACACATACTGGATGAAGGCTAAAGAGCTCAAGAACTGTAAAACAAAACCCTGCTTATGATGATGGAGTAACTGTAGAGGCACACTGGTTATGGCACTCATCATGTGGGACTGAGAAGCAGAGCTTTGTTGCTAACACAAATGCAGATGGTGGTACAGGCAAGACGCCCATTGGCTCTGACCAATAGCCTACACTTCAGGAGCTCCATCCATGCAGCAGGATGAGACCATGCCAGACACTCAGCCCCATGAGGAGATTCCTCCCAGAGAGGTATGGCGCCATGATCCTATTTCTTCAGTGTTTTTTTGGGTTTTTTTTTAATAATGTTGATACATAGTTGTGGTTTAATAAAACCAATCATCACAGGTTTTATTTGATTTTCACGTACATTTTTTTTTTTTTTTGGTTTTTTGAGACAGGGTTTCTCTGTGTAACAGCTCTGGCTGTCCTAGACTCACTTTATAGACCAGGCTGGCCTCGAACTCACAGAGATCCACCTGCCTCTGCCTCCCAAGTGCTGGGATTAAAGGCGTGCGCCACCACCGCCCGGCATTTCATGTACATTTTTAAGAAGTAGAATCAAATATGCAAATAAGCCAGAGGTCATACTGATCACTTAACAGGGGGTGTCAACTCAGAAGGGCTCCAGGGAACACCTAAAACAAACTTGGGGGGCTCTGAGTTTATGTCTTTTGTGGTACTCACTGTCCCGTGTAGCTGCCATGGGCTATGGCTCAGGGTCAGCCTGTTCAGGCTCAAAAGGCATCAGAAGAGAAAGGGAAAAGCTGCTTACCCAAGGAAAGACTATTCACTCAGGTCAGGAAAACAACTCCCAAGGCCTTTCTCATTGTCTACTCATTTGTTCTCTACCTCTTCTGAATAAGAAGAATATTGTCCATATTGAACAACATAAACCTGAATTCTGTACAGCTGCATACAGATGTCAATCTTCAGAATGACAGTCAGGCTGGAACCCAGGTACAAACTTCTAGCTTGGGGTAAGTCCCTGTCAACTTTTTTGTGGCTACAGTAAACTCTATCCTTTTGGAAATCTAATCCATACTTCACACCATCAATGAGGGAATGTTCTTTGGTTGTATAGCGCTTCCAGTGATGTACTTCACTTTAGAGAGAAGATCTACATTAGAAGAATACAAATTATCCAGAGGAGATACTTTGCCATGACATTGTAGCTGGACAGAAAGTCACCAGGGAGATGGCAAAACAATAAGACACCAGTATCCATCTGTTCCAGTGAGCATATCCCTCAGAGTGAGGGCAGGGAGCAAAGGGATGGTCCTCTGTTGCTGGTGGGAGTGTGAAATGGTGCAGCCACTTTGTAGAGAAGTTCTGTGGTTTCTTTTATAGCTAACTGCACTCTTGCCACATGATATAACCATCAGGCTCTTTCCTTCTTAATCAAAGGAGTTGGAAACATGCATTAACCAAAAACTTGCTTTTGGATATTTTTAGAAGCCTTATTCATGCTTGCCAAAACTTAGAAGCAACCAGATATTCTTCAGTAGCTGTGTGGATAAATAAGATATGGGTCACCAAGGGCCCGGGAGCTACTTAAGTTGGTAAAATGTTAGTGAAAGCTGCAAGCATGAAGGTTTGAGCTCAGGTCCCCAGCAAGCACATGAAAGTGGGGTACAGTGGTATACTGCTAGAATGTTAGCACTGGGAAGGCAGAAACAGATGGACGCTTGGAGCCTGTTGGCCAGCTGGCCTAAGCCACGTCAATGAACAACAGGTACAGTGAGAGACTCTGCTGCAAAAAAATAAAGTGTAGGGTAATTGAGGAAGGCACACAACATGGACCTCTGCCCCTAAACACACGTGCACACACATGTTCAGGCACCCATACGTGTATGTACACAGATCTGTGCAAACGCTTTTATAATCTCCTGCACTGCACACAATGAAAGAAGCCACCAATCCATGAAAAGCCATAGAAGAAGCTTAGTACATACTACCAAGTGAAAGAAATCAATCTGGAAATGCTACAGAGCTTGTATGTATACAAACTATGTATACATACAGCATAACACACTCTGGAAAAGTCAAAACTATGGAGATCATAAAAAGGTCAGTGGCAGAGTGGGACTTGACCATGTGGGAGGAATGAGTAGGGAGATCATAGGTACATTTTAGGACAAAGAAATTACTTTGTGTGATGTTTTACTGATGAATGAATATCAAAGATATTTCTTAAGCCCATTAACACCAAGAGTGAACTCTGTATTTCTGCGTGGAAATTTCTTGTGAAAATTAGAGCTACGGCAATCAACACTGCTGACAGAGAATCAGTTTTCTTCATGAATGAGTGTTCTGGTAAGTTATTAAATCCTACACTGTCAGCCCTAAATACATGCACATATGAGCAATACTAAATGGACTCAGTAGACCTGTGTGTGTGTAACAATAATAAAGAAGTAGGGATCAAGAATATGACAGGGAATAGGGGATATGGAAGAAGTAGGAGGGGGAAAATAATGTAAATTTTCAAGAAATTAATTAAAAATTTTAAACAAAAAGACTGAGCTCTAAGTAAACTATAGACTTTACTTAATAATGCAAGGGCACTAGCTTATCAGCTGTGATACTGTGGTGTAGGATGATCTGAATGGAAGCCAACATTTACACGGAATCTCTATACCTTCTACACCTTCGCATAATGGATCTAGGAAGGAAAATCTATTAATAAAGACTTCATCAAAGAGGCCTGGTCTGCAGGGACCTGGCTCTGCGTGTTGTGTCTCACCACACAGATGGCAGAGTGGGTCCAGCAGCTGACTCATGTTGAGTGATTATTGAGTCACAGCTCCAGAACATTTTTGCATTTTCAGCTGGCAAGGCAGGTCACCCACATCCTGCCTTACTGCACCCCTACGCCCATCCCCACACTAAATACAGGACCTGACATTTATTCCACTGAATTTGGTCTTGTTCGAGTCAGACTCACAGTTCCACCCTCTTATGCCCTGGCCACGTCTCCTCACAGATGCACCCCACCCAGTTGTGCCAAGCATCTATAAAAGGAAACTTCTTTCACAGTCCACAGAAAAGCAGAAAATGACTGTCCAAAGGGAAGTTCTATCATTGAGTTTGGTTCTGCCCAATGACTCGAAGACACAGAGATACAGAAAAGAAAAGAAGGCTGTGTCCACTGACCTGCCCCCTGTTTCAGCAGCTCGGCTGCTGAGTTAGCTGCTGTCTGGGGAGAGTTTTCTGCTATTTCCTCCAGCGGGTCTGCAGGAAGAGGGATGAGAAGAGAAATGAGTGCTCCCGACGCAGTAGTCCATATGACAAAGACAATTTGGTGACAGAATTCCCAGACAGTGACCCCAGAGTTGACTGTCTCTTGAGAAACAGTAATCCAGCCCATAGAAACTGCATTCCCATTCTGAACACAAATGGGATTGGCATGGTCCCTTAAAACATTTTCCTGGTCTCTGAATTCATTTAGAAAAATGATCAAATTTTAAAAAGACAAACCCCAGCCGGGCAGTGGTGGCGCACGCCTTTAATCCCAGCACTTGGGAGGCAGAGGCAGGCGGATCTTTGCGAGTTCGAGGCCAGCCTGGTCTACAAAGTGAGTCCAGGACAGCCAGGGCTACACAGAGAAACCCTGTCTTGAAAAACCAAAAAAAAAAAAAAAAGACAAACCCCATTTACCCACAGGAAAACTGGAACATAGTCAAGCCCCCATATCTCCTGGATATTAATTTTTTAATTATTATGTGCATTTTCTAACAAATATAAAAGTAAAAAGGCGTGCTCATTCATGACCTAAATTTAAAATAGCAGCATCTTTCCCATTTTGTAGGACTGTAAATCTGTAATGCAAGATTTAAAAAACTTGAAAAATCAGTCTGAGAGTATTTATAAACACACGTGTGTATGTATATATAAATTCACTATTTATTTATGTATACATGTTTTCCATCCATGTATGTCTGTGGACCTCGTGAATGCTTGGTGCCCAAGGAGGCCTGAAGAGGCCAGACCACCTGGGACTGGAGTTTTGGATGGTTGGAAGCTACTTGATATGAGTGCTGAGAATTGAACCTGGGTCTTCTGGAAGAGCAGCCAGTGCTCTTAACCACTGAGCCAATATCTCTCCAGTCCCCAAGTATTTCACATCTTTAAGCTGAGGAGCCTGTTTTCTGGAAACCTTCCATACAGCCACAGTGTGCAATGTCTGTGACCTGCTGTCTGCAGCAGGGCTTCTGCCTTCTCAATTAAGGTGGCCATCAGCTTTCTTTGGCGTTTATGAAGAGCACATGTCATAAAAAAGAATTTCTGATTATTTTTGTAAGGATCTCTGTGGTCCTGGGAGTAGCACGCTAGGAGCCGTGCAGAAAAGCTGCTACCGCAGCCAGTCAAACACTGTGGCCTCCACCCCATACCTCTCTCTGGAATGAGCAGCTTGCAGGGCAAAGCCAAGGGCGTAATGGAATGCTGGCACACCAAAGCCGTCAGACTCCCTGTGAAGAGGGTAAGAGCAAATGAATGTCGTCCACTTCTTCACCTGCTGTGTGTTTAGCCCATCCAAACTTCCAAAACCACACCTTTATGCCGCTGTAGGACGTAACCCAAAGCTCCAGCACATGACAAGGTCAAAAAACAATGAAGAAGTCAATCCAGGGACTTGTGGTATAGTCCAAGCATATCCCTTTTAGTAAAAGGCTGTCCCAGTCTATCTAGAAGGCTATGAAAGGCTCTCAATTTACAAAGAAGGGGGAGGCTCTGGTGGCACCTCTGTGCCCCTCCTTGTGCCTGATGGAAGGGGTCACACATGTCCCAACCCTGCTGGGACCCATCTGCTGACCTCCAACCTTGTCTTATTCTACCTCTGGGAGGATTCCTGCCATTTATTTAGTTTTGACAAAGCTTCTGACGAACAAACACACATTCAGCTTATCTTAAAGACCTCAGATGGTAGCCTTAGACCTGGGGGCTGAAATGATAGCAACCCACCACGGCACAGAGGACCTGGAATCTCAATCCACCTAAAGGAGGGAATCTATGCCCTGGTAAGTAACTAAAGAGTTTCTTAAGTAACTCACCAAAATATGGTTCATTTGAGCACCCTTTCAATCGCACTCCCTTCGGCGTACACTCGATCAAGAAATGCCGGACAAGTTCATTTGATAAATCTCCAGCTGTGGAAAGAATAAAAACATTTTTTTTCTTAATTTAAAGCATTAGGGGAGAGGCTAGGAATAGAAAAAGGAGAGACAGAAATATATAGATCATGGACAGATGGACTGATAGATAAACAGACAGACAGATAGAAAAAAAGATGTCTCCTGCAGATATAAAAGCTAAGGGCTACACCTGAGAAGGCTCTCTCTAAATAGGATTAAAGCACTGTACTATGGGGGTACCTGGAACCACCATTGAGATGGTTGGTGGGCAATGCCATAAACCAGGTTGATGATAAGATTTGTTGGAGTAAAAACATGGAGACTAAGAGAGTCCCTGAGAGATATCCTCAGACATTACAAGAACTCTCAGAAAAGGGATGAACTGGCAGCTCAGAATGACACTGGCCTTGGAGCACTAGTTGCAAGAGAGGGAAGGCCGCTACGGCTGAGGCAGAAAAGACTTTAGTAAAGAGCTGGAAGGATGCCAGCCCTCTGGGTGAGGTGGAGTCGCCAGCTGGGTACAGAAACGCCTTCAGCAACAAGCATTCTGCTGTGTAGGAGCGGCATTCGAACCAACTGCTAGTGAACAGGACACTTGTGTTCAAGCCAGCTGCTGAACCCAAAGAGAAGAGGCGTGAGGAGAAGCCACTGAATGGAAAAGTACAAACTGAACCAGGAGAAAAAGCAGTCACTGTCCCAAGCTGCTAAGGTCATAGACACCCTGTGGGTTGTGTCTCTCTCCTTAATTGATGTCTTTAGCACTCCCTGTGAGAGCGGCATCTCAATACTGCTGATATTGGAACTTGCTAGTGGCAAGACCTGCTGGATTTGTGCATGGAGGGATTGTCAGACTCTAGCCTATGTAGGCTGAATAATCTTAATCCCAAATCCAAAACCTGGCAAATTTTGAGAACCAGTATGCGACCATAAATGGAAGATTCCATACCACGAAACTTCACTTCTTGTATGAAAGAATGTAAAATACTGCATAACATTACCTTTAATATGTATGAAGTATGTACGAATTTTACACAAAATGTAAATGAATTTAATTAATCTTAAGACTTGATGAGCCTCCCAGGTTGTTCCCAGCACCCACATGACAGCACGCAATTGTCTGTAACTCCACTTTCAGGGTATCTGATGCCCTTTTCTGGCCTCCATGGGTATATTAGACATGTACACTAAAAATACACAGATATACAGAAACAAACACCACACAAATAAAATAAAATAATAAAAAAATTTAAAGACTTGACCTCATTCCCAAAATATCTCATTATACAGGTACAAATAAATACTTTAAAATCTGAAAATAATCATAAACAGTAGTGGTGTGTATCAGCATTTTCTGGGGGGCAGCCAAGCTTGCAGAGAAGGGTATGATGTGATTCCATGAAAGTCTGTCAGATAAAACAGAGGGAATAAACATGTGACCCTTCCACTCTGGAAGGAAAAGACGCAGGGCTTCCAGTCTAATGAGAAAACCCACTGAAGGTCTAGATTCCACTTGTGGGAAATGGCCCCATGAAATCCTGCTGCCAAGGGCTTTCTGGAATGCACAGTCTAGAATGGCCTGGGGGTGTTCTTTTCTACAGCCTAAAATGATTATTTCGATGGTAAAGAGAAGAAAAGAGGCTTTTCCTTGCTGGAGCTGATGATACTGTGGTAAAGATGGTTATATATAGGAGCAGAGAGGGTGGATGAGCAAGAACACGAAAAAGTCCACCAACAACAGTTTAAAAAAAAAACCAATATATTTGTAAAACAAAACAGAGAGCTAGGAAAGAAAGTAAGAGCTATAATTTTAGATTCAATGAATCTTAGTATTTTGACTCAAAACAAGACATGTAAGAATATGTACTATATTAGTTTTCACACTGCAAGCTAAAAATAGACAAAACAATCGTATTAGAGATGACATCTCATGCAGCAAAACCCAGAAGAGGAGGGGCTGGCATGGAAACAGGGTGCTTTACTGGGGTTTTGGTTCTATTGCACTGTTTCTAATCTACAGGTCTCGACCCTTTCACAGGAGTCCCCTAAGACCATTGGAAAACACAGAGGTTTACATTACGATTCATAACCGTAGCAAAATTACAGTTATGAAGGAGCAATGAAAATCATTTTATGGTTGAGGATCACCACAACATGGGCAACTGTGTTTAAGGGTCTCAGCATTAGGAAGATTGAGAACCACTGCTCTATTGTATTATGGAAAAGATTACTTGAAGTTAAAATGTAAAAATGCAGAAACGATGTATGTTCTTCAACAAGATAAACTACTTAAAGAAGTAACCTCATAAAGCAAACAAGAAAGAGACCCAGTGCGACCAGTCGCCACTGGAAACAACAGACAACACTGGTCTATTCCAGGGAACCTTACCTTTCTTGTTCAGGTGCAAGACAGAAGGAGGAGGTGTGGCCACCTTCATGGCCAGGCCGTAGGCCCCTCGGAAAGAGTGACTGTCCCTCACAATGAAGGACCCAGGAGCTTTGTCCTTCAGCATGGCAATGGCTAGAGGAGGGAAGGGCATGGATCACTGCCGGGGACAAAGGTCACTGCCCACCCACCCTGAGACGGCTCCAGCTCTGAAGTCAGCGGGAGAATAATATTCTCTTGGGACTGGGCGTTGGTCCTGGGGATGGCTCAGCTGCTTCAAGGTGGACTGTTACAAGGCATTTACGGTTGGTTGGTTGCTCTCTCTCTCTCTCTCTCTCGCACTTGCTCCTCTCTTTTCAACAGGTGCGTGAAGTGACCCACTGCCAGGACTCACCCAGATCTCAAGTACAGAAGACACCCCACAGAAGATGGACTAAGACAGTCCCTTCTCCCAGCTACTTCTGCAACCTAGGCTAGTGGGGACCCTGCTTGGCAGATGAACATGGAGTAACAAAAAATGCAATCTTTTCATCTGTGCTGCTAAGCTCAGAGACCAGCAACAGAACATCGAGGCACTGACAGCACAGGTCTGCTTTGCAGAGCCGTTGGACTTGCCAAGCAGCTTTTACAAGGGCTGTCTGAGGGAAATGAAAGTTTTTTAGGCCATGGTTGTTTTCCCTGAGTCTTTTTCACTTCAAATGACAACAGCTTCCTTGAGCTTCCCGGGAAGAACTAGACTCTCACAGTTTCTATTACCTCTAAAATCTAATGGTAGAATCTCGGAGAAAACTAGCTTTTCTGAGAAATGATCCTACGGAGGGTCCATGAGCTCCTTGCACACTGTGACAACCAGGTGGGCAATGTAGACAGGTTCATGCAGGCTACAGGAAGCTTGTTATAGCTCCAAACACTCCATTCCCTTTCATGGCCCGCAGCCACCAAGCCCAACAGTCCCCTAGTACACCTCTCTCCTCCCTAGCCCTCCTACTGCAGTGCTCTGGAGCTCAGGACCTCCAAGAGTCCTTAGGAGAGACCTAACCAGTGTCTCTTCCTCAAAGCTGGTGGGCTGACAAGGCTGGTCAGCTGCTGACCTAGTGAAACAGCCAGTGTTCACAGGCCACACACTGGGATGCATGTGGCTTGAACCCACTTCTCACTCAAACCCTCACCTGTACTGAACTGTCCCCATAAAACTGTGACGGTTGTGGAATTTTCCTCAGAGGCCTATGATAAAGGTGTGTTTTGTTCTAACTTCATCTGTACCACATCTACCTACCGCAAGGGGACCCTGACAGAAGGACCCAGAGACCAAGTATGACTGACATCACAAGGGGCCCCCTTGCCTCCACCTACCTTGTTCTCTTGAGATGTCTGCCTTATACCAGAACTTGGAAGTGTCTTGAACAAATTTCACAATCACGAGTTTATCATTTGGGCTATCTGGGAAGCAAAATTTTAATACAGACTATTAGTACCGCTGCCTCATTTAGGATGCTGTTGCAAGTCCAAATTCATGTCTAGGTTTGAGGGACGGTCACAAAGGTCCTAAGGGGGAAGGTGACACAGTTCAATGGACGGAATGGAAGGAAGAGCCAGTGACTCATGATATAGTGCAAGACTGTCAAACATTTGAAACAGTTACAATTCAATTCTGGATTAATTATTTAATTGGGGAGAAAGAAATTAACTTTCAAAGATCTCTATTTTCAAGTCAAAGTGAAAGTAGATCTATTACAGCATTGTCTGTTGCTGCTGTGAGTCTACATGGATTAAGGAGAAAAGCTGTGAGGATTTACTGGAAACATTGGGTCTGTCTGGCTTTAGGCCAGCAGGATGGGAGAGAGCTATCAGGGAGTCTGAACTTTTCTTGCACGACACTTGACTTAGCACTGGAGACCAGCTAAAATGGGAAACCCCAGAGCCCTCCTCTCCTGAGGGAATGAGCAGATGGCAGAGATGTACCTGGCAAAGGTGAGGCCACTTCTGAAGGCTTGCAGAAGTCTGGGAGGACATTTGGGAAGGGGATGCTCACGGTGCTCCCGCTGTGGGGGCTGGAGAAGCCACTGGAGGAAGGGGAGACTGAGCCCAAAGAACGATCGCCCTCTGAGGCTCTCTTCTTCTCGGGGAGGGGTGGCTGCCCAGGCAGGCTCACACCCTGGTTCTGCAGGCCTGGACTGTGGTGGTTGCTGGGTCCAGGTGACACCGTGAGAAAGTTGTGGGACAGGAAGCCGCTGTCAGCAGCCCCTGACGTTGTCAGAGGAGCTCCAGGAGCTGGCGATGTGCCGTGAGAATTGACCAGCAAGGCGCCCGAGTCCTCTCCAGGCGGAAGGCCACTGGTTACTGGGGCACTGTTGAAGCCTAAGAATGCTTGGCTGCCTGCTGGAGGCAGAGCATCCCGAGGCTCTGGCATAGACAGCTCATGGCTGTGAAAAGAGCCCTGAAGCTCTGAGGACTGGAAGCAGGGCATCCCCAGCGAGTCCTTACCGGAGCTACAGAACTCATGAGTGCTGAGGGGACTTTTGGAAGGGTGGATGTTCCCCAGTGGGGCTAAGGTGGGCTTGGGGCTGGTCTCTGCCCACTGGCGTTCTGCAGAAGGTAGGCTGTTCAAAAGACAAAAACAGCCATAAGAAAACATAAAGGACATATAGGTACCTTGAAACCAGCAACTGTTCCAAGACACAGATGACACAGGGTTGGGGAAGTGGGCACTAAGCTTGCTGGGTAGCATGAGAGATGCAGTTCTACTCCCCCCCCCCCCCCCCACCCCTTATATGTGTTTCAGTGACTCTGGATGATTTCAGTTTAAAAATATTAAATAGAAAATTCTAGAAATAAATAAGCACTAAGTCTTAAATGCCATTCTGAGTGGAATGGTAGTGTGCTATCCTACTCAATCATGTGCAGGATGTGAATATCCCCTTATTCAGCATATCCATGTGGCATATGCTACCTCCTTGCACTTAGTCAGTAGCTAGGTGACTGGATGACATGACATGTGTTTGTGCTCAAGTAACTTTCAGGTTACTTAAAAATGGTCCCCAAAGGGGCTGGAGAGATGGCTTAGTGGTTAAGTACTGGATACTCTTGCAGACCATTATGGTTTGATTCCCAGCACCTACACAGAGGCTCAAAGCCACTTGAAACTCCTCTTCTGGAGGATCTGCTGCCCTCTCCTGACCTCCACTGGGACCAGGCATACATGTGGCAAACAGACACACATGTGGGCAAAACATTCATACACTAAAGATACGACATTTTTAAAAAAGACCCCAAAGAGCAAGAGAGGAGATGGGGACATTGGCTGATTGGCAACACCAAATGGAATCTGTAATGTACTTCCTTTGAGAAATGGTCAGTTAATGTAAGTATGAATGCTTGAAAAAAATAGTATGTGCAGGACTTGTTCCGGCCAGGATCTCAGGTATCAACTAAGTCCTAAGACCATACCTCAGGCAGACGGTGGGACTTAACTTGATAGGAATTCCCACATTTCAAGAACCTAAGAAAGCCACTAAAAATACACTTCTTGCAACATACTTGGCATTTAAACAGACACACACTAAATATGGACTTTATATGTGATGTCAAGTCCTTAGAGGACCCCCTTTATTATTATTTTTTAATTTTCAATTCTTCATTTATTTATTTCCTTATTTTTATTTATTTGTTTTTTCAAGACAGGATTTTTCCATGTAACAGCCTTGGTTGCATTGGAACTCACTTTGTAAACCAGGCTGGCCTTGAGCTCAGAGACTGGCCTGCCTCTGCCTCCAAAGTGCTAGTATTAAAGGCGTGTGCCACCACACCCAGCTGGCCTCTTTTATTTTGGTGGAAGGGAAACTGGGAACCTGTACAAGAAACATGGAGGAATTTAGTTCAACTCTGGGCTAGAGTGGCAGCTGGCCTTACTGAGTTTCTCAAGTCCTGAGTCTTTGTAAAACAGAAGGACAGTCTGGTCTGCTACAGTCCCTTTCTTCCTTTCCATTTTTGCAACACGACTGGGACAGAGTCTGAGTGTTCTACATGTTCGTACACTTCCATGCCTCAGTGCACAAGAGCATGTTCCCTGAGTATCAGTGTCCAGTCCACGGTCCTGACCATGGGTTCTTCTCCACCATGTCTGACTGGGATCACACTGTTGGACCCTGCTCTGCCCATTCCTTTCTTCCTGCCCTCACCTCAGTGCTCTGGCCTCTGACGGCAGCTTCTAACAAGGCTGATCCCCCTCTTCTTACCTCTCTCTCCTCTGGCCGGGGCCATTGCTTGAAACTGTGCAGGAAGATGCAAACACCTGCTGAAAGTTGGGTGTTGCAGGCATATCAGCCCGGAGAATGGTGGGTTTGGGTCCGATGGGGCTCTCTGACATCCCCACAGTGTGGCTGATAATCTCTGGGCAGCCTCGTGGATCTGAAGTGAGGAAACAGAAAGCAGAGAGACCTTGATTATGTGATCCATAAATCTCACAATCTCACCCCTTTCACATGCTCATGACCTGAGCTGATTTCTGAAGCTTTCGGTTGCTCATGACCACAATGAACCGTGACAGCAACAACAGGGGTGTTGTTAGGGGTGGGGTTGAAGGCTGGTAGGGGTGACTTTGTTCTACTATGTGCAAACTGTCACCCATTACTGTTTCCAAAAGAGAAAACCGCTAATTGCCCATGTGCATTGTCCATCCTGATCTGGCTACTCATGTGTAAGGGACAGACATACGTACAGCCCACCCTGCAATCCAGCAGGACCCATTTCCACAAAGATGCCCTCTTCCATGAAGTGCAGATACTGCACAGCTATCACCTGGAATGCTCACTTTTCCTTCCGTTCCCCACCCTCCGAAACGTGTGACTCAGAGGCTGCATGTCCAGGCACCAGGAGTCACAGATCCGATCTGCTACATACTATTCTGGGGAGATGAAAATGTGGGTTCAAGGAGTTGCCAAGGCATCTGGGATCAAGAAGGCCAAGGTCATAGAGAAAGGGGACTTGAAACAAGCCATGCATTCTCAATGCTAAGCCTCAAGGGTTGGCATCAAATGCCCAGTAATTGTGAAAAGTGGCTCCTGGGAGCTAAAAAGGACATGAGTAGTTTGCTCTGAGTGGTTAACCGAAACCTATGTGTGAGAAATCCACCCGGGGAGCATGACCCTGGCCAATAACAAAAGTTTTCACTGCCTTATACATCAGAGATACAACAGTTTTCATCCAATTCCACCTTAAAACCATATCTTCTCTGAGGAATATCCAGAACTTCCCAACTTGCCTCCCACTCCATCTCACTTTAACTGTAATACAAACTTAAACTTCTAATTAAAATATGGCCAGGAAACTCAACAAATGAAAAAAAAAAACAAAACAAATTACCACCCTCCCAACCAAAATAAAACAAATCCCACCACCACCAAAAAATTATAGCTGGTTCAAAAATTAGAGTTACAGCATACAGACTTACTAAGAATCAGAAAATAGATAAATTCACATTTCACCAAAGAACCTGATTACCCAAGGACAATCAAATAGAAACTCTAAAAATTAAAAGCAGAACAAATAAAGTAAACAGGGGACTAAAGTGGATTGGGTGCAGCAGAGAGAGAAAATTTGGGGTGAGGAGTAAACACATAAAGAAGACACTGGAGCGAGGATGGAAAATGCAAACCCAGCCAGAGAGACCAGTGCCAGGATGAAAATGTCTACTAGTTATTACTGGAGCTCCACACTGAGTAGGCACTGTGTGAAGTAGAAGCCATGCTGGGAAAGACATTTACTGAGAACTTAACAAAACACCAAAGAAGTCAAACCTCAAGTTAAAAGAAAATTACCATGGAGATACCAAAACAGGATAGATTTAAAGGGCACACTTCTACTGAGTGTGTGTGTGTGTGGGGGAACCACCACTAACAACAACAACAAAACATCTTGTGAAAACCAACAAAGCCTTAAATGTGGTGCCTTGTCCATTCGGGGGCCATGATGGGACTGCAATTTTTGTGCTAACTTTTTTTTAGCTCTTCTTAAAATTCTCAGTATAGGAAAATCCAGTTCTGATGTGAATGAAACACAGGGCGAATCCCTGTGTCTTCTGGAGTTTATCTGTACATCCTTGGGACAGGGACGCCCTCTTTATTCCGGCCCTCAGTACGATCCACAATACATATTTTAAAATAAATGCTCGGTGCACTAAATAACTAATTGTATCATCGTCCACATCCGTCTTTCAAATTTTCTGTGGCAGCTATGGCAGAGAAACAAATATACACACTGTTTAAGCAATTCCTCCCTTCACTGTCTTACAGGTGATGACTTCATCCATCTCTGTCTGCATTCAATTTCTGTTTAAGATGTATAAAAGAAGGAAACCAGAACGAGGGAGTGATACCTGCATGTTCCTGCCCTTAGGATGAGAGCATTTGTCAGAAATGAGACCTGGGGTTTCCAGGGGGACCCCTGGATGATCCCCTTCTGTCTAGAGGAAGCCTAGATACCTTCTAGAATTTATTAGTTACTCTGCTTGTTGGTGTTAAGGGAGAAACAGTTTATTTTTGCTGACAGTTTGAGGGAATACAGCCCACCATGGTGGAGCATGGCATGGAAATGGGAGAATGAGACAGCTGATGTGCCCACACTCAGGGAGCAAAGTGTGAGCAGGCAACATGGCAGAGCTATAAAACCTCAAGACACGCCCCTAGTGATCCAATTCCTCCAGTGAGACTCCCCCCCTCCCCAAAGCTCCCTTAATCTTCCAAAACAGTAAAAAACAGCTGGGGATCAGGTATGCACAAACACAGGAGCCTGGGGAACAGGGAGAATTCACATTTGAACTACAACCTATCAGAGGTGGCATTTGAATAAGGCCAGGAAGGGCAGTGGGCTTCAGGTGGGTACAACAGGCTTGAAGAACACCAACCACTGGCCTGCTGCTCATGGGGAGGAGATGTCCACAACCTTCCCTGGTGGTACATAGAACATAGGTTCTGGTCATGCCTATTATGAATGCATGGATAGATGGATGGATGGATGGATGGATGGATGGATGGATGGATGGATGGATGGATGGATGGATGGATAGGTGGATGGATGGGTGGGTGGTACGGTGGGTGAGTGGAAGGAAGAAAGAATGAAAAGAAGAGAAGAGGAAGGACTGATTGATAGGTAGGTAGACAAATGGGTGGATGGATGAGTGGAAGGTTGAATAGATGAATGGATGGACGGAGAGACAGATGGATGGACAGACTGGTGGATTAAGAGGAATGACTGTTATAGAGCTTAGCCCCAAAGTTCAGAGCACATTGTGGGACTTCTATCAGAGTCTGGTTGGAGGTGGAAGGAGGCGTGGATCATTGCTCAGATTCAGTCCCAAGGAGCAGCACAGATCTTTGGAGTCTTAAGAGCTGTTCATCAGTGAAGTCTAACACTTCTGCCTAAGGATTACACACAAGCCAGCAGGGGATGGAGGAGTGCCATGCTCAGCATCTGTTCCTGTGAAGGCTGCTGCTCCAGGGGGCCCCACAAACCATAGGGCAATCCTCACTGTTCTGCCTGAACCTTGAGGATTTGGCGGACCCATGCCAAGATTCAGAAGCCCGGACTATTCCCTTCAAATGAGCACAGGCGAAGGAAAATCAAATCCTACTTTGTTCCTGTTATCACCATGTTTTCCGAGAAAGCAGCAAGCCCAGCACTTCCCATGAAAGTGGCTTTGTTTATCATCCATTAGCACCAACTCTGGGGCAGCATGGCTGTGCAGTTCCCTCTGGTCCCTGGCCTTGTGTCACTACTTAACCCTTTTTTACACAAAACAGCTGCCTGAGCACTGGGTTGCATGTCCATGCTAAGTGCTGGATGCAGGGACCCCCAAACACCTGGTACAATTTCCTCTGCAGATCTCCTTTTCCTGCCTGCACTCAGAAATGCATGTTGGCAAAAGGCAGCCCCCACACAGCTTAATGCCACAGCAGCGAATGCAGTTACTATCTGGACCTTTGCACTCACAGAAACATGGGTCCTAGCTGCTTTTTTGTTGTTGTTGTTTCATTTTTTGGGGTTTTTTGTTTTGTTTTGTTTTTTTTTTTTTGGTTTATCGAGACAGGGTTTCTCTGTGTTGCCCTGGCTATCCTGGAACTCACTCTGTAGACCAGGCTGGCCTTGAACTCCCAGAGATCCACCTGCCTCTGCCTCCCAAGTGCTGAGATTAAAGGCACGTGGCAATTACAGAGGGATTTGAACTGCCATGTGGGTGCTGGGATTTGAACCCTGGTCCTTTGGAAGAGCAGCCAGTGCTCCTAACCACTGAGCCATCTCTACAGCCCCTCTAGCTGCTTTTTTAAGACAGCAGAATGGTGATCAAGTTCAATGACCAGTTTACAAAACCAAGGAGATATAGGTAGAGGTACCAGTTTGTATAGCACTACACAGTGAAGGAACAGAGCTGTGTAGTGTCTCTGCCAGCAGTGCATAAAATAGAAAACCCCATAGAACTGGGGAGATTGCTGAAATCTTATGCAAGGAACTGACACAGGGTCCAGTCAAGCAGAAGTCTGCAGATACTTCTGCACAGGTTTCTAGAAATTCACTCATGAGAAGAGCAGACAGAATAATGGCCACTGTTCTTTAACTCCAACATAAGGTCACAGTAATACTGCTGGTGAAATGTCACCAGCCATGGTGCACCAGAATGGTGCACAGACTCTCCCGGGGCCTCAACGTCTATTTCCTCAAGTCTGCATCCAAAACAAGCCTGAATATGACCCAATGTGGTGATAGAAATGATGAGGGAAAGAGAAGTGATCTGTACAATTGGGATGAGGCATTTGTGGAAATCTCTATCTCTACTGTCCCTTGCACAGTGGCAAGGACAATGAGGGTTGTCCTTTGCCCTGAGCCATGTCCTTCAAAGAAAGGGACATCCAGACACCACAGAGGGGGCAACAGGTTTTTAAAGAAACTACTCAGAAGGTCTACATGGGAAGACCCAGTCCCTCCAAGCTGCCTTCTGAGGCAAGTATCTCTCCCTCTTAAAATGAGTTTCCATGGCAGGAAGAGGGCTGATGGGGTGCTGGCCAGACATCATTCAGCTGCTGGGAATCTTCTTGACAGTGTCGCTTTTGTCTTTTATCCACAGGACCCTCACATTTTTCCCTCTGCTGTTCAAATGCAGAGAAAAGGATGGAGGAATTGTTTGGAATTCCAAGCTCATCCCACTTTCTGGGGTTTGCTCCAAGCCTGTGTGTGTCCTTGCTGCCCTGTGGTTTAGGGGCACAGAGACCTCTGCCTAGCATCCCTTCCAGGCCAGGCCGGAACTGGGGGGCATATGTTTGGCCTCTTGGGAGCTCAGGAATGCCTGCGCTCCTCTCTCTGCTCCCACTTCCTCCACTTCCTTTGCCAGAACAAGGGTGAGAAGGGGTCACTGGCATTCTTCCAAACGGTCTGTTTTTATGCTTTCTTTCAAAAGCTGCTGCAGAGGGTTCTATGGGAAGCTGGACACCAGTCACTCCACACTGGCCACTGTTGACTTGTAAGTTAACAAGAAGACTCTGTGCTTACAGGCAGGATCACTGCTAGCCTGGGAGCCTGGACACTAGGAATATTATCTTCATCCACTCACCCATCCATCCACCCACCGATCCACCCACCCACCTACCCACTCATGCATCTATCCACCCATTTCTGTCAGCTTTCTTCCCTCCTTACTGGTCAGACCCCAGTTAAATAAACGGTCTTCTCTGCCATCACTTGAAAGTCCTGGCCATGGTAGCCTCAGGACACCACTTAGCCCGAATCTTGCTGGCACAACACACAGGACACTGGGTGCATCCTCCAGTTCCGGGGCCTCAGAGCTCTTCTTCCTTATAAGCTTATCAACTGAGGTCCCTAATAGATGATTTCTGGAGTTTGTTTACATAAGCATTTAAAAATTCTATTTCCAGAAGCAAAACTTTTTTATGGGAGGTTTGATAATAGTGACATTTTAAGAAGATATCCTTAGCTTATAATTCTGCTCTCAAAAAAAAAGAGCTATTAAAATTAGCTTTTTGAAAGCAAGAGAAAAATGGGCAGGCAGCCATATATAATGAGAGTTAATCAGTGGAAGCCCCAGGCACTTGAAGAGCAGCACGTTTCATGATGAGAATTTAAGACCTGAATCTCAAACCTTATAGATGGTATACAAACATACATGAAAGCATATGAACAGAAAGGATCATGCTTTTTCCTTGCCCAGATGCTTCTTGGTAACTTCTGAGGTCAATGTTCATGGTGAATCAACACAAGCAAGGTTTGCATTTCCCCTGGAGGTCAGAGGTACCCTAGCTATTGCTAGAATTTCTAGTAGTAGTAGTAGTAGCAGCAGTAGTAACAGCAGCAGCAGTAGAGGTTATTTTAAACAGGGTGTCACGTAACACAGGCCAGCCTCAGACTTACTGTGTAGTCAAGGCTGGCCTTGATCTATGGATCCTCTGGCTCCTCTGGCTTCCAACTCCCAAATTCTGAGATTATAGGCATGTGACACTACACTTAGCTTTGGGGTTGGAATTCCCATCTGCCAACAGCTGGATTACCCTTCTGTGATGTTTTCATTCTAACAGGAATATCTCCTTAGAAAGAATTATGCCAGTCTTCCCTATAACCAGTAACAGGAAGAAAAGCAGAGACACTGATAAAAAGGCTCACTACAGGCAGGGCCCTATGGTTTCCAGCTCTTTGGAGATGATCCATTTATTCAGAGATTTTCATAGAAACCGGGAAGCAAACACCCTGACCACCTCACTCAGTGCTGTGTACAGAATCCCAATGTCTCTTCCCAGAGTGCCTCAAAACAGCCTGTATCCTGGGTTGTAGCAAGCATGGCCAGCAGTTCCCCAAGAGATGAGCATCCTGAAAACCAATGTGGTCTGAGTTCTCAGGAAAACAAACACTGCCTGCCTACAACACTTTCAGGAAAAACAGATGGAAGGATGCCTTGGGGTGGAGAGACTGGGCTACCTGGAGCCCACATGCAGCTAGAAGATAAGCCAGCACAGAACTCAGAGGCTGGGAGTGCAGATCAGGCACAAAGGACAGAGCAGCTCCACTTGCCTGGTAACAGAATCTTTGCAAAGCCAGATATGCAAGGCCAGGTCCCAGGATGCTCAGCCACACCCCACTGTTCTTATTTAATTGTGATAAAATGGACATGGGTTACTATCATGGCTACCTCTAAACGACCTTAATCCCAGTGGCCTTAAGTTCAACTTCATTATTGTTAACTATCACTGCTGTCTATTTCCAAAATCTGTTCTTATGAACTAAAACTCAGTTCCCTATTAACCAACTCTCTTTGCGCCCCTGCTCCCAGCTCCTGGCAACCCCGCTCTCCTTTCTGTCTTTATAAATTCTCCTCTTTCATGGACCATATAAATAAATCCTGCAGCATTTGTCCTTTAGTGACTGGCTTATTTTACTTAGCATAAATAGAAAGACCCTGTCTTTCATGAACATACGCGGTGGCCCGTGCCAGAAAGCCCTCCCCTACTCAGGCTGAACACCCGCCCCACTGCGTGGAATCCCTGTTCTGCCTGTCCTGTCCGTCACTGCTGCAAGGATGTGTGTGTTACAACTGTGATCAGTCATAGTGTCTCCTTTCTTACCCTTCAGCCAGTTTGGATGTGCACTTGCCACTGCAGCAGAAACTGGCCTCAGTGACAGATATCTGCTGTTCCTGAGCTGTGACCACCCGGTGGGAATGGGGGGAAATAGGCATAAATGAGGAGAAGGTGGTCCAGTTAGGTGAATGAAGCAGCACTAGAGAGGAAAAGGAAGGCATCAGCTCCCTCCATATCCTTCAGGGAAGCCCTCCTTATGCAGAACCAAAACAAAAAACCCTCCAAATGCAACACACTGGAGAACCAGTCTTAGTTTCCTCAAGATCCCCAGGGCTGACTGGGGCCCGGGATGGAGGCCGCATCAAGAGCAGACCAGTGACTCCAGGGCAATGAACCAGAGCAGGGCCAGCCAGAACTTACTAGTGATGAAAATACTTCTAGCGAGTTCTGGCTCCTCCAAATCTCAGTCTCCTGAGGAATTTTAGTCCCATAACTGGGTGTGCATACAAGCAGCAGTCTTGGTTCTATCATCTGTGGGCAGAGTCCCCAAAGAATCCAGCTGTCCTTTAGAAATGGTGCACTTGGGAGAATGCTGAACTTTGTTTCAGGCCTACTTAGGCAAGAACTACATGTCAGTTCTACAGGGCCCTATGCACAAGCCTGCAGAGTCAGGACCCAGTACAACCTCTTTCTCTGAGTTGTGCATTTACGCGCAGACTCGGGGTATAGAGACACCATGTCTGATGTTGATGCCTGATGTCTCTGACTGGGACTTTGAAACCTTATTTGCTGCGGAAGGTTATAATGGACATAAATCCAAAGAAGCAATCCCCAGAGGACCCTGTGCTCTTGCGAACTCTTACACCCTCAGCCCACAAAATACCCAGGACCACAGGCTGTTTGCAGAAGGTTTCCTGCCTCCTTCCTGGAACTACAACATCACTAGTCAGATTACCAAGCAAGCCCCTACCCAGGCAACGAACGGTACCACTGCCCAGAACTTCTGATACTGTGAGCTACAGGGTACACAATATCTCAAGACCTCTGCTTTGGTCAAACTTATTCAACAAAAAGGTACGTTCACACTATGGGACAGACCACAGTGACTGAAATCTGGCTGCACTTTAATAAGATGCTCAACACATTTTACCTTTCAGAAAAAATTCACAGAACACCAACATGCTACTAGTAATCACTGTCTGTATAGAACTCAATGGGCCCCCTTAACTTTAGAACAGCCAACAAAAGCTCACGACAGCACCCATGACATCACTTTCTTATGTAAGACGGCACCACAGAGATCTGCACTGTGTTCAAAACTCGAGGGAAGGGACAGTGACTATCAGCTGAGGCTTGGTGCCTTAGCATCTGTACCTGGAGGGAACTGGCATTCTCCCTGCACCAGGATCCCAACCTGATTCTTGGGCTGCTCAGCCTTCACTCTTTAGCAAACCTTGTCCTTCTTGCTCTGTGCAAAGCTCTGTGGCTTAGAATCCTGGTATCTGATGAACTCAGGGCCATATCTCAGTCTACAATAACCAACAAACGCCTATCAATTTCTCACTGCTCTGGATCTTGAAGAGCCACGTTCCAGAGGAGAGCAGTTTATCCATGGCCCCTCTACTGTTCTTACAGGTGATGTCTTCTCCCCTTTGCCTCCCTTCTTGTGTCTACATCCTAATCTCCTTCAATGATAAGGAGCACAGTGACAATGGACTAGTCTCTACCTCAGGGGACTCACTTCAACTTAATTATCTGTGTGAAGATCTCGTTTCTTAATACAGTCACATCTGCAGTCAGGCTAGGGCCTCCACGAAGCCCTAACACAGATATAAGATTTCAGGAAGTAAAGCCTTGCTTGATGGCAGTAGGGTGGATGAGGAGTCTCTATGAGGGTTCATGAGGCCCAATGAAGGAGGGTCACACAGTGTACATGACTAGGCTATAACCACCTTCTAAGGCAGTGGACCTCAACCTTCCCAGTGCTGCTAACCCTTAATACAGTTCATGTTGTGTTGACCCCTGACTATAAAATTACTTTGGTTTTCTTCGTAACTGTAAGTTTGCTAGTTATGAATCATAATGTAAGTATCTGTGTTTTCTGATAGTCTTGGGCAACCCTGTGAAAGGGTCATTTGACCTTCTCTAAGAGGTCGCCACCCATAGGTTGAGAACCATTGCTCTAAGGGTTTGTCATGAGGAAGAAGCAGCAGGTATCATGGTGCTGTGTGTTACACAGAGGCTGCTTCTGAACTGTTTCTTCCACAGCTTACAGGATGAGGATTCTGACTCAGCTGAAGCATAGCTCCAAGGCAGTCAACCCTGCCCCTCACCCTGTGCCCCATGAGGCTCCACATCAGCCAAAGGGGTGAGGAAGACCCAGCTGACAATGTCTCCCTTCTCACCTGATTCTCCTACCTTCTTGGTCTGTGGCTTATGGGCAGGCTGGTAAGATCCTGAGCAAGACAGGGCCTAAATGGGCAATGGAATCTCTGCCCAGAACTTCTGACACAGTGAGTTATACAACACACAACAGGAGACTTTTAGATCACAGCCACTTTGGTTTTTGTGTTTCTCTCACAGGTTTCCAATTTCACTATCTGTGCCAACTGACTTGAGAGTGTCAACTCATCCCTTAGCTTTCGCGTTGCCATTTGCTTTTGGCTGGCTTTCCTTTTCTAGGACCAGTGCCTGGCAAAAGTCTCATGCAGAGTGCCACTGGCATGAGGGTGGAGGGCATGGTCCGACCAGCTCCTTAGGCAAGTCCAAACTTCAAAAAATGGCCAGGACACTAGTACTGCCCAGACGCTGCCAGGTTGTGGAAGACTCTTGTCTTATGATAAGTGACTTCAGGACTCCAAATGCTGAGCGCTATGCTTTGAGGGGAAGATGACACAGCAAAAAGACAGTCCCTGAACCTGACAATGACCTGCATTACTAGGTAAAGTCAGGCCAGTCGGCTGACATTCATAGTGTATGGGAAAATGTCTACTCATTGTCCAGCCAGCAGGTCAGGAATGATGACCCACTGGAGAAGACCTTGGGACGCCCATGTGTATTGACAACATCCTTTTGGGCATTTCCTGGATTCTCGGTGGTTCATCATGACAGAGGCAGGAGGTTGCAGCATAAAGGATTGTACTAGAACACCTACCACTGCCCAGAACTACTACCCACGCATAGGCCCAAGATGTTGGTTTTTTACACAGTCTTGAAACACAGAACGCAGCAGTAGGCAACAGCAACACTGAACACAATGGAGAAGCGTGTGAGTTTGGGAGAGAAAATGAGGCAAAAAATTAGCTGTAAAGTGGCAATTACATACCCCACCCAGGTGGAATATTCTAAGGACTGGGAGGGAAAATGGAAATGGTTGCAAATTTAGCTGTGACAAACACAGAACGGAGAGCTAAGGATAGATATTATAAATAGTTGGTAAAATGTCTATCATGCACTGTGTCCAAGCCAGGACTGAAGAAACCCATGCAATCAGGAATTCTGTCCCCAAGGAGGAAAGAGCCCCACACCCTCCAGAGATGCATATACCATCCAGAGCAACAGTGCTCTATGCCCTGATGTCCTTGCATAAAGCCCCTCCCACGCCTGCCTCCCTGAGCCTCCCAGGCAGCCCAACACACAGCTACAGCACACATTGTGACCTCATAGGCCCAGGGTCCAGAAGGAGGGTTAGCATACTCAGGGGTCACTTATTCAGGGCTCCCAATACACTGAGTATCTGTCCCTAGCCCAAGTGCTGAGTCTCCCTCCATACAGCTCACTTACAGCACAGCTCCCGGTGTCCTTCCTTAACCCCCCCTCTGCAACCCTGGGTCGACCAATCATCATAGCACCAAAGCCTGAAATCTGCCTGCCTTCTCATTCATAGCACTTCTGGGTTTACCTGCCGCTATTTCTCTCTTCTCACCCAAGGTGAAGGTTTGCTTAACAATCCACATGTCTTGGGTAGTTTAAAAGAGACCCAAAACCGAGAAGGCCAGGAAGAAAAGGATCTTCCAAGGTGATCTGACACTTCAGGAAGGAGAACCATCAAAACACATTTAAAAGTGATGTACTGAGATGGAATTCTCAGTTCACTACAAGCGCTAAAATATTGGTAACAGCAGACTCAGTAAGTCATGTACCTCATAAGCAGCACTGAGACGTTTTTTATGGAGAGGTTTTATACTCAAAACATTACCTGAAACCTAAGAAGAAATCTCACTCTGCAGTGTTTCAGAAATTATGCCAAGGTAAGAAAAAAAAGAGATGAAGAGAGAAAAGGGAAACAAACAGAAAAACATGTGTGTTCACGTTTTCCACAAGGTACCGAAGAAATAACTAAGAAACGCCTTGCTTCCTCTGGAGTTGATACTTTTGTGTTGTACCAGGAATACCACTTGTTGTGTTTTGAATACGGACCTTTCCAGCTCTATTTATGGAGTATCTTCCGTTCCCCACTGGCCAACACCAACAATCCCATTTTACATAGATGTTTACCGTTTGCTGGAGTTTGGAAGTGAAGTGTCTTCCAAAGGTCCATGTATCCAAGTGTTAGCAGGTTTGGCACCCAGTGGGAAGCTACTGGAAGGTGGTGGGGTTGCAACCCTAAGAGGTAGAACCTGGCCACTGAGGGAGAGGACCTGAAGAGATGGAAGAAGAACATCCCCTTACTTTTCATCTTCCTATCTCATCTTCTAGACATGAAGGTTTTGCCCTGTCACGTGATTAAAAGCCTTCAACACTGTGGACTAAAATAAGCTAATACTGGCTGAGGTACTACCTCCTGATGGCTATACACTGATAACTCAGGGTCTTTACTATTTAAAGGTAGAATTACAAAGTTTCACCCACAGCAGTAATTAATAATAATAATAATATATCTGGAATTAAATGTGTAGATGAAACTCAGAAGACTCATCATCACTGACATATCTATGCCCAAACATGGCCCTTCTTTCCATTTATTTATAGTTTTAAAATATTTCTTAATAAGCTTTGAAGATGTTCTGTTTTATGAACAATGTCATTTTTAAACCATCCCTGAGTGACTTATTACTCCAGTGTCTTTTTATGGCCATTAAGATATTATCAACTTGATTTCTCCCAGTTCTGGTGTAACATAGGCTACAGACATGATAGAAACCTTGGTAATGGCAGAAAACCTACCAGATATTGGAGTGGACAGGGCCTTTGGGGAAACTACGTGCCTTCCTACAAAGACATACTCTGAAGTAAGATGGGCTGCTGGGCAACATGGGTCTTTTTCCAGAATGTACACAAAACAGAAAACAGACTCCAAAACTCACTTCTTCTATGACTATATCTAGTATTTTATTCTCTCTCTCTCTCTCTCTCTCTCTCTCTCTCTCTGAGGAAGCTCCAATACAACATTCTGGAAACTTTTCTAGTCAGATCCAGCCCTTTAAGGAAGCTAGCCACCCCACTGCTGACCATGATCTTTTAGACATGTTTAACCAAGCACTCATCTTTTCCTGTGGCTAGTCAAAATCAAATACCATAGAGGCCACCACCCAAAGTCCTGTGTCACACTGGTCCTTCCTGGCAGGAATGAAGGCAAACCACCAGTTCTCTGAGGTCCTCCTGGGCCTTCAGTTCTCACTGTGACCTGTGGTTCTAGTGCCTTTAAGTCATAAGTTAGTCCCAGAATGGACAGAGATGAAGCAGATGTACATAGTCCCAGAATGGAGAGTTGACCCCAGAGTTGTGGAGACAGCAGTCTGACCAGCTTCTATGTATCACTGGCACCTACAGTCTGACGGCTTCCCTTCAGTGGGCAGCTATATGCCTCTGTCTGTTCTTTCTGTACTAAATAAAAGAAGAGGGACTGGAGAGACAGAGGAAGGAAGGAGCAAGCCAGGAGGGATACGGTGGATGGACAAACAATCTTTGGGGCCATGCACTCACCCAGAACTGGAAGTGGCCACAGTCCCCCACCGTACCTCAACTCACTCTCCCAGCACTTCAGGGCAGGGCCGAACAAACTGTAGGCATGGAACTGCACAGACAGCACCCACTTCCTCTCAGAACTACTGAGAAGTCCTGGTTTCACACATGATTTCCCCAAAGAATAAGAGCTAAGAGAAGCATAGGACTCACGCTAAGCACCTTCCACATAGGTGCCGGCACCCTGCTAAGACACATACAGGCACTACCTCACTTCCTCCTCTTACATGTTCCCACACACATGATCACTATTCTCCTCAGGGACCAGGGACAGATTCCTGAATGATGAGGTGGGGAAGCTGGCTCACAGGAAATCCACAGGAACCTTGTCTCTCATCAGCATCATTGAGGTCTCTGATTCTGTAGCCTGCTGCCGGAGCTGCCTCTCTGCACATGCATGCATCATTCTTAAGACTTGTCTTGGAAAGGACAAGGAACGTGTTGCACAGGTTTGCTTTGAGCATAGGGAAGATATGGGGTTCTCAGTGAGTAATGTATAGCCCTGTTGCTGCTCAGAATGCCCCCCAAAGAACATAGAAGAGTGTAAATTGCACAAGTGCGTGCACGCACGCACACACGCACGCACACACACACAAGTGCACGCACGCACGCATGCACACACACACATGCACGCACACACACACACACACGCACAAGTGCGTGCACGCACACACACACATGCACAAGTGCGTGCACGCACACACACGCACAAGTGCGTGCACGCACGCACACGCACGCACACACATGCACAAGTGCGTGCACGCACGCACACACACACACACACAAGTACGTGCACGCACGCACACACACACACACACAAGTGCGTGCATGCACGCACACACATACACAAGTGCGTGCACGCACGCACGCACACACACACACACACACAAGTGCGTGCACGCACGCACACACACACACACAAGTGCGTACACACACACACACACACACACACACACACACACACACACACACTAGGTTCCACCTAGGCTGATGGTAAACATGAGCACTATGTCAATACAGACAGATGGGGACACCGTCCACCTCACTTACCTAAGTGAGGAAAACATTTCCATCCAAGGTGGCCAATTTTGAATATACTGTAATACATATGGATTCATGGAAAATGATGATTTTATGTGGATTCCATTACAAGAGCAGGAAGCTTTTGAAAAGGCATTTTCTTCCATTTCCCTTTCAGTGGCTCTGGCTCTTAGAAGGGACAATGTACACAACTTACAACCAGGCAGTTTTATAACACATAAAACTTACAAGCACAAGGCAGACCCTAACCTGCCTGGGCTTGTCTTGGGGCTTGTGTAAAGAGGGCTTTCTCTCAAGAGTACAGATGCCTTCTCCTCTCTTCCTTAATCTTCCCCGTGATGCTGATGCAGGCTAGAACATATACACACAGCCTTGTGTAACAGGTCCAAGTAAGGATTGACAGTTACTACGACACACCACATATTTTTCCCACACCACTTAGAGCCCTGAGATTCCCCCCACCCTACATACACATGGGGGAGGTAACCCCAGCTCTACCCCAGGAGGGAAAGACAGTGGTCGTACCAGTTGCCCCTGTGTGTAGACCGACCCTCTGCTAGCAGTCTGAGCACATTACCTCAGTAAATGCCTGTTTTGTTTCAAAGTTCATAGATTTGTTTAGAAATACTCCCTTTGACTGCTCCAAGCATAGAGGAGACAAGAAAGAGCCTCATTAAAAAGCCAGCATCTGCTCTACAGGCTGCCTATTTCCTTAGTGGGAACAACTGCTGTCTGAGGAAGCAATCTGTTGAGAGACTATGGTGTGGGCTGTGACAGAAAGAATGGGGCAGGCCCATGATCATCAGTTTGGGCAGAAGAATGTACAGAAACCAGCACATGTATAAACCAGGCTTTTCTTCACTGAAAAGAATCTCACCAAAGACAGACCGGTCGCCTTTCCCTGAAGGAGCACCCTGACTGGCTCAAGAGTAGGGTGTCTTGTCCCAAAGTCTTGGCACTTGAGAAATGTCACTAAGTTGCAAGGGGACTCAGAGCAGAAAACTGTCTTGCTATCTTTCTTGTCCCATTTCATCTAGGTGTCCTGGCCACTGGAACTAGGTCTGTCCCTCCTCCTCCTCCTCCTCCTCCTCCTCCTCCTCCTCCTCCTCCTCCTCCT
>CAJQZJ010037469.1:3346869-3366365 GCA_907164525.1 Lophiomys imhausi
ACATACATACACACATGTGTGTGTATATATATATATATATACACACAAACACACATACATACATATATACATCTCACATGTGTGCAGGAGACCACAGAGGTCAGAAGGCAGCATCCTATTCCCTACAACTGTAGTCATAGGTAGTTGTGAGCCATCACGTGGGTGCTGGGAATACAACACAGTCTTCAAGAGCCATCAGTGCTCTTAGGCCATGATCCACCCCTCCAGCTCCTCTAAGTCCGCTTCTTCAATGCAGTCAATGACTAGCAGACCCCAAGGATGTGGTGCCTTGCTTTCTGTCTACTGTGCAACTGTTTACTGGAGGGTGGCTTGTTACTGGACTGGCTGGGGCAAGCATGCTGATGGCAGGGAGCTGGCTGGCTCTAAGGGCATCAGTTAAACAGAGTGTGAGAGGACCTGGAGAGACCCAGGGGTGTATGTGAGCCCTGAGCACAGGTAAGGGCTGCCTTCGGAGCCAGCCCAGGTTTGAGACTGGTACAAAGACTCTCCCTTCCACATCCATTCTCCTTTTTTAGCAATAATCCTGTTCAGTGATCCCACTTCTGATAATCAACCACACTGGGTATCTGGTGAAGCTTCTCATCGCTCAGCTTTAATGTCTAAGCTCCAGGTCTTTGACTTTATCAGGAATCCAGTTAGACTATTTCAGCAAGAAGCCCCACACCTGAGTTTCCTTCAATATTTTTCCATCCACCCTGATCCTCCTACTCCACTCTGCTCTGTGGTGACAAAACCCAACAGACATCGCTGCATTTGGGCTGCTGTGGCTATAGTAACACCCAATGCAATCTGCTTTCATTGCCCCAAAGTAGTGCCCAGTGGTGTTCCCTTGACATCTGCCAAGGGACAGGATTTAAATACAAGTTAATGAAAACCTTTCATTCCCAAGAAATGCTGATAATAACCATGCATGGAATTGCTCACTTGCCCTCCCCACAGTAAAAAGGATGCTGCATTGAGAATCTAATTCACAGAGAACAGTGACTTCAAAATGCACATAGGATTTGTTGAGGGTGGTGAGGGATGGCTCAACAGAGTATGGGCAGTTTGTCTGAGTTATCAGTCTGACCCTTGAGGCTACACCCTCAAGTGACTGGTCCCTATGGCACTGACTGAGTACTTTGTGCTGATGGTGGCAACTGCTCATCTCCAAGCCTCTCACCCCATTGAAGGTAGAGACCATCTATGGCTCTACCAGGGCAGATGGTGATAGAGAAAACCATCTAAAGTCCAGCAATGGGCACAGAAGAAAGCTGACATCTACAGTGATAAACAAGACAAGAGGACATTTTGCTTGCTTAAGTTTGAGAGGCAATCCAGGAGCTGACGCTGAAGAGTTCAAACCTGGAGCTTGTGGTGCTACGTAAGTCAATTTTTAAGATGACTGTGCCATATTCTGCTGGACAAAGAGAAGTTTGAAGATCAAGATGCTTGGGTGCTGTGCTGCCTCAAGGAGAACAGCAGCCTGGGGAGAGCCTTTGAGTGACAGGTGAGCAAACACTCAGAAAGCAACATGGAAGCAAAGGCACTTTGTGGCCATTCCAACTTCAAATTCCTCAAGGCAATGCAGACAGAGTAATCTGGGGCTAAAGTACACTTCTTCAAAGTTCTGCTGCTAACCAGAGACATTCCCACTCTGGGGAGATGGGCTGTCATGAGTCAGGCACTAAGGAAGAGTTGGTACAAGTTAGGATATTTCTTTGCCCCTCTGATGGACTGAGATGACGGTGGAAGATGCCCAGACAAGTCAGGATTTAGGACTCAAGAACACAAAGATTGCCCGAATTGTCAGGGAACACCAAGTAGCAAACTACATTATGAAAAGTAAATGGCCAAAATGAATATATGTGGGGGCGTCTCTCCACCTTATTATACTTAGCCCATCCTAAGATCCTAAGAAATGTGGGCAATGTCTACCTGGAAGAAACACTGAGAAATTCACTGGAATGTAAGCACTCCCTCCCTGCAGTGCAAAATACTTAAGGTCTCTAGGTTTCATTGTAGAGAACAAGAGAAAGTATCAAGTATTTAAGAATAGCAAGACCAGGTGTGTCTAGATTAGGAGCTGGGTCACACACAACAGCATGCAGCAATGATCATGTAGTGGGGTGCATGCAGAGATACTGCTGGAACCCATTTTCTTAGTGAAGTGGATAGCATCCCTCCTGCAGGCAGAGTCATCACCGAATGGGGATTCACCAGGATGGCTAAGCACCTATGCTAAGCCTATGGCAAGCCCTACTGAACTGGTATAAATTGCCACATATGTGAGTATCAAACTTGAACGTTCCTACAAATGCTGGGAAGCCTAGCAAAGTCTTACTGCTACTCAACTCCCAACCAGTGGATTTATATAGTCACATCCCAAGCCCTAGAAAGACATGTCCTTGCCCAAGGGTTTTGAGATATGAACCAAATGTAAATATTCCTATATCAGAGGATGCCTTGGTAGAAACAGCAAGCATGCAAATGGTATCACGGCTGCCACACTCAAAGGTTCTTACCACATGCTCCTTTGCACAAACTGGCTGGGCTGCTCAGCTGGTGTTCAGGTGGGCTGTAGGGAGAATAGCGTGGGGATGTTTTCACTGGAAAAGAAAATAGAGCAAAGGTTACTGTTGTTCCCCACCTTGTGGTACCAAGTTGTACCCAGCTAGTTTTAATTCTTTCTTACCATATTGTGTTTCTGGAGACACAGGGAATGCTGGCGTCAGACACACAGACTCCTTGCTGTTTGAAATCCTGCCATCGATCATATCAAGGTCAGTGGGATATGCAGTGATCATTGTCTGAAATCCACATAACGAGAGAATAGAAAAATGAGGAATCACAGAAATGCCTCTTCCACATAGATATGATCCGGGAAGATGGTCAAGGGAGATGGTCTGCAGACAGAGCCCACATCTGAAATGGGTCAAGGAGGAAGAAACTCAACTATCGCCAAAGCTGGAGTAAAGAGAGAAGGAGCTTATGGACCATCATCTTAATACAGTGTCGGACAGCTGGGGACAAAGGTGATGGAGACTTCATGCAAGGAAAGTGAGCATGCCACCACTGAGCACAAGCAGAGCACGGAGGAATCCTTAATACATCATTGTCACAGATAAGAGAAAATATACAGGAAGTCACGTAACATAGAGCCAACTTGGGGAGAAGCATTCCAGACATCAACATTATGTTTGTAAGAGTTACGATGATAGGCTGTCTTTTTTTTTTTTTCTGCCCATTCTAAAGGCTCCAATTTTTCAACTTGAGAGTTGAGTGTATAGTTAGGGGTAATTATTTGGTGATGGTAGCCTGTTGAATTGTCAAGAGAAGCCTTAACTACCTCTCCCAGTCAGGAAACTTTTGTCTGTAGACCTTCTCGGGGTCATCATTTGCATGGAGGATTTGGTGCCCTATGTGGCAGACTAGAAGTCTGAATTTGCTGCTGGCTGTGCTGTTCACCTGCAGGGTTCTGCTAGGGCTGGGCCCATGCTTTCGAACACTCACAACCCACCTGTATGCTTTGCATTGCACACCCATTCTACAGATCAGAGCATCGAGGTGTCAATGGCCCTCGCAATGTACCACCTGTATAGGATATCTGGGGATTGTGTGGACCCCACCCAGGCCTTCTGACCTGTGCTCCCAATCAGAACTCCTGTCTGTCACCAAAGAACCATGTCTATCAGACAAGGAGGACAGTCAAGGACAGTGACTGGTTGCTCTATGCAAGGACATGCACAGCCATTTCCCTAAGCACAGGATAGGAAAATAGGTGGGGTTGAGTAAAGATGGGGACAGGGCAAGCACATACCTCTTTGATGTCAGCAGGAGAGGAAAATGAACCCAGGCTTGGGGCTGGGTCCACTGCAGCCTTTCCCCATCCACACTTAGAGAAGGACACCTGGCTCCCAGCATCATTGTCATACTGTCCGAGGCTCAGCTTCCGGAGCCGTGCCCCAATAGGCTCATCACCTGAGGACCCAACGAGAAAAACAAGTGAAGTTTCTGGGTATGATTCTCACAGCAGGGCATAGAAACGACTGAAAAAACCCATCTTAAACTATTCACAGACAATGTTATCACTAGCCAGTTACTCCAGATAGACACAAGGACTGTTATTGGCAGGCTACAAACCCAAGGGCATCCGGGAATGCCCAGAGACAAGCCAGAGCACTCCATCCCGAAAAGACCTTGGGGCGCAGGCAACAAGGAGCACCAGGACTCAGCCCACAGTGCTGGGACGGGAGACTGTGGCTGAGCTTTAGTTCAGAGAGAGCCAGCTAAGATCCGGCTCAGTCCTGCTATGAGCACTGAGAAGATTAGCACCTGCAGTGACCCAGGCATGTGGCTCTGCCACGACAAACTGAATCTTTGGATTCACCTGGAGGGAAAAACCCCAAACCAGATACCAAGAATGAACATTTAATACCCAGCACCACTGTCTGTCAGAAACAGGCATTTCCTCCTGACCCAGATGCCCATGGTCCCTACTCTTAGCCAAACCTGATCATCTTGTTGGTGGGAAAAATATGTCTGGGCTAGTTTGTCACCTTTTTAAACTTTCTTCCAGGGAATTCTTAAAATTGGGCAATAGGAGGAAACCTGCAGCACTCTACAAAGGTGATAGCATTTCAAATCACAATGAAGGCTTTTCACCCCAAAATACGGTTTGCTGACAGTCTAGGCATAAGCTAAAAACAGAGAATCCCTACAAGTATGATGGGGCAAAACTATGACTGCATGAGGCAATGGGTTCAAGGTCAGTCTGGACTAGGCTCACCTGACTCTTAAAATGTGTGTGGTCCTGGTGATGGGGAGTCTGAAACAAAGGAAAGAACTAGACCCAGTGAGAGAGCCGTATGACATGGCAGCAGCCCCAGTAGGAGCCTAGGTCCCCCCAGCATCGGTGACAAAGAAGACAGATCAGAAAGAGACCACTGTGTACCCAGGGTGACTGCTGACCAAGCTGGGCCAGGGCTCTCATGTAGAAAGATCCATAATCCTTTCATCACAGCGGGGAGCAGCAGAGGAATCTTAGAGCTGGAAGTTTGTTCTGCATCACACAGCTGATAAGTAAACAGCCATTTATCAATGTCACAGGTGCAATGGCAAATGTTTTAGGGTCCCAAAAGAAGAATAAAATGGTACCAACATATTCAAAAGCCAATCTCTGGGATGTGGAATTCCAGGCAAGAGATATTTTCTATGACCGTCTCCATCTTCTTAATGCTTTCAAACCACAATTCTCTAATAATTTTATCTTTTTGAAATTATAATTACAATACTTCCCCCTTTCCTGTCCTCCTTCAAACCCCTCCCATGTACCCTCATACTCTGCTCTTATTCAAATTCATGGACCCTTTTTCTTTGTTGTTACATACATACATATACGCATACATATAGTGTATTTGTATCTACATATATTCCTAAGTACATAAAGTAGCCCGCTTAGTCTATACAATGTGAACTTGTATTTATGTATTTTCAGGGCTGACCATTGTTATTAGATAGCCATTTGGTGTGCCCTTCCCTGGAGACTATTTCTCCTGCTCTCAGCAGCTGTCAGTTGCCTGAGAAGTTCTTTGTGTAAGGTTGAGGCCTCCGGAGCTTTCCTCCATCCATGTTAACATGTATATTGAGGTCATCACGGCCAGGTTATGATTAGGCGGCCATTTAAGACTTCATGGATGTAGTTTCTGGGACATTTCTAACAGACACCATCTCATAGCAAGATTCCTGTACCTTCATCTCTATCTTTTAAAGTTTTCACTAGTAACATTTTTACTTTCTAAAATTAACGAAGAAGGGACCTGGATCCCCTTTGGGAGAACAAACCTGCCTCCTTCCTCTCTGCCCTGCAGTGCCCTGCACCGCTCTGCTGTTTCTCTCAGGCTCTCTGGTGTACACTCCCCTCACTTCTGCTTATCTCCGTAAACCCTGGCATTTGGTCCATAAACACTCACCCACACACTACCCGCCACTCCGTCATACAGTCTCTCCCCTGATCTCCCCCATGGTCCCCCTGACATGTGCACTCTCTTACACTCCACACTCACGAATCTAGTCACTTCCACATGTGCACTCTCAGTCATTCACATTCACACACTGACTGCCACACTGACACAGCCTCAGCCTCCACATGCAGGACAGACAAGGCTCAGGTTTTGTCTGCTCAATACTGGAGAACTTCAACACCACCACCCCACTTCTGCAGGCCCAAGAACCTGGGTACCACAAGTCTTCTCAACTGAGGACAGCTATCAGGAAGGAGGATGCTGGGCGTTCTTAGAAATGAGCTTCTTCCAGGATGAAGAAGCCTCAGCACCTCCACTTCCAGAGAGTATGGAAGCATGTGTGGTCTAAGGCTCCCCTTCTTGCTGGGAGCAGTCCTTGCCTATCATATTCCTTGTGCTGACACCCCCACCCTAAGGTCCACAATGACCCTATTACAGGGAATATCCTGAGCCTCAAACATAGACACCAGAAGCTCAGAAGAAAGGTGGGGCTAGGGACTACAGCCCCTCCCCACTTCAGCCCAACAGAGAGCCTAATCCCTCTGACCACAACAAGGCCTCTCAGAGCCACTGCACCCAGGTAGGAAAGACACAGAAGCAACCAGAAGCCTCTACCTCACACTGGTTATCTGGAGGTCTTGCAAGGAGGGTGGCTGCTGCAGGGACATTTCTCTAGGGTGTTTCACTTTGCAGACCAGGCTGGCCTCGAACTCGCAAAGATCCACCTGCCTCTGCCTCCCAAGTGCTGGGATTAAAGGCATGCTCCACCACTGCCCGGCTCTCTAGGGTGTTTCATTTGCAATCTCTGGTACCTGCCGAGCAGGTCGTCTCTCTTAGAATGAAACAGTAAGCTCCACCTCCCTCCACTGCTGCCTGCCTTGGGCTCGGTTTCCTTACTGAGGATAGATGTGGAGGCAGCCACCTACCCAGGCAAGTCAGACCTCAGCTCCAATGTCCATTCCTACTGATGCCCCTGAGGAAAGGGTGTGGGTGAGCAATGGGAGGGCAGGAGATGGAGGAACAGATGAGCTGAAACCTGTTTGGCATCCTATGCCGAAGGCTCACTTCTCAGGCCTCCCTTAGAGAGCCCATGGTGGTTTGTCAAGCACATGCTCCCAACACTCCCTTCCCTGGGAACAGTGCCATCTTATAAGGAAGACACACGGCTTGCTTGTTTATTTTTCCACTCTAGGCTCAACGTGTGAGCATCTGCAGGGGAATAAACCCTTTATGTCCATTAGGTTACACGCTGCACTAACATGCAATCAACGGCACACACAGCTGCCGGTACACACCACCCTTTGTCCTCTCCCCCTGCTCAGGGTGTCCCTGGCTCTATCTGCCAGCTCTTAGCGGGGTTCCAGGGGTTTGGGGGAGGGCTATATCAGAGCTTTGTGTTTCCCTCTATGACTGGTGGTCCACATCTACAGAAGCAGAAACAGCAAAGTTCACTGGTTTACATTACATGCCCCCAAACTGACTTCAGATCTCCAATGCAAAGCTGACTTGATGAGTTTGGGCCATCTGAACAGCAAAACACTTAATGAGTCAGCAAGGAAATAGGTAAAACCTACTCTCTGAACAGGGCTGTGAAATTCGTGCCATACAAGTGGCCATGACAATATTTACTTGTCATTTTCCTATAGTGAGTCAAACCCAGAGAATAAAAAAAGGGGGAAAAATACAAAACAAAAACAAAGACTTCCATGGGAGCAGGGCGGCATGCTGGCGGTGGACACTCAAAGGTGTGGCTGTCACTCCTGGTGCTGGTCTGATAAGTGAACTAAGAGGAGTTGTGCTGACTAGAGGGAGCCTTCTCAGGGTTCTGGGCAGCTGTACACTCACACCAACCCCTTCTAGGTTTTGAGAATAGCCAAGGGAAAACAGGGACAAAAAAATTAAGCACGGGGGAACATTTGCAGGCAAAGGGCCTCTCCCACAACTATAAAAGACCCACCTGCACCTGCTGGGGCCCACTTGGCTCCCTTCCCACCTGCGCCTGCTGGGGCCCAGTTGTTATGTGGAGTTGCACCTGCGTCCAGCATGTTCTCTGCCAGTAAAGAAGAAACTTGAACTCACCCCTGGTGCTTATGAAAGCTCAGAGAGCCCTGGAGAGATCAGAGGCTACTTCAGGCTTACGTGAGCACAAATCATAATGGCCTCTAGTTATGCCTATGAGTCTTGTCCCAGGAACCCTCCATGCAGCCAGGTTCCCCGTGGAGGGAGGGAAAGGCAGAAACCATGTGGACATGCTTTGCTGTGGCAGCATGACAGGATAGTCCACCGTGCATCAACCCTTACCAGTTCCTATCAGCATTCACCTGTCTGGGCACGGGTCATCCTTCCACCTATGTCCTCTTTGTGACTACTCTCAACACACTGATAGGTGAGAACACCCTCTGAGCACTACCCAGAACCACCATAGACCTTGTCAGGCATAACAGGAGCTGAGACTATCATGAGTCTCTGGAAGGCACTGACCCTCAGAGAGACTGGGAAGCTGACACTAAATCAATGAGAACACACGTGGGCACAGAGTCCTATAGCATCCCCAGGCCACTCAGCTGTGTGGGCAGTGTGGGAGCAGGGTAAAGTCAGCCAAGTTAGGGGGGCACTCCCTCCGAGGCCGCCATGATAGTGAGGAGATCATGACAGGGAACTCCCTCAAGTGCTCCATCTGGAGACACTGGAGGCCTCGTGAGCAGGGGTGCACAACCACAGGGCCCACAAGAATTGGATCCAGGCCAAGGTTGTCAGGTACTATGTTAACATGCAGGACTGAGTCCAGGACAGGCCAGAATAGATAAAACTGTTACTGGGAAGCCCTGAGTATGTGTTTGGGGAAGATGTTAAGATCACTTGGCTGGAAAACTACCTTTTAGAAGAAATCTCCCACAATACTCCTTGGCAGTTCTGCACTTCTTCAAGTGCAACAAACTCCTAATTGTGAGAACAGTACAATACCCTTCCTCAATGTTCTTAGTCTTCAGTGTCCTTCAATGGTGCTATGGGCACACAGAAGCTTCTTGGTGTTACCCAGCCTTTCTGTAAACAGGGAGAGGGGTGCCAAGCAGTAGACACCAAGTCATTCATACTGAATCCTCTCCTCGGTGAGGCATATGGCCCACTCTGCTGCTGAAAGAAAGTGACCAGTTCTAGCAGGAAGCAGCTTATGAGGTGATACATGGCCACTGGCTGTCCTCTACATCCTGCACAGCAAGGTTCCAAACTCTGGTCCCATTAGAACCAACCTGGGAGAGCATCCCAGTATCAAAGAGCCATGGGTCGAGTTGCTGAGTGACTAGATACACAAACCACAATTACAGATGTGTGGTTCTCCAGCAGAATGTCATTACGATCCTCTACTGAGGACCTCACCCTTCCTCTTCTACATCTACCTCTTCCATTGGAATCAGGACATGACCGTCAGAGCTATCAACCTGCAGGCACAGCACCTCTGGACCCAGGAGTCCGTTAGTGAGCATAAAGTACTTCAGACACGCAGGCCCCTACCAGGCCAATTAGCCTCCCTTTGCAGACAGAAGCACATGCAGGCATCCTTAGCACCTGTATTCCAAAAGTGTCTGCACGGTTGCAGTGTTCAGTGTAAAGAATGGGTGGACTCTAAGTCTTCCCAAGAAATAGCATGCAACACCTGTGTGATATTGGGCTTAGTGGCTCTTACCAGCACCCTGTATAGGCATGCAGTGCGATGGACTGCCTAACTTGCTTGACCACACTGAGTTATCTCAATGGCATGTATCAGAATGCACTGAGCATCTTACACACACACACACACACACACACACACACACACACACACACAGAGAGAGAGAGAGAGAGAGAGAGAGAGAGAGAGAGAGTGTGTGTGTGTTAACAAACGACTAACACAGAAAGGAAAGGGAATGGGTCCTAGAGCATGACCCATTTTGAAACTGAATCTTGATGTTCTGCCTGGAGCCCTAGAAAGAGAAGCACCCGTAAGTGATTAATTCATCTTTACAGGATCATGTAAGAATGAAGCAAGGCTGGCGCCACATGGCATGTGGGTGGTTTTGGAAACTCCCTCACATTCCTGGGAGAGAAAACAAATACAGCAAAGGCTGTTTTGTGCTGAGGTAGGGGCCTCCTGATTCCAGCTCCCTCAAGTAGATAGACATAACATCTATAGAGAGTGGATAGAGAAAGAGTGCCATAATGAGGATAGTTCAGCTCAAATGTTCCCTGAAATGGACCAATGAGTTCTCTTCTGGCAAGCTGAACAGAGACAGAGTCAGTGGCCCCAGTCACCTGGTGGGCATGCTCCTCAAGAGCAGGTGGCATGCATTTCCCATAAGAAAATAGGTAGGACACTGGGAGCCCAAGTGCTGAGTGACACATCAGGAAGAGGGCAGGAAAAGCCTCTCTGTATACATAGGGCCATCCCTTCCTTCCCATCTCCCTTCCTAACCTGATCCCAATAGGGGAAGGAGACTTCTGCAGAGTTGCAACAGAAGAACCGAATGGCATTGAAGATGTGCTCCCCTAACCCTGGAAGTGCTTGCTTAGGTGAAGGTGTATCTGAAAGGGAGACGACATATCTCCAAACCGGAGAAGTATGTCTCCGCATTGCTGAATGAACTCTGAATATAGCTGTAAAGATCTCCAAGCTACAAGAGGGACCTCTGGCCACATCACCCTTGGCTTGCACCTAGAAGAGTCCACTCACCAAGAGCGATTCAGGACCCAGTTTGGATTCCTTCTTTTTATGTTTAATTAATCCCCTCTACATCTACAGAGGACAAGGCACTTCCCTCACTCAAGGTCCACACCGTGACACAAAGGCCACCACGAGGCAGAATCAGAAGTTCCAGTACACTGCCGACCTCACCAAGCCTGAGAACTGTCACAGCCTCCTTCCTCATCCTGACAGAGAGAATTTGACCTCCATCACAAGGAAAACCCCAAAAGGCAGTTGTCCCCAAGGGTGGCCTTCCCAGAACCTGGGTCCCTCATGAGATGACAACAGACCAAATGTTTCTACTCCATGGAGAAGGCAAAGCATGGATAAGGCTGGTTAGGCTCCAAAGAGACTTTCCAACATCTCAAAGGCAAACTCAGCAAGAACTCCCCTGCGACCCAGCAAATCCACATCTGGTGAGAAGCAAATAGGTATTCAAACAGGTATTATGTACATCCATGTACATACTGACAATATTCACAACAGCCTAATGCTGATGGAATCTTAGTGTCCACTAACGATGAATAAATCAGTTATGGAGTTTTATTTAGCCATAAGCTAGAATGAATCTCCAATAGTCACAGATCTTTGAAAATAATTTGCTCTGTAAAAGAAACCAGCCAAGAGGGGCCACGTAGTATACAACTGTACTTATACCAGAAGCAAGAACATATACTTAATCTAGGGAGACAGGAAGTAGGTTAGCATGCTAGGGGCTGAGGTTGGGTGGAAGGCTAATGGTTAAAAGCCTTCTCTGGGAAGAATGGAGAGAATTCAGAAACCAGATGATGGTACATCAGGTACCAGATGATGGTGGCTGCACAACAGTGTAACTGTCCTAGAAGCACTATGACCTGAGAAGTCCCTATGCCCCTTAGGGACAAATCATATATCAAGTCAAGCAATGCTGTAACCCTGACATGCATCCCTAGTGCAAAGCTCTCTCATTGGGAGACCCCTCTGCAGGGCTGGAAGCAAACACAAACCATGACATTTCCATGTACCCAGTCCCACCCTTCAAGTGTCTCTAGGCCATGACTCCTGACCCATAACAAGGTCCTACTCACAGTGCCCCTGTCACATCCACCTTCTCCACTGAAGGGACAGCGATCATATAGACAAGCCTTGAGCTGCTCAAGGATCCATGGTTCACCGTCTGGGCTCCTTGAATACAAGACTGAACCTGTGGTGGAGCCACCCGGCCCATTCAGCATTACTCCCTCATACCTCTGACTGGTACTGGATGTTTAGCACTGAGCCTCCCAACATACCACACCCTTTGGGAGCATCTACCTGGCCATTATCCCTGTACCAGCCAGGCTTAGCTCCAAGGGTCTCATGAAGCACTCCCCAGATGACTACACTTGCTAGTGGTAATGGTGACTGAAATGTCTTAGCAAAGGTGAACCATATGCGGGTCTCCTCTTCCACATCCCTGGTCCCTGCCACCAAAGCACCAAAGGGCAGCACATCAAGCTGCAATCTGAAGCTTCATGCATTCCTCCCACAGCGAAGGAATACTAAAAACACAGGCAGGAAATGTCAGGGTGCTATGTGTAAGAAATGCCTGCCAGGTTTCTGTCATCAGGGCACTGAGACTAAAGTAACAAGAATCAAATATTTTTACAACATGAAACAAGGAGTCTCCAAGGTATGGAGTGAGCAGCCAGCTTTTTGTCATGCGTAGAGGGACAAGCTCCACAGGCTGGCTCTCTTCTCAGGTTACTTAGCACCACCACTCTACTGCCACTTCTAGGCTGTGATCCCAGACACCTGCCCACTTGCAAGCTGAATTGTAGTTGGAGGGGGCAGGGGCAGGAGAGCAGAGGCTGGAGTTCGGCCAAGGAGCAACATCTGGAGCTCTCAAATCAGGTACAACCAGAGTGCATCACAAGCAGAGGGAGCAGTCCTATTGGCCAGTGGGCACTCGGAGGAAGCAAAATCTCCCAAACGAACTGCCTGCCCTCACTCAATTTTACAAGGGCTACAACACTTCATTCATTCAGCAGCATAGGCAGTGCTCAGTGGGTCTCGGGCACCGACGCTGATCCTCACCCCTGGTCAGCATCTCTGGTCCTATGGCAGAGAGGGGCTGCCTTATCCTCATCTCACCTCAGTGTCCTTCTAGCAGAGCAGCTGAGGAGGGGGCTCTGTACTGCTGCCAGACAAGAAGTTCTCTCTTTACAAATATCTACATGGTTTTTCCCCATTCCAGCAAACATGGTGAGGAAGCCTGGCTGGTGAAAAGGCAAGACAGTAGAATAAGGGCACAGCAGAGAGGTGCAGAGTGGACAGATGGGAGTTTTTATGCTTCCCGGTGGACTGAAATTATTAGAGCAGAAGGCACTTGGAAAGAATTGTCGCTATCATCATCACAACCATCACAACACCACCAGTATCACTATAGATACCACTACCTCTGCCACCACCAACATCATCGTCACCACCATCACCAACACCCCCGCTACCACTGACAACAGCCTGAGATGCTGGTTGAACAGAGATGGATTAATAAATTACCAACCTACTGTCTTAGTAGGAAAGTTATTTAATTTGAAAATTATGCTTATATTTATAAGAAAAGGAATTAAAGAAAATCTAAATTTAAAAAATAAAACCCCAGTTAGTAAAGTGACCCATTTCTTCAGTAATTTAATGACGGCCAATGTGAGGGTGGACGCCACAATGTGATGTCCTCTATTCAGTCCCTGGCCATATACCTGCTTTACTACAGGAATGGGGGGGGTTCCCTCAGGACTGCATTCAGTCAACTAGAAAAGAGTCACTTGAGCCTGAGTCCTGTGACTACCCCAGCAGAGATTTTGTTCCTGGAGGAAAGGCTTCTGATGTATTCTTCCCAAGCACCATCTTCCAAGAACATTTATTGTATATTGTGTTGAACAGAACTGTTTCCACCAAACCCTTAGTAATCTGAATTTCCAGAGACTATTCAATTCAGTGAGCTCATGCACCTACAAGAAGTAACTTGGCCTGAGTCCTCAGTCCCTGCTACTCTTTCTGCCATAGTGGTTGGGGTTGTTAGCGGCCATACCACAGCCTCAGAACTGTACTGGGGAGAACACATACCTACCAGCACTCCAACCAACTAAAATATCCCGGTGTTTGTCCATTGATGGATCACAGCATGGGAGAGGTAACATAATCTTTTCTTCATACATCTCATCATCAGACACTGGGATGGCACTTCCTTTACACACATACTGCAACTGAAAAGTCACAGCAGCCCTGTCCTTCAATGACTGCATGCCAATTTGCTGGCACAGCCCATGCAATCCTGATGCTGGCTAGGACCCATGATGTGATCCCAGGAAGATTTTGTTCCTGCCTAAAGGAGAGGGTTCCAGACATCAGCCAGACTCCAATCTTCCAAACAAGGCAGAGATCATGGTTCTATATACACCACAGGGTTCATCACAAACAAGACCTGTCACAATCATGATGGCAAGGTGGGGGAAAAGCGTCTGCAGTAAGGGTCCTTGCAAGGTGGGGGAAAGCGTCTGCAGTAAGGGTCCTTGCAAGGTGGGGGAAAGCGTCTGCAGTAAGGGTCCTTGCAAGGTGGGGGAAAGTGTCTGCAGTAAGGATCCTTGGAAGATGAATTAAGCTATTCTGCCAGAACCCCAAAGCAATATTCATCACATACAGGGGCTTCTACCAGCAGCATCAATAGCATACAAGCTAAAGGAGGGTGCTCATGGAGTCACTGAGAAGCACAGAAAAGCATTCATGAGAGGAAAGAGGAAATGGTGAGAGCCTGTTCTTGCTTTGTCTCCCTTGTCCTCCTGGTCCTGGCTCCTAGCAATACCCACAGTTCCACTGCTACCACCTGAAGTCACTTCATCACCCTCACATAGACACTTTACCTTGGCCGGTCTCCTCCAGGGATAACCCCAGACCAAATCTTATCCCTTCCATTAGCTCCCAGACCCTTTCTCAGGATGCCCTGCCCATGTCATACACGTTGGTTTGCTGTCTGCCTTTTCATCCAAAGACAAAGGTCACCCTACCAGCTCGCAAACCCTCTTGACCCATGTTAACACAGGAACAACTGATAGTTATCTGATCCTAAAGCAGGCTTCATCACACTGATACAGTCTGCAGGAAACATTCCCACAGCCATGGCGGCCAGGGGACACTGTCCACTACTACAGATCTCAGCCTTCTCAAGAAGACTCTTCCCTGGTGTCCAGCTCCCCTGGTTCTAAGGCAGAAAGGCCCAAACAGTTCTCTCTGGCCAATTCTCACCAGCATCAGAGGGCACAGCACACATATGGTCCTCACAACCAGGCTGTCATCCTTGATGGGTTTAAGCCTGTGGCCTTGTTTCTAGGTCCTGGTTCTCAGGATCCAGGAACCCATATCTGCTCTGTATGAGCTTCTCTGGGATCACTCTCTACCCTGCAATTTCTGCCCCATGTGCCTGTCTCCCTCAGCCCTCAAGAACCACTAAGGTTCTCTCTAACACATCGTAGTTCCTGACACCCACGAACAGCTTACATGATGTCTCGGGAACTTGGACAATATATTTGTAAATAGGACACTTTACATATCCTGACTCCTTAATCAGACCTCTGTTCCTACAAGGATGACTCAGGACCCCAACAGTTCTTCTGACTCACTGAGATGCTGGCACTCTTCCTAAAGGGTCACTCTTGAACTGAGAAAAGTTTTGCTGTTGAGCCTGTTCTTCAGTTGTGGAAACTAAGGCTCACAGAATGTATGCATAGGTCCTGAATCACACAGCTAGTGGGTACCAGAGGAATGTAGATCAGGCTATCTGGTGCTTTCAAATGGCCTGCTGCACTCGCCAACAGACGTGACAACGTGTGTGAAATAAGACACTGATATTTCTCTTCAGGGGGCCCAATCCCTGGCCTGAGCCATCTTTATAGACAAGTTTTGCACCTCTTTCTTCCCACCATTAAAATCTCCTAACAAGCTCCCATAGTGTCAAGGTACCACTTAGGTTCTACGTCACAGCTCATGAGAGTAGAAGCTGCCAAGAAAAGTGCCTGTCCACCATGTGTTTCAGTAAATCCAAATTCCCAGCTGGATCACTTCCTACCTGACATCAAGAACTATCAGCTCACCTTGGCGACCAGGGCTCCGACCAGGGCCGTCCAGAGGGTCCAGCCTGCCACCACACCGGAGCCCACTTCCCACACCATCGGGACACATAGAGCCATTGGCTGAGATGCCAAGGGCATTTATGTGTGTGGGGATGGGCTCAAAGGTGGGGTCCAACTCCAAGATCAGCCTGTTAAGTTGCTCAATGGACTGATCAATATCCAGAGTAGGAGAGCCTGGGGAGGGACCAGTGTTCGGCTCCTGATGTACTCCATTCATGACTCTGTCATCTGAAAATCTAGGCTGGAGTGCTTTACCAGGACAGGGTTGCTGTGAGTCAGGAGGATTTGGCCCATTGCTGATGACTCTCTGGACAGCCACTCTGCTGCTGGCTCCACGAGTGGGAGTGACTGGGATGTGGGGTTGGGGCTGGGCAAGGCTAGCACTGTCCACTGTACTGCGGTTGCCTAGTCTGGCCTCCCCATCTGAGGCAAAGCTATACTGGTGAGCAGCCACCATCTGCTGCTGGCGCACCCAGGTCTGGGTGGAGTAGTTGCTTTGCCCATAGGCCTGTGTGGGGGTGGGCACAGAGGGCTTCCTCAGCAGGGGCTGCAGCTGCTTTGTCTCTCGGGCCCCACACATCCGATCCCGCTCATACAGGGAGTCCACACCGAGGCCTAGGTCTGGAGGAAGGGCACCATTGTGATCTTCCCCAACACCATTGCCAAAGCCATCAGACAGGAGGGAGTTCTGACTGCTCTTGAGGCAGGCGAAGGGGCCTAGGTGGGTTGACTGTGGCCCTTCAGAGGACGAGAGAGTACCCAGACTGTCCACACTGTGCAGGTCATGGTGGGGCATCTCGTCATCCAGAATGTCAGTCTCCCGGTCCTTTAGGGCAGTGTCCCCATTCACATGGACCTGAGCTGGCACCACGTGGCGTGTCCCACTGTACTTGCTGCGCACATCAGTCATGTCTTTGTGGGAGCTTGCAGAGTCTTCCAGGCCAAATCCACTAAGCAGCTGGTCCAACTCAGCCTTCTCCTGGGGGCTGAGGCCCCTCCGTGCTCCCGGGGTCGGGCGTTCTTCTGTTTTATCCGTCTTGGCTGAGGCAGTAGAGTGTCCCGAGTCACTGCTGACTGACAGAGTGTGGTCACCGTGGTCTGGACTGCTAGTGGGTGGCATGCCCTGAGGGCTGCCAGGGATGCCAGAATCTGAGGCACTCTTCTTCCTCACCTTGGCATACAGGCTGCCATCCACTGGGCCCTGTGTGTGTGGCACTGTAGGGAAAGCAAGAGACAGGCCGTAAGCCAGTGAGAAAAGGGATTATCACTTAACCACAGTGGCCACGCAGTTTATCTGAACAGATGAGGGAATCTACAATGCAACTCAATAGTAAACAGGTGCAGGTGCAACGATGGCCCCAGTAAACAAGGATTCATATAGCAAACATATCTGGCTAAAATCATTTCTGTCTTTCCTGCTTTGTTTGTCATGCTGAGGAGGGAACAGGGTCTCATGCATGCTAGTAAGCACTTTACCACTGAGCTATATACCCCAGCTTCATTTTATCTTACCCATGTAGGAAACATCACACACACACACACACACACACACACACACACACACACACACACACCTATAAATATGTTTGGGGATTTTTCATTCTTTGAATCATTAATGTCATTATTTTGAATGTGGAACCCAGCTCAGTTCATGAATCCCCAAGAATCAACTGTTCATCTCCCTGCATCCATACAGCTAACATTTTTTGAGCATGCAGGGTACTAACTGTCATTAAATCCCCTATGTCACCCATAAACCTGCCATCCCATCAATACTCTGATATGTGCTAAAATCTAAGTATGCAGCTCAATGAGAATGTAAACTATGGGGTTGGCTTGAGGCCTATTGATACAGCAGAAGATCCTTAGACAACATAGGCATCCAAAAACTTTCAGGGCCTTGGATCCTTTGGGGCTGACATGTATACACACAGAACGCCATGAAAACAATGCAGGCAGGAAGAGCTGGACGCCTGCTGTTGTTATTAATTAGGGCCCTAGTGGCTGTATGTGGAGATTCCAGAGCCACAATCTGCTGACTGGCAGCTGGAATTGCCTTGGCCACACAGAGTGTGTCACAGCGAGATCTTCCTAAAATATGCTTCAGTACACAGTCAGGGCATCTCCCCTGCAAGCCTCCCCCATTTTCCTGGACTTTCTATACTGCGGAATCATAGGCATTCCACAGCAGGGAAATTGCTGATGGCTGGAAACTCAAGCTGTTTAGGCACCTAGAAGTCAAGGCTTGAGCCACCATCCACCTATCTGGTGGCTACTGAGCCTATTCATGCAGCAGCTCAGGAGAGACCAGCCCTGAGCATGTGCCTCCTGGCCCCTCGGTACAGCTGGACACATGGTCATGCTCAGCAGTTGCTGCCATTTCTTTTTTCCTCTTTCTTTCTTTCTTTCTTTCTTTCTTTCTTTCTTTCTTTCTTTCCTTCCTTCCTTCCTTCCTTCCTTCCTTCCTTCCTTCCTTCCTTCCTTCCTTTCTTTCTTTCTTTCTTTCTGGAAATACTGGGATGGGCTGTCATGTTAGGAATGGGGCTCAGAGGTATGGGCTGCTGTGTCAGCATTTGACAGCCCTGAGAACACAATCCCCAGAACATGCTTAGCCTGGGATCGCTTTTCAATGCAACTGCACTGGGGGACAAACATGCAGAGAAGACGGGACAAGGATGGAGAACACTGATGTGCAGCCTAGCCTATAAAAGCCCAACCACATTTTAGAGTAGAAGCTGGGGGAGAGACGCTCTGGGGATAGGAATCATACACGAGCTGTAAGTAGACCAAGTCTTCAGAGAGAAGGCAAGCAGCGACACGCATATACGCTGGACTTGGGTGTGGAGTTATGGACCTTCATGTTGTTATTACTTGTTTATGAAGATCAGAGGCTCTGGGAGAGTAAATAACTTTAGATCAAGCAGCTGTCATGAGTGGGCGGCACTTAGAATCCAGGCTCCAGGGCCTGGGTGCACCTGCAGCTCGATACCACCTACCTGCAAAGACAAGCCAGGGGCACACATACTTGAAGTTTCACTGGTGGCCCTAACTGGGAATAGTTACACAGCAAGTGAGAGAGTCAGCCAGGTCTCAGACACAGAGAGACTACAGTCAGCTCCATGATAACTAGACAAAGGAATGCCTGGAAAGATGATCCTAAATCCCAAGTCACTTGTAAGTGTCACCTTTACAAAGAGGACAATGCAACCGTGGACAGAATCACTAAGGTTGTATAAATGGTCCCTGAAAACATGACAACACTAGTCCATGACTTGAGCCCAGGCTCTATCAATCAGGGAGTTTACCTGGATCTTCAATTCCCCACTACAAAAGGTGGAAGTGATTCTGTGTGGAGGCTGACCAGAGAATTAATGGCAGCGCATACTGAGCATCTCTGTAGGGCCCATGTAAGCATCAGGTCCATCTGGCATTGGGATGTTCTGCTACAGGAAACTCAACTACAGAAGACCCAGCATACTTCCTTCTGTCCTACACAGTGTCAGAAGGACACTGATGAGAAGTTTCTGCCCCATAAGAATTACAGAGATGCTATGCTCTTACACACACACACACACACACACACACACACACACACACACACACACA
>CAJQZJ010037469.1:3366465-3398696 GCA_907164525.1 Lophiomys imhausi
TGTGTGTGTGTGTGTGTGTGTGTGTGTGTGTGTGTGTGTGTGTGTGTACAGGTGGACCATTCCACTTTTTAGCTCCTATTGATGCACCAAAAGCAAGTGCCTCATTGCTGTGCCAAATGTTTGCCTTGGTCTTTAAGGACCTCCTTCATGGACACACTCAGATGTGCCTGTTAGAGGGAATGTGCCACCGTTCCCTAGAGGCCCTATGTCTTCCACAGAGGCTTGTAGTGTTTCGGTTATTCATATGCAGCTAAAATCCAGATTGGGGCAGGGGTGGGGGCTGAAGTTTGTGCTCTGGCCGAGAAGTGCCGCATCCTATGATGGTTTATGTGCAAAGACCACATGCCAGGTCCCTTATCCTTCTGCTGGAGGGGGAGAGGGCCTAATTCTAAATCAGGTGGGCAGAGCTGAAGCACAGCCTTCCAATGAATTGAACACCACAGAGGTCAGCATGGAATGCATCCAGGAAGCCATGTGAATGCGCTTTGGAAGCTGACTGACCAGGTATAATCCTTAATCAAGGTAAAATTGGTCAAGGCTATCAAGGAATTTGCTCTGAGGAGCCACAGGAAGAGAGCTCTACAACTTCTTAGGAGCTGGTAGGACTAGGTTCTGCCTTCCGTGTGTAACGTGTGTATTGAACAGAACAAGATGAGGCACAGCATTGTAGACTATACTGTGCGCTCAGAAACACTGGGAGGAGACAGTGCTCAGACTTTTGCCACAAGGCCATGAGTTAGGCACAAGTTAGTATACTATTCTGGGAGTGAATTTCAGTGATGCCCCACCACTTCCGATAGAGAGCCTGGGTCCCATTAACCTACTCATTAATGGTCTTATAGTTTCCAGTGTTGGGCTGTACCCATGTTAAACGCCACACTGCATTTATCTTCAGTGTCAAAGATGTAATGTTGCCTTATCTGTCTTATCTGTTAGCTCAGTTTTCACTATTCTATATTGTAAAGGATATATATCCAGTATGTAAATGAGTATTCTATAAACCTTTTGTATAGGCATTTTTTCTGCTCTTTAAATATCAGCCTTATTCAGAGTATAATAAAAATTATGACCTTGGTAAGTCTAATGAAACAGATGTTGTGTTTTAAATTTAAAGTCTTTTGTGTGCACTCCTGTGTGCGCACCTGTGCATTTGCACCTTTGTGTTCGTCCGTGTGGTGCATATGTGCCTGCCATGTGTAAAGATCAGATGGCAGCCTTGGTTGCTATTCCTCAATTCCCACCTTGTTTGAAACAGTCTCTTGTTTGGCACATACGCCAGGCTAGTTGTTTCACAGACTTTCTGGGATTCTCTCCTCCCACCTCACACTGGGGTTAAGGACACATGCAAGCACACCAGCTTTATGCAGGTACTTCTGGGTCTGTCTGCCCAGGTTTGAGTTTGTTTTTCTTTTTCTTTTCTGATGTCTGTTTTATGGGTCATTGTGTTCAACTTCCTATTTACATGTTTTGCTTTTGAGAACATACTTTATAATGGCTGTCAAAAGACATTGGAAAAATTATATTCAAATTATCTTTAAATTAGCCGGGCGGTGGTGGCGCACGCCTTTAATCCCAGCACTTGGGAGGCAGAGGCAGGCGGATCTTTGTGAGTTCGAGGCCAGCCTGGTCTACAAAGCGAGTCCAGGACAGCCAGAGATATTCAGAGAAACCCTGTCTCGAAAAACCAAAAAAAAAAAAAAAAAATATCTTTAAATTGCCAGACCAGGTATGGTGGCACGCATTGCAATGCCCACTCTTGGGAGACAGAGAAAGATTGTTATATTTTCCAGGACAACCAGTGGTGCACAGCAAGATCTTGTCTCAAAAATTAACAGTAGGACTGGAGAGATGGCTCAGTGGTTAAGAGCAAGGACTGCTCTTGCAGAGGACCTGAGTTCAATTCCTAACACCCAGATAGGCACTCACAATTGTCTGTAACTCCAGTTCCTGGGGATCTGATACCCTCATACACATACATGTAGGAAAAACACCAATGCACATAAAATAAAAATTAAAAAAAAAAGAAACAGTAAAAAGTGAAACACTCATGTGAATCTTGGGACTCAGGAGGCTAATACAGGAGTTTTCTGTGAGTTTGAAGCAGGTGTAGACTACATAATGAACACCAGGCTAGCCTGAGCTACAAAATTGGGCCCCTCTCAAAACCCAGATAGTTTTGAAAAAAGTAATAGTAGGTGGCCTGGCCAAGTGGCATAGGGAAAAAACCTTTGCTGCCCAACTGGCCTGAGTTCAGTTCCTGGAACCTGAGGTGCAAAGGAGAGCCAACTCCTGAGTTTTCCTCTGACCTCCAGACATGTTCACACAGTACAATAATAAATAACGTCTTTAAAACATAAATAGCTGTGTGCAGGGATGGTGATGGGACAAGGGTGTTTTGATGCACTGCAGTTACAGCCCAGCCCCATGCTGGCTCCATGAAAGGACTCTTGCCAGCTGTGTCTGCCTGCAGTCTGAACATCCTAAGCCTGGAGCAGCCAGGACACCCAGCACTGCAGAGGCCTCAGCTTTCCTTCACTTCCCTTGGACTGTGGATCTGCTGGCTTTTCATTCCCTTGGGTTGACCCCATCCTTCTGAGTCAGGGGTCAGGGCCAAGGTCCACCAGTTAACCTACTAGGTCTAAACCTGAAAAGAAAGGCTGTATCAGGCCCAATCTGATGATGGACAGATAATCAGCACAACCAGCAGCTGCCCTGTGGACCACATTTCCTCTGTGTCGTTGGCCTTCGAAGCTTCTCATGACGTTCATCTCATACCATCTCCACACACATCTGCATGAAAGTGGGCTTGACATGATGGAGGTGTTTGTTTCAGAATGGAGAGCAGACAGTAGCAGGTTCAGTCTCTACCGGAAGCTGCCAGTGGATCTCTGCAGCCAGTCACTGCCTGATTCTTAGCCAGGATCCCGACAGGGTGTAAATGTGGACAGCACGGGTGTAAAGATCATTTACTGAATGTGTCGTCATTCAGTCAGCACCCTTGGTGTTGACCACGATGGCTGGGCTTGAAACACTCATGTGAATCTTGGGACTCAGGAGGCTAATACAGGAGTTTTCTGTGAGTTTGAAGCAGGTGTAGACTACATAATGAACACCAGGCTAGCCTGAGCTACAAAATTGGAACATTAGAACAATGACACTCATGTTTCTAAGCCCCTGGACACAGAAGATCCAGTGCCTGGGGTGAGGGCTCAGTAGACAGGAGGGAGATGCATCCCATGTCTCAACACCTCTTGGGCTGGGGACCTGTACCTACCCCCCACTGGATCCTCAGTCTAGTGTGCAGTACACTCAGGCACTCCATGCTGAGGACACGGGTCATAGCTTCTGTGTCTCATCCTAGAGTTGAGTAGCCACAAGAGAATTCTGATTGCCTTGGAAAAATCTCTTGAGATAGAATGGAGGCTTCCTGGGCAGGCCTCAAAAAAGTGGAGTTGCCCGAGTGAATGTGGGGTCTGGGAAGTTACCAGAAAGGATGTTTTATGCCACATAAATTGGCTGTATCTGGACACATTAGTCAACAGGTTTGTTGAGCTAGCTATCGAATATTTATAAGCCACAAATGACAAAGTTATCAGAAATCAGAGACTTCGCTGAAACCTGGTCAGAGGCAATTAGACAGGGTGTAGACTCAGTAAAGTGACACCCTCCAGAATGACCAAGATGTGAGATGCTATCCCAGAGACTCTCAGGTGACTGGGAGATCCAGAGAGGATCCCACAGAGAGCCCTCAACCTCACCAGGGAAACATGCTTTCCCACAGGCCCAGGAAATCACCACAGCAAATACTACCCAAAGCCTCTCCTTGCGGTGGGCATGAACCTCCCCTCTACCCCTCTCTGACCTTACATATTCCCCTCTGTCTCTCAGCCAGCCTGGGGGTGGGGACAAGGATTCTAAATAAACATCAGATCAGCAGCCCTGGAAATCTGGGCTGGTTGAGCTGGAACCACAGCCCACAGAGCAGGCCCTCACCTGCTCACTGAGCCTGACAAGGGTGCTGTCAGCTGAAGGAAAAGATTCAAGGACCAGAGTCTGCTAGGCTCATGGGTAATAGGCAAAATGTGTGAAACACAATGGAAAAATTACCTGTCATACCAAGACTGAGAAAGATTATGTCAACATCAAGATGCATCAGAGGCTAGATTTCAAAGTAGCGTTATAAAAGTGCTTCAACAAACAGATACAAATTCTCTTGAGGGAAAAAATTTAAAACCACTAGAAGAAAGGGACTTCCAATGTAAAAGTATGCTGATAAAAATTTAAAGCCAAACCTTCCTGGGAGACTGAGGTGATAGTCAGTAAAGCATTTGTCCTGCAAACACAAGGCTTTACTATGATCTACAGAATTCATGTAAAAATGGTGGATATGGTGACACCCATTTGTTATGCAAGCACTGAGCAGTGAGACAGGAGAGTACCACGGACATGCCAGCTGGCCAATCCGCACTACTTGGTGAGCTTCAAGCTAGTAAAAGACCCTGTTTCAGAGGAGGTAGATGGTGGTCCTGAAGATAATATGGGAGGTTGTTCAACCTAAACATACACACACAGGTTTGTTGAGCTAACACACACATACACACACACACAAATAGATTTCATGCAGGTTTAAAGAAAGAAAAAAGCCTCAGACATGGGGGCCTCCAGACACTAACAAGAGCTCCAACATACAGATCACTAGAGCACCAGAAGGAGAGGAGGAAGAGAGGTATTAAACAGCATCTAAAGATGGTGGCCCTACACTCCCCACATCTGGGGGACTGGGGATACGGATTTATAGCTACAAGAATCCTACTAAATAATATCAACCAAATCCACAATGCAGGCTAAGGGAAATAAGCCAGACACACAGAATAATATTTCCTTATCTCATTTCTTTGTCAAATCTAAAAGGTGGAGAGACAGAGTAGAGTATGGAATGGACCAAATACACAAGAGACTGCCATCAGTCAGGTGCGGAGGAGGAAGAAATGGTACTTGTGGTTCTCAAAGTTCCAGATGAATGGAGACCGGAAATGCTGCATGAGAATGACGGGTCCTGACAGTGCTTGGGGTTCAGACTTTCGTGGAGTGAGTGGGTTCATTCCATGATCTTCCCGCACACACTGAGATGGTGGACATACTAATCCATTTCTTTCTGTTGATCACTGTATCTCATCATGCATATACCTTCAATGTGCACAATAAATTTTGCTCTTAAAATTCATGACATGAAATAAAACCTTTAGAAAACTAAAGGTAAAGGGGAAAAACACCATAGGGACTCTCTAAAGAACTGGGCGATTCTCTAAAGCAACATCATGTAACAAAAATGTAATACCCCAGACAACAATAAAGTCACTTATTTAATTGTAATTATCAAAACAACCATTACAAAAAAAGGGGTGGTGGTGGTGGTAAATTCAATTACACTAAGCATATCAAGATAGAATCCCTGAAAAAAATTTCAACTCATAGAAAGGAAGATAAAAGTAGAAAAACCAAAATTTACACATTACACATGAAATAAATAGAATAACAGATTTGCTCCAACATATTGTAATTTCCTTACATGTAAATGACAAACTACACCAGTCAAAATACTAGTTGGCTAAGTGGGGCAAGGATTGGCCCAGTCACATACTTCACAAGAGACTTCAAATTTATTCTTATGGGATGGTTGAAAATAGGAAGACATAAAAAAGGTAAATTAGTATTGATATTTGTATAATGATACGAAATTAAGATTATATTTGGCTATATTGGTATTTATTTTTGTATATTGATACAAAATTAAGGTTAACTCTTTTTAAGGTATTGTACCTAGGTAACACTTAAAAATGCAATGTGAAGTTTTGACCCATTGATAGCAACTGTCACAAACTGCTTAGGATAATTAAGAAATGCAAACTAATAGTCATTCAAACATATCATTTTGTTAGGTACTAGCATAGTTTCTTACAGATGTTTTCTAAGTTAATCAGAAATCAAGTTGCTAAGAGACAAGCAACATTTGCTTATCCAAATATATGGAGATAGATGGGTGGTCTTCAAAAACCTCAAGTGATCTGTAGAATATGACATTCAACAATGCTTTTTTGTTTGTTTGTTTTGTTTTTTGAAACAGGGTTTCTCTGTGTAACAGCCTGGCTGTCCTGGACTCACTTTGTAGACCAGGCTGGCCTCGAACTCACAGAGCTCCACCTGCCTCTGCTTCCCAAATGCTGGGATTAAAGGCATGCACCACCATGCTCGGCTTCAACAATGTTTTCTTAACTTAAGAATTTTTCATATTAAGACATGTCAGCTCTTGTCAGCACCCCTCATTCTACTCCAAGTAGATGATGAACATCGAAGAATCTCCACTTGGAGATGGTTGCGTTAGTGGCAAGCTTATCACCGGGCAAGAAAAAGCCCTTGCTTTTACAGTAGACAGAATGGTGTCCGAAAAGCACACTTGGAAGCAGGTAAGTTGACAGCCTAGCTCTGCCAAGACAGGGTGTGCAAGTCCTTCATAATTCCTGCTTTACAATTAATGTCTGTCCAAGATACTGGGCCAAAAGGCTGAACATAGATGCTCTAATGTATTGAGAGAAATTTGGGACTGTCCAGGCAGCCAGTTGTCTGTCATTTCTTAGTTTTGGAAGCTGCTGGTTCTGCACTTCCTGTATAATCAGATATATTTATCTGTTTATCCTCAGGTCTCTGATGTGGTTGAAGACTAGATAGTTATAGTCTCACAGTTAAATTTTAAGTTGTTTAGGAATTAAAAGGATGTTGTAGGTCTAAGAAGATGTTTTTAAGTTTGTAAGTTTGCAATGCAAGTTAGGATGGAAACTGAGTTAGGTATAGAACTTTAAACTCATTGAGATAGATAATAGAATACTTATATCAATTGACAAATATATATGGACTGGACATTGGGAATGTATGTTATACCTTATAATTTTCATAATTGTTGCCTAATTATTATTGTATTGTATTTATTGCTATAAGAAGAAGAGCCTTTTATTGGACTAAAGGGGGAGCTGTTGGGGTAGGGAAGATATACCTTAAATTAAAAAAAAAAAAAAGCAGATAGGAGGGTGAGGGGGAACAGGGTAGGAGGACGGGACCAGGAGGGGGAAGAGGGAGGGGACTATGATTGAGATGTAACTTGAAGAAATAAATATAAAAAAATAAAATAAATAAAACAACAATGCAAAAAAGGTAAATTATATGAGGGTTAACAAAAGCTATCAGGAGTCATTGTGGTGAGAAGGTTTATTTTTGTTAGCCAGCCAGTCAAAAATGTATTTGCCCAAAGACAGTGAGAGAAACAATTGGAGTGAGAATCTGAAAGGGTGTAAAAAAAAAACAAACAACCAGCAGCTACCAGCAGCATCTAACTGGTATATAGAATGCCCAACAGAGATAGTAAAGTTGGGGATTTTCCCACATTCTTATGGAATGTTCATCAAAGTAGATTATGCTGTCTGACAAAATTCAACAAATCAAAATAAAATGCACCACGCAGTGTCTGTTCTTGAATCATAATGAATTATACTTGAAATCAATAAAGTGTCATGGGGACAAATATCTGCACACAGGTGGAGGCTGGAGAACTCTCTTCTGAGTAGCCAGGGTTAGGGGAAGCCTGGTAGGAAGTGTTTTACAGAGAACTGAATGAATTCTCTAGAAAATAAAACTAGCATCCACAGGATGTAGCTAAAGCAGAAGTGAGAGTGAAATTTATCACTCTAAATACTTGTGCTAGAAATGAAAGGTCTTACAGCAATGACAGGAAGTAGCCTGGACTGGGCTGGGCAGCAGTGAGGCCTGCCACCCCAATCCATGCATGACCCACCCCACATACTGGAATCGTTGTGCTCCCTCAGTGCTGTGTGGGGCCTGAGATGGACCTCCTATTTGTAAACACTTCAGACACCCATTTAAAGAGGCTTAGAAACATCCACCATCACTTCCCAAGGAGTTACTGAGGCTTGGAGGAAGGGGCACTAGCAAGTGGGTAAGTCAGGCACAGCTGAGATGAAATTTAAGCAGCATGGGCCAGAAAGGACAGGGCCTAAAGCCTCCCACTAGGTGATTTACTTTATATAAATATAAAAGTAACCTTCTGAATAGAGGGCAGAAGGGCTAAGAGGGAGCTTGTCAGAAAAAGACTAGGAGGGAAGTGGGGGCGGTGGTGGTGGTGTGCATTGGCTTGGGTGTATATTCACACTATGACAGAACTGTTCTCTTAACAATTTGTGTACCTTTCTCTGTGTCTAATTCCAAGCTAATTTTTTAAAATGTGACTTTTTTAATCCTTAAAGGTAAGTAAGATTTTGGCTATCCACTTCTTACTGAGCAAGTCCTCAAGAGAGTTAAGGAGGCCAGAGCCAAACTCCAGGGGCACTTGTGGACGTGACATTCATCTTTTATCCATCAGCTGTTCTGCATGGTCAGCATTTGTCTCTCTTCATGCAGAGACTGCCTGGCTCATCAGTGTAATGGAGCTGCCTTTCCAGCCTGTTATGGAGGGCAAAGATGGGTACGTGGAGTGTCCCTAAAATAAACCTTCTCACCACAATGACTCCTGATGGTAGATAATAGGGTACCAGAAACTCCACAGTTCCATGGCCCATGCCAGGTCTCCTGGCTTCTGACTCTATGCTGAGTAGATTAGGTCTGTAGAGCAGACACTAGCTAAGTGTCTGCTGTTTGCTAAGTGCAGGACATCCACTATGGTGTTGGCCGGTTTATGTGTCCAAGCTGTCACCTTGCCAAGAAGAATCGTAGGAATCACTAATCTGGGCATAAACATGTTTTTTTCCTCCATCCACATGATGATATGACCTCAAATTCTAAGTCAACAAGAATTCCCTCTGTGTTCTGGGTGATAAATCCCTTCCCTCCTGCAGTAAGAAGTGGCTTATGATTAACTTTTCACAGATGCAGTGGGACCTGCCTACGTTTAATGGTTTGAGGACAGGGAGGTGACCTCAGTTACTAGGATATGCATAGCTGTGATGGTCATGTTCACTGAGTAGCTTGCTTCTCAGGCTATCTTGGCAGTGGTCCAGTCTCCATTCACAGATCATAAAGCTTAGGGTTGTGTCTTGGCCACCAGCAAAAGGAAAAACACAAAGAATGTGCTGTTTTACACTGTCCTTCTTATGGCCTGCCTTCCCCCTCTCTACTTGCTGTCTCAGGACACCCAGCAAAGCAGGAACTCAGTCCCTATTTTTGTGAAAGTGCTGAATTGTCTTTGTGCACACATCCTTCCCAGGCTTCCCCCAAAGTGCAGGCTGCCTTCCATTCTGATGCCAAGATTCAAAAAGCCTCCATGATCAGTGTGCCCTCCTCCCTCTGTCCCCAGCCTTGTGCTGCTCAGAGCCAGCCAGTCGTTGAGAATTCAGTGAGGTGGCCCTGCCCCCTGGTGGATAGCTCCCTCAGCTCCCACAATTCCCCACAGCATGGTGTCTTCATAATCTGCTTACTTCACTGGGCTAGCTTAGAAGGGAGCATCTGTGAAGTGGTTACTACTAGTTTCCTTAGAGAAAGGGTTCTCAATGTGGGCGTCACAACTCTTCTCACAGGGGTCGCATATCAGATATCCTGAATATCATATATTTACACTGCGACTCATAGCAGTAGCAAAAAAAAATCAGGTATGAAGTAGCAAGGAAAATAATTCTTTGTCTCCAGTTGTCCTCTTTGATCCCCTTTATCTGCAATGGTATCTACTGTTCCTGCTCCTTTCCCCATCTTCCCCATGCCCCTGTCATCACATCTCAGTTCCCAGCCTTTTCTTTGCCTTCACCGTTTCTGTTGCATTGGTGTCTCTTGAAGAATACTGGGGAGACATGAGCAAACATGTACTCACCCTAGATGGGGAATCGATGGCAGCCTAAATTAAGGATTCCACCAAAGTCCAACTTCAGAGCCAATAAGCTTTATTGGAGTTACTTATAGGAATGTGGGTGAGCGGTTAACTACAGGAGCAGAAATGACTTAAAGACAGCTAGCTGTGTCACCAAGACCCCATCCCCGCAGGGGTGACAGCTCATGAAGCATTCATTTATAGTGCTCACAGATAAGCACTAGGGTTACCCAGAATGTGAAAAAACATAGGGTTGTTCCTTCCATGGAAGGGATGTATAGCAGTGTTATTCTTGTTATCCACCAAGAAGGCTGGATGTGGATGTGCTTAATAGCGTGGTGACCTTTGCATTATCTGTATAGCTGATACCAAACTGGATTTTCTCCCAGACCCTTATTCTGAGCTTGTTTTGTTCAATCTATAGAACCTGTCTTTTTTTAAAAAAATGTTTATTTACTACTTCAAGTTGTAACATGGAGTTACATCTCCATCACAGTCCCCTCCCTCCACCCCTCCCAGCCCCACCTCCCCCTGCTCCTCCTTCTCCCTGAACTCATAATTCTTTTTCTTTAATAACTAGGCCACAATTATGAAAATTATAAGGTATAACATACATTCCCAATGTCCAGTCCACACATATTTGGTAACTGATATTAATATTCTATTATCCATCTAACTCTATGAGTTTAAAGTTCTATACCTAACGCATTTTCCATCCTAACTTGTATTACCAACTTAAAAACATCTTCTTAGACCTAGAACATCCTTTTAATTCCTAAACAACTTAAAATTTAACTGTGAGACTATAACTATCCAGTCTTCAACCACATCGGAGACCTGAGAAAGATAAATATATCTGAATATATAGGAAGTGCAGAGCCAGCAGCTTCCAAAACTAAGAAATGTCAGACTACTCGCTGACTGGACAGCCCCCAATTTCTCTCCATACATAAGCGTATCTATCCTTATGGAAGGTGTCACATGTTGTCAATCTACAGAACCATCTTTGTGGAAGGTGTCACATGTAGTCAGTCTACAGAACCTATCCTTATGGAAGGTGAACTTTTGTTCCTCAAGGAGATTTGTATTTTATTGTGAACACTGGATTGAGTTAATTATCACCAGAAAGGTTCTCTCCAAATTGTGCTGTGCTTACTTATGCCTAAAATAGACTACTCAGGGTGAGACTCCTGACGTTTGAACCAATACCTGCTACTTAGCTGTGTTGAATGGAACTGCCTTCTTGTAGATGATGCCACAGATTGTCACTCTGCTGGCGGTGGAGGTTGCAAAGGTCCTTGCACTCACTGTGCAACTTGCAGGCAGTTCGGTGGGTTGGAGAATCTCTTCCAGGCAGCTTAGCTGCTTGCTGTCTTCTTGCAGGCAGATTAGTTAGCTTCTGCTTCTTCCAGGTAGCCCAGCTTCTCCAAGAGTGTCTCAGGAGTCCCTTGCAGCTTATATATGCTTGAGAATGGAGGGGCCTAGGGAATCTGGTCAGTTTCAGGGACTTCCTAAAGACTTTAAGTTGTTAACTTCTGAACATAAGGAGCATCCCTGCAGAAATGCTTCCCCTCCCCCATAAGAAGTCTTATGGTTTCATACCCCTTTTAACCTCCCATGCCTTAATGAACTTCCCTCTAAAATGGAGGTTTAGCTCAGAGGAAATTGCTACACAGTGTTTTCTTTTATTTCATTTTATTTTTATTAAAAAAAAAATTTTTTGAGAAAACATATCATGTAACCCAGCTAGCTTTGAACTCACTATTTAGCTGAGGATAGCCTTGAACTTCTGACTCTCCTCTTGCCTCCACCTCCAAATTACTGGGTTGTGCAAAATGCAAAAGTTTATGGTTTATGCAGTATGTGTGTGGGGGTAGTGAGGATGGAGGAATTGTACCTTGGGCCTTGTACTAGATGCTAGATAAGTATTCTACCACATGAGCTCCAAAGATTCTTTGGAAGGAAATACCTCCAAGAAGACAGCAGGTTCTCAGAACACCATTCAGGTGCTCACCTTGAAACAACCCAGGAAAACATCTTCCAAGCCAACATGTTTATGGGGCCTCCTCACCCAGGGAACCTGCAGATGCTCATATACCAGGCACACTATGAGGCAGTGACCGATTGCAAGCTACACACACACACACACACACACACACACACACACACACACACACACACACAGAGAGAGAGAGAGAGAGAGAGAGAGAGAGAGAGAGAGAGAGAGACACTACACATGTACAGCCATTTACTGAAGCAAGAATGTGGAAGGGTATTATAAGATTCCTTGCATTTTGTTCTATATTTGGGATCTATTGTACTTCCCACCCAGAGGGGTTTGTAGGGCTCAGAGCAGAGCCTCTGGACAGCTGGCCCTGGCCTTGCTGACTGTGGCATCGGGTGAGCTAGACTGGGCAGTGCTGGAGAGCTCACCCTGGTGGTGTGGGTGTTGGAGAGCTGGTGAACTGATCAATTCAGATACCACCCAGGCCCAGATCCAGGGCTTTGAGTTGGTTGGCCCACCCTAATATCTACCCCATCTATGACCTGCTGGAGCACTTGAAGGGGCCAGTCCTGCAGATCCAAAGCTGCAGGATCTTCATGACATAGGGAAACAATAAGATATCCGAGAGAAGTCTCAGTGAGAATCCAGTATTGATAGTGTAGTAGAAGCCAGAGGCCTAAAACCAGACAAATGACTCATTTCAATGAACATTTCCAAGTAAAGAAGTGTGGACAAAGGGTATACTGTGGGACACACTGTGACACACACTGTGACTCACTACAGCTTCCATGATGAGATATTTTGTTTTTTATTCTTTTTTTTTTTCTATTTTCTTTTGCAGGGGAGGTTGCAAGAGTGGAGCACAGATATAAAGGGATGGGGAGATGAGTGGGATTGGGGTGCATGATGTGAAACTCAGAGGATCAATAAAAGGTTAACAAAAAAGTCCCTTCTGTAGGAGATACAGTATTTATCCTTCCATCTAAGATATCAGTGATGAACTAAGGTATAAAACCACAGGTCACCAGCAGAAACCATTATGACTTTATTAGGCTTTCCTACAGAGCAATGATCGAGGGGTTGCATAGAAGTAATTAATAATTAAAAATTAGTAATTGTTTATATATATATATATATATATAGTTGGCAGAGTTAACCCCTAACCCGCCATCCACAAATAAACAAACATAGAAACCTTTACATTTCAATAAGCCTCAAGCATAGGGACTAGGCAAATCTTAATCCTCTAAGATAACCTTCTACCTCCTCAGATAAAACCTCATTTTATTTGCATATAAGTTCAATGTGGGCTGTTTCTCTCTATCATGGTAATTCTCAGAGCAAACTGTTCTCTGCCATGTGCTCCTGATTAGCTCATGGCATCTCCTCCTCTTCTTGTCCTATCCTTCTTCTTCCCATGATCCTCTGCTACCACCCAGGCCCAGTGAGCCATAGCCCACCCCCTGCCTTGCCCAGCCTAGGATATAGGTAACTTTATTCAGCCAGTCAGAGATAACTTAGTAGGCGAGGTTACATAGCATCATGCAGGTAAGGAAGGCAGGGGCAAGCAATACAAGGGGCATTTGAATACAAGCAGCAGATCATCCTATAGGGTTGTGGACAGAAATATGGGAGGACTTAAAGCGGCCGCACTAGGATGGCCTACACTCTTGACTTTCCTGTGGCTGTATAGATGGAGCCCCCCCTTCCCCTCATCCCTTACCAGCTATATCCTCTAGCTAGTCCCTCAGTTGAATGTGGGATTAGGCCAGAACTGCACACAGCTGGTTGGGAGGCACGGCTGGACACTCAAGTGAGGGGGCATGACTTCCCTGCCCACTCCTTCTATGAGGGAATGCAGACAGTTAATAGGCTGAACTGTGATGATCTTTTACAAGCAGGCTCTGCACAACTCCTGGTGATGGTGGCGGTTGGGCTCTGAGAACAATCTTATACAACCACACTTTTCTGAGGACAGATCCAGGCCGACTCTTCAAGTGTATGTAAGTGTTAGGGGGCTAGTGGGGTCCTTAGAGATAGTGGAGTGTGGGTGAGGATGTAACTCCATAGCACCACCTACAGCAACCTAAGGAGTTCTTTTTAGAGACCTCCATTAAAGCTGAAGGTCCAATTCTTGGCTTCACTGTGGAAAAGAAATCAGGACAACTCAGTGTGAAGCAGAGATGGGGCTTAGTAAGAAAAGAGTTTAACACAAACTTAAGCCTGGACATTTAAGAAGTGTGTGTGTGTGTGTGTGTGTGTGTGTGTGTATGTGTTTACATACAAAGGGGAGGGCTTAAGAAAAGGATAGCACTGAGATCTGCCTGTTTCTGTCTCTAGTGTGTTGGGATTAAGTGTGTATTCTTCCCCAATGATGTGACTAAGGGTGTGCACCATCACCACCCTGTTTCTTGTAACTCTAGAATTTATAAGACAACTAACTCTATAGTGATCCTCCTGTCTCTGCTGGAGGTAAAGGCATGGGCAAACACCATGCATTATTTTACCTTAGCTCTAAGTTTTTTCAACTCTTGGAGGTTTGTAAAACCAGGTTGAACAGCTGTCACCTTTAATTTATTTACAGTATTTTAAACCTGTTACCTGCTTTTTAATGCCAAAGCATGGAAATAGCCTATACCTCTACAAAAAAAAAAAAAAACAAAAAACAAAAAAAAAACTTTTAAGCTGCTATTAAGTTTGTGTAATCTCTGTAGCCACCTGCAGTCTAACATTCTAATCTGAAATTAAGGCCATTTTCTTTTCATGCCAGTAAGGTAAATTATAGTTTGAAAATTTTATATTGTATTTTTATTATATTTTTAAGCTTATTAATTCTTTTCTTAAAAAAGTATTATTTATTTCTAGAACATAGTTTCCTCCCTCCTCCCCTCTTGGCCCCTCCCTTCCTCTCTCCTTCCCTCCCTCTCTCCTTCCCTCCCTCCCTTCCTCCCTCCCTTCCTCCCTCCCTCCCTCCTTGTTCCTCTACTTGGTACTCTCCTTCTCCTCAGATGAGGTGGGTTAGGGCAGGCAGATCTCAGAGCTCAAGGCCACCTGATACAAAACAAGCTCTAAACAGAGAAAAACTTTGATCCAGGGGTGGAGGAGCACATCTTTAATCCCATCAGTTGGAAATCACATGTCTTTGACCCCAAAACTTAGAATGCAGAGACAGGCACATAGGATTTGGAAAGATTTAAGTTTAAAAGCTACTTACAAAAGGCAGGCTGCAATTCAAACAAATTGTCCTTTGAGATCTCAAAATATATACACTAAAGGTTTGTTTAGCTCCAAAATATCAAAATAATTTCTTCTTTAATCCGGATTGAAAGGTAATACTTTATATATTATCAAAAAACCAAATTTGCTCCAGGGAAAATATTACCTGACCCCCCCAAAAAAAGGTAATTGTCCCAGAGTTAGGATTAGGGCAGGGCTCTGTTCTTATCTTTCCAGGAGATTTAAAGCATCCATTCAAGGAATCCAGGGACAACTGGACAATGGAAACCTCAGCAGAAAACAGATCAGACACCAAAGAAGACGAGTGGCCCAGAAGATCCAGCCTTGCAGACTTCTTCAATAGCAGTTTCCTCAAAAGTCTATAACCACAACAACTCAAAATCGCTAAGATCGTTCAGCTCCACAGACTACTCCAGCCAGATCTTCAGTGAAGTTCTGAAGATCAGCTTCTGTCTATGAACTTTGTAGGACATCTAAATAGCTGAGCACAAAGGGACTGAACATCAAATGATTCTATTAACATTTTTAACCATTTTTCCATTCTTATTTGGGCCCCAAACAGGTTTACTACGTCCCAAATCAGCAGGAAGTCATTTTAAGAGAACAACGTCTCATCCCCAGAAGGTGGGGAGGGTGTTCTTCCCCTTTGGTTATTTGATAGATAATAGAAAATTTTGTTATTTAGGGGAAAAGACTACAAGCTGTTAAATGGTCTTGTTAAATGGGTTTTGGAGGTTAGACCCAGGGACTTCTCTCTTTTGCTTTTCTGTATCCTCCTTTCTCTCCTATATAGGAGTGAACAGACTTGAGAAAAATGGGACATAGACATAGTATAGGAAAGAACAAGAAAAAAGGACAGATTATTGAATATAGCTTTATACCTTTGTATACTGATACAAAATTAATATTATATTTGGCTAAATTGGTATTGATCATTGTATATTAATGCAAATTTAAGATTGTATAGGGCTACATCGGTATTGATCTTTGTATATTGATACAAAATTAAGATTATATTTGGCCACAATGGTATTGACCCTAGTATATTAATGTAAAATTAAGATTGTATTGGGCTACATCGGTACTGATCTTTGTATATTGATACAAAATTAAGATTATATTTGGCCACATTGGTATTGATTTTTGTATATTGATACAAAATTAAGGGTAACGCTTCTTAAAGGTATTGTTTGTAGTAATACTTAAAAATGAAATGTCAAGTTTTGACCTCTCGCTACCAACCGACATAAACTGTTTAGGATAATTAAGAAACGGAAACTAATAGTCATGAAAACGTGTCATTTTGTTAGTTACTATGACAGTCTATCACAGTTATTTTCTAAGCTACTCAGAAATCAAGTTGCTAAGAGACAAGCAATATTTGCTTATCTAAATATAAGAGATAGATAGGGCATCTTCAAAAACCTCAAGAGATCTGCAGAATATGGCATTCAAAGATGTTTTCTTAACTTAAGATTTTTTGATATCGAGACATGTCAGCTCCTGACAGCACCCCCTATATTACTCCAAGTAGAAGATGAGCATCGAAGAATCTCCAGTGGGAGATGATTGAATTGGTGGTAAGCCATTCTCTTGGCAAGAAAAACCACTTGCTTTAACTGTAGACAGACTTCTGTCCAAAAAGGACAAAACTTGGAAGCAGGTAAGTCGACAGCCTAGCTCTGCCAAGACAGGGTAGGTAAGTCCTTCATAATTCCTGCTCTACAACCAATGTCTGTCAGAGAAATGGGGCCAAATGGCTGAAGATTGATGCTGTAATGTATGGAGAGAAAATGGGAACTGTCCAGGCAGCCACTGGTATGTCATTTTTTAGTTTTGGAAGCTGCAGGCCCTGCACTTCCTATATAATCAGATATATTTATCCCTCTCAGGTCTCTGAGGTGGTTGAAGAGTAGATACCTAGAGTGTCATAGTTAAATTTTGAGTTGTTTAGGAATCAAGAGGGTGTTCTGTATCTAAGAAGATATTTTTAAAATTATGAGGCAAGTTAGTATGAAAGCTGAGTTAGATATAGAACTTTAAACTCATGGAGATGGTTAGATAGTAGAATGTTAAAGTCAGGTGCCAAATACATATGGACTGGACATTGGGAATGTATGCTAAGCCATATAACTCTTATAATCGTGGCCTATTTATTTCTGTTGTTTTGTATTGTATTTATAGTTATAAGAAAAAGAACCATTATTTGGACTGAAAGGGAGAGCTGGTGGGGGAAAAATAAATACCTTAAACTAAAAAAATAAAAGAAGGGAATAGGATGGTGGGGCTGAGGGGGAGGAGGGTGGAAGGGTGGGACTGGAGGGGGGAGTAGGGAGGGGATTGTGATTGAGATGTAACTTGAAGAAATAAAAAATAAATTATTAAAAAAAAAAAAAAAAAAAAAAGAAAAGGATAGCACTCACTCAAATGTGTTAAATGTGGGTGGGCTTCTCAATAGAGAACTTAAATGTCTGTACAGTACTAGTACTATATGTTATGTATGTATGTGTGTATATATATTATTTTATATATAGAATCTTTTCATGTATATTATACTATATATTATATATGTATATATATATACATGATTAGCATTTGATACAATTTTGGTAGCTTCTGAAGGTCATCTCAAGTAATTGCTAAGGATGTGTGTGTGTGTGTGTGTGTGTGTGTGTGTGTAAGAAAGGAAGAGCAAAAGAGAGCATGTATGTGTAAAAAGACAGAGGAAGGCCAGGTGGTGCTGGCGCATGCCTTTAATCCCAGCATTCAGGAGTCAGAGGCAGGTGGATCTACATAGGTTTGATGCCAGCTTGGTCTACAGTGCGAGTTCCAGGACAGCTAGAGCCCTAGCTACAGAGAAGCCCTGTCTCAAAAAAACCAAGGAGGGGGGCAGTCATGTGTGTGTGCCCCTGTTTGTTCAAGTGAGATCATTGGGTGTTAAACCTTGAGGTGCAATGGATAGACTACAATTGAACAAGGAAGAACCAAAGGTCACAAGGGTTTCTTAAAAAGAGTCAAACATGTCTTTTAGTGTAAATGGTAAAGGAGAAAGGCCTTACGTATGGTTCACTACTACAATAACATTCTTAATTTATATTTCTCTATGTAAAGAGTGTTAATTCTATATAACAGCCTGGAATTCTGGTCCCTCATGTGGTGGGAGACAGCAAGCTGACTTCGGTGGATGCCTCCTTTCCTTTCTGTGGCTCCTTAGTTTCCTTGTCCCTCAGTCCTTCCTGCACAGGCTGTTGGGGTATCTCGCAGGGAGATCACTGAAAGCATAGTTGGAAGCTGCAGGTCCAGATCTGAACTGCCTGGGGCTATTCATATAGCCACTTGTTGGCCACCTCTGTGTCCCGTGACTCTCAAAGAAACCATCTGGGTATGTATTAACAGACCACTGGTGTACACTAATCCCATTGCCAAGTCCCTGCTTGCCAAAGCCTGTCTACCTGATGTCCCACCTATGTGTTTGAGAAGTGCCTTGATTTATGGCTTTTTTTTATTCTGTAGCTAAAAAAAAAAAAAAAAACCAAAAAACTAACCAAACAAAACCTTTGTAAACTATCGCCACTTAACATTTAGGGTAACCAGAATCTGTTCTCAGGGCCACGGACACTCATATTTGACTCCAGAGCAAACTCGCTCTTATTCCCTTGGAAGAAAGAGCTGTATTTTTAGGTGGACACAACAAAACGCCCATTTTTTATTCCACCCTGCCATGCACCTGCAAAGGTCTAAGTCTGCCAGTTTGGTGGGTCCTAACCTCAGTGTGAGACTGGGCTGGTGTCTGGAGCAAGAGAGGCCGGCAGGTGGCGCTTGAGCTCTTCCAGGGTGGCCAGGACCCGGGCACTGGAAGGACAGAAGGGACTCTCTTGAGAAGGCACAGCTCTTTATGCTCCACTTCTAAAGGCCTGTACTACCCCCAGGGTGGGTGTGGCGGGAAGCCGACTGGTCCAGCACTGAGCTGACTGGAGGGCTCCTTCAGAGTGCCCTGGTGAGGTGACAGGGAGTCCTAACCAAGAAGAACAGACAGGAAGCCTTCAAAGTCGGCTCTGGACCCTTAACCAGCCCAGTAGCTCAGCTCTAGAACTGTAGTCTCCTGTTCACAGGATGGGCTCAGCCAGCAGCCTCTCTCTACAGAGCTCTGTCTATGGGTGCTGACTGAAGGGCACCTTGTGGGGTCATTTATTTTCACAACTTGAAAACAACAGATGAAACTCCCTTGGCTGGAAGCCAGCAAAACTAGTTGAGTCCTGAAGGGATCCACTCTCCAGGTCCACAGAGGAGGATTGTAGCCCCCTCCCTTCCTTCCTCCCTCCATCCCTCTCTCCTCTCCTCAGAGTCCCACCCTCTCAACCTTTCTCCCCATTTCTCCCCCACCCAGTACCTTCCCACTCTAGCACATTGAGTCATATCAGGGCTGAGCACCTCCTCTTCCGCTGAGGTCAGGCACCACAGCCCTGTTGAGGGGGGAGTGATCGAAAAGTAGGCATCATAGTCCATGTCAGAGACAGCCCCTCTCTGCTTGCTAAGGGACCCACATGATGACCAAGCTGCCTATCGGTTACATATGTGTAGGGTGCTTAGATTCAGTTCATGCATGCTCCTTGGTTGGTGCTTCAGTCTCTGTGAGTCCTCATGGACCTAGGTTAGTTGATTCTGTTGATCTTCTTGTGGAGTTCTTGTCCCTTCTGGATCCTTCCATTCTTTCCTCCTCTTTTTCCACAAGACATCCCTCGCTCTGCCTAATGTTTGGCAGTGAGTCTCAGTATGTTTGGGTCCTCATCTGCATGGAACGTCCCAGAGGACAGTTATGCAGTGCTCCTGACTGTAAGCATAGCGGAGTTTCGTTAATAGTGACGGGTTGGTTCTCTTCCTTGGGGTAGATCTTAGACTGGGCCATTCAACGGATGGGCATTCCCTCAAGCTCTGCTCTGTCTTTATCCCTGCACATCTGGTATATACGGTAACTTTTGGGTTGAAGGTTTTGTGGGTGGATTGGTGATCCCCCTCCTTCCACTGGAAGTCCTACCTAGCTAGAGGGAGGCCTCTTTGATCTCTACTGCTGCTAGAGTCTTAGTTAGAATCACACTCATATCCACCCAGGGGCCTTCTCTGTTGACTGTCTCCAGTTTGTCTCAGAGATCCTCCCTCCACCCCTGTAGGGACACAGCCTTGCAGGAGCAGGCCTCGGATCAGCGGCTTCTCGGGCATGTACTGGAGCATCCCATCTGGCAGCAGATGGCTACACATTCTATAAAAGACCATCCCATCCTTGCAGGACAGGGGTGAGGCCTGGCTGCTCACCTCCCAGCTGCTCTCATCTGGAAAGTTCACTTTCTTCTGGACCTAGACCCCTCTGTTCAGGACATCACTCTTCCTGGGAGTAGGCTCGGCTCAGAGTGGCTCAGCTAGTCCTTGCTGCCCAGGAGGACAGCCATGTGAGCTTTGCCCGGAGGCTCACACATTTTCCTTACAGGACTTTCCTGCACTTCCACCGCTTCCTCCGAGACCTGTGCTATGGGCCTGCTTCTCTTCATCCCAGAATTCTGAAGACCCTTCCTCTTGATCATCATGAAAGCAGTCAGGAGAGTATCCAAAATGACCACGTTTTGTCCTCATCCACACCAGTTAGGACCCCGTAGGCATTTGCATGCTACAGTTGTCAGATTTTTGTGACCCTGACATACAGTTCATACAGAAAACCCAAGAGGTCTTGATTTTCACCCTTTACTGCTACAAATTTTGCTTATTTGCACCTTATTTTTAAAAAGTTTTCACAAGGTGACCGAGTGTAAGTGGTCATTTGTCTGCCTGTCTTAGTATGTTTCTGGGCTCATGGTTTCCAGCAGAGGCATTCATTGCTGACTTACTCCATTTTAACTGTCCATACCCTTAGTATAAAAAACTAGAACAGAAGACATCTCATTTGTTTTATGTTTTCTTTTGGGATACTGGCCCCAAGGAAATCATTAATACACAAATATGTATTGATTTTTGTAGTATATATGAGTTGAAGCAATTAAAATTATGAAGACCTGGAAATGATTTCATTCTGTAGTGCTTAGAGAAATGTGGTATGTCTATGGAATGGAATATTACATGGCAATCAAAATCATACTTCTTAAAATCTGTAGATTTTTATCATTACACTGAGGCAGAATAGAGAGATAGAGGACATAAGAAAAAAAGAGTCCCCCATTCTGGAATATGTTGAAACATCTTTCAAGCTAAAAGTCAGAAATTCTAGCACTTTTCAATCATCAACATTTGCTGTGAAGGTTGCTGACAGATATAATGTTTCTTTTACATGAAAATACTTATATTCTATCTTAAAATAGCAACGGAGAAGAGGAAATGCCTCCAGGATGCCCAGGTTCCTTTCCTGGTTGTTCTCCGAGAATCATATAGACAAGACTGTCAACTTTGTTTACAGTGAAGATATCCCAATTCCTTACCCCCGTGTTAGTTCACTATCAGCCGTCACCCTTCTAGGTGACTCTCAGGGGCCATCCCGTGATCTCAAGACCCAACAAAATCCTATGCATGACCACTGATTGTTAAGATAGTGAGGTCTGACTTCTGTGAGAAGCACACCCTTGCTGGCAGGAATGTCTTACATTCTTCCCCCCAAACCTCTTTTTTTCTCTTAAGTCTTGTGTTTAAAATCTACACTGAAATGTCTTTTAATGAACCCCAGGCCCACTGTCAGTCTAGACGGTGTATCTCTCTATAACTTCAACTATTGCTTTGCTCAGAATGAAGTCATCTTGCTTCTGTCAAGTTGACATAAAAGTTAGCCAGCACAGCCTCTTTGATAAACTGTCTTCTTTGCTGTTACTACTCGAGTATCCCCATCCAATTCGTTATAAAGAAGCACATGGACCGAGAAACAATAGCAACTACCCTCTGGATTCAAATCTGTGACTGTATCATGCATATATTCCACCATTGCTTGAGCCCAACAATTCCTCTCTGTTGTCTTGCCTCTTTCTTTTAAACCCTCCATTCTTTCCTCACACTTGCTTTCGTAGCTATACTAGGTACCTGGTTTGATATGCTTTCTCTCAGGTGTCAGGCCTATAACTGCCAATCACCTTCCACCTCCAGGGGAGTGGCCTCACAGGAATCCTGGTGGCCTTTTCAGGAGACAATTTCAGACAATTTGTTGTGGGTGGAGTACTACCTACCCACTGACACTACATGAGTAGTGTCTCCAGACCTCCAACTAGGTGAGAGATGCTGCCCACAAGGCTCTCCAGGGTGGGTAAGTCTCTAAGCAGATGACCCACCAGTCTTCTTGGAGTTCTGTAGGCTATTCAGTCACATTTTAGGTCAATTTATTTTCCTACTTTTTTTTTTTTTTTAACCAGGTGCTTTTGTGCCAATGAACCAAATTCCATTCCATGTGGCTGCCTGGCTCTGGAGAACATGATAGTGCTTCAAAGATGTCTCATTATCCCAAGATCCACAACAAACAAGAATTTTTTTTTCACCCATCTGGACTGGGAGCTTTAGTGCCAGGCCCTTCCCTTTCCAGAGCCTCCCTTTACTTCCTCACAAAGCAGGTATTTCCCAGCAGCTACCAGTTTATAGCACCCCTTTGAGTTAAGGATGCATTTGAGGACAGCAGCAGAGGTTTCTGTCAAGTGATAAAAAACATTGAGTTGGCAAGAATGAGGGAAAATGTTTGACAGGTTTCAACTATGAATTTTTTTTTTTTTTAATGACCTGTTTCTGGAAAGGGTCTACCGTGAAGGCAGCCAGTGAAGTTAGCTTTGAGGGTTACTTCTGCCAAGACAAGGTTCTAAAAGGGAGCCCAGGGCTCCTTGCTTTCCATTTACATTTTTTTATTACATTAAAAAATGACTTAAAGATTTATTTTACTTTCAGACTACGTATATGCGTATACTTGTGTGTGGCCATGTACATTAGAGTGCAGTTCTGATGGAGGTGAGAGGAGGGCATCAGATCCCCTGGAAGTAGAGTTACAGGTGGCTGTGAGTTGCCTTCCATGGGTATGGGGTCCAAACTCAGGTCTCCCGAAGAGCAGCAGTCTGTAATCTGAACTGATGAGCCATCTGTCTAGTCCTTTATATTACATTTTATTTACTCTATGTGCATGAGTGTGTAGGTGGAACAGGGCATAAAACATACATGAGGGTCAGAGGACAACCTGTGGGAGTTGGTCTTCTCTTTCCATCATGTGGGTTCCAAGGATGGAATTCAGGTCATGGGATTGCTGATAGCATCTTTACATAAGGATCGGTCTTTCTGGCATCCATCTCTGCTTTCTAAGCACCCAATCAAAGTCTCAAGGGACCCATCTGTGAGGCACAAGGGCCAATCACACTGCTAGTGGGACTCTACATTATCAGCTGTCATTGGTGAATGTGACAGATGCCAGCCAGCACCACCACTCAGTGGAATAGCAAACCAACCAAGGGTGACCTGAGCCCTGGATTGTGACCACAATGGCAGTTCCATCCTCCTTGTGGGCCCACCTCATGTCTTTTCATTCCGAAGTGGGAACAAAGGTCACTTCCTCTTGGGAACACTGTTTTCACAGCAGAGGGGGAAGAAATCAGTGTCACAGCTTGGCAAATGCCTCTGATATTGTCTGTGATCACTGTCTTATCTTCTTTCATCCCATTGGTTGCAGGAGGTCACGTGGCAGCAGCTTCCTCCCAGGGTTACGAAGCTTAGAAGCTTAGTGGTGGGAAGGTGGGGGCCCTGAATCATTTACCCAGAGAGGGTGGTGAATTAACATAGACAGTAATATGCTCTTGCGTGGGCTACTGACACAAAACCCAACCGGAGTGGAATGGTTAAAGGGAAAAAGGAGACACAAGGCATAAAGTATAGGGATAAATCAATGACCCCTTTCAACTCCCAGGCTGTTTTGTGCATGGTTTGGCCAGGAATTGGCCAGGCCAGTCTAGCCTTGCAATTCAGGATGCTCAGTTTGGTTTGAAGCTCCAGGCCTTTGTCCAATCCCAGCAACCTTAGCCTCAGGCACGCTGCCAGCTGCCAGCAAGATGTAGGTCTGGTGTCCTCTCAGCTTCCAACTTCTCCAGAATGGAACTCACTTTTACCGGAACCTGGGGTTTTGTGCTTCCTCCTGGTTCTTGTTGGATGATGTGGTTCTGGGTCCATCTGTGATCAAGGAAATGACCAGATTGGCTAGATTCAAGTCACCTCCATGGGAAACAATAATTCAGAATGGGGGAAGTGATCTCCAAGAGGCAAGTGAGAAGGTGGATACCCGCCCATATGTCCTAAGACACAACAAGTCTTCTGAGATCCAGAAGTGACTTGAGGCATATGAGATCAGTCAGGTCACTTCTGATACAGTTAAAAAATAACTTCAAGACAGGGTAGGCAAGTCCTTCATAATTCCTGCTTTACAATTAATGTCTGTCAGAGATACTGGGCCAAAAGGCTGAAAATAGATACTCCAATGTTACAGAGAGAAACTGGGGAGTGTCCAGGCAGCCAGTTGTCTGTCATTTCTTAGTTTTGGAAGCTTCTGGCTCTGCACTTCCTGTTTATTCAGTTAAATTTATCCTTCTTGGGTCTCTGATGTTGTTGAACATTAGATAGTTATAGTCTCATAGGTAAGTTTTAAGTTATTTAGGAATTAAAAGGATGTTCTAGGTCTAAGAAGATGTTCTTAAGTTGGTAATGCAAGTTAGGATGGAAACTGAGTTAGGTATAGAACTTTAAATTCATTGAGATAGAAAATAGAATATTAATATTAGTTGTCAAATATGTATAGACTGGGCATTGGGATTGTATGTTATACCTTAAAATTTTCATAATTGTGGCCTAATTGTTCTTACTGTTTTGTATTGTATTTATTGCTATAAGAAAAAGCCTGTTATTGGACTAAAAGGAGGAACTGTTGGAGGGGGGAAGATATACCTTAAAAAAAAAAAGCAGACGGGAGGGTGAGGAGGAAGAGGGTAGGAGGGTGGGACTGGGAGGGGGAGGAGGGTGGGGACTATGATTGTGATGTAACTTGAAGAAATATATATATATATATATATATATATATATATATATATATATATATATTTTAAAGTAGTAACTTTTGTCACTTCTAACAATACATTTCACAGTACACATGAGGAAGCCTGGAGCTGACAGTCTCTAATTTTCTTTTGGGTATATCCTTATCATAATCCCCATAGAGCTACAGCTGTGCTCAGCCGCTGCCACCCTGACCCTTTCCCTGACCGTTGCCATGTGTCTGGGCTGCATCTGCAGAGATCTTGTCTAGGCATGCACAGACTGTCTTACAAAGTGCTCGGGGGTGAAGCCTGGAGAAACAGTCAGGAGAAACATGAGGTCCTAGGCAATGTCCAGTTTCCCTACGCGCACTGCGTTATAACATTGGAGGTAAAATGCTTTGGGGAGGGGATGGGGAAGGTAGCAGAGGAAGATCCTACCACCTTCTCAATTCCATACTTTTTTCTCTCCTTCTCTTTAAAAAGCAAGTAAACAATATAACCAGCCATAAGAAACGAATACCAACAAACAAGCTCCTTAAATCTGCAGAATCTGAAACCAAAATATACAATCAATAGACCATTAAGACAAAAAACAGCCCAACAAAACAATATGAGACAAAGGTCTACAAAAATACCATTGAGCTCGTTTTTGGCCATCTACTGCTGGGCGTGGGACCTCCTGTGAAGCGTGGTTAATATACCCAGTGAGACTCCCCTGGAGAAAACCTACTTTTCTTTTGCAGTGGTGCCAACTGTAGATAATGTCTTGGCTGGGGATGGGAGCTTGGGTCCACTTCCCCCATTTGGCACTGGGACTCCATCTGACATGAACATGTGTAGGTCCCAAGCATGTTGCCAGAGTCTCTGTGAATTCATATGCACATCAGTTCTGTTGTGTCTGGAAGAAACTGTTTCTTGCTGTCCTCTGCACCCTCTGGCTCTTACAATGTTTCTGTTGCCTCTTCCACCATAGCTCTCTGGGACCTGAAATTGTGATGAAGAGATCTCATTTAAGACTGAGATTTAGGTCTCGAAGATGGCGGCGACCTACACTGACGCATTCTGAACGCGGGGAAAAAAGAGCCATAAAAAACACAGAGTTATTGGGCACTGTGCAAAAACCGGAGGGGCTAGACCCCCCCCCCCCGGAACACTCACAGCTCCCAAGGGACTGTTAAAAGTCCCAGGGCAAGGCTCTCCCCATCTCTCACAGACACGGAGGCCACTAAACCGGGGACTCGGGAACTCCCATTTGGAGAGGCGCCTGGTAAGATCGTTCCCAACTTACAGCAGGCAGAATCAGGGCCCACTTGGCCATAGATCGCTGTCCTATTGGGCTCCCCACACATCAGGTTGAACTTATACCCACTTAGAAAAGGTTGCGAGATAGTGGAAGCCTTAGCAAGGAACAAACAGGGGGCTCAGCGGGTGGTCCGCAGCAGCCGCTTGTAAAGCGGAGGGCGGGAGGTTCCGAGAGAGCGCAGGAAGCAGGGAACACAAAAGCAGGCGGGAGCGGCCAAATCTCCCACACTCAGGATAGCGCAGCTGGGGAGAGAGCACTGCTGGCAGGGCCAAATCCCCGCCAGTCCACGGCAGGTCATCTGGGGAGAGAGACAGGCGTGGGTGGGACCAGGGGTCCGTGCACCCATGGCGGAGCTGCTGGGATGAGAGGTGCACTCAGGCAGCCGGAGGATCGGGGCTTGGGGTACCCACGGGACCGTGGCGGCGCAGACAGGAAGGAAATCAGGCACAGGGTCCAGCCCTGTGGCGAGAAGACTAGAGAGAAACCAGAAATCGGGACCATAGCTGTATCCTGGAAAATCCAGACATATCAGGTGTGGAGCCAGACCCTGTCAGCCTCCGGGATGACAAACAAAGCCCACAGAATTTGTGCCCGGGCAAACAGGCCCATATCATCAGAACCATTACAGGCTGATAACTCAGAGTGCAACATAGAGAAGTCTGAATTGGGAGCAGTGAAACAATCCTGGTCCATTACTCACAACCTGGGAATAGGCTGCACCAGATCACAGTGCCTCTGGCCATTAAAATCACAGTGACCTTGAAATCCCCCTGTAAGCAACGACAGATAGCCAAGTAACTCGTCCCCTGCACCAAATCATCCACTGTGGTTCCAAGCACAGAAAACAGACAGCTAAATGCATCCAATGGTGAAAGGTCAAAAAAAAAAAAAATAGAAATCAAGGAATTATGACTCCAACAAAGCAGAACCACCCTAGCTCATCCAATTCGGATGACCACACACCAACAGAAACACATGAAAACATTGACAATTCTGCAGTATGGAAAGTGATAGAGTCCCTGCAAGAAGAACTTAAATCTATGAAGGAATTCAAAGAAACCACAATTCTACAAATCAAAACAAGGAACAACACCATTAAAGAGCTCCAAGCCAAGGTGACAGAGCTTGAACAGGAAAAGGAAAGAGCCATGAAAGATTTTCATACAAAAACAAGCAAGCTGGAGAAGGAAATGTACAAAACGAACAAAACCATACAAGACATGAAAATAGAAATAGAAACAATAAAGAAAACACAGTCAGAGTTAAAAGAGGAAGTGGAGAACCAAGGGAAGAGAACAGGAACTACGGATGTGAGTATCAACAATAGGATGCAAGAGATGGAAGACAGGATCTCAGGCATGGAAGATTCAGTGGAAGAAATCAGTACATCATCCAAAGAAAATGAGAAGGCTAAAAAATCTCTCACCCACAACATCCAAGAAATCAAGGACTCATTGAAAAGACGGAACCTAAGAATTATAGGTATAGAGGAAAGAGAAGACTCCCGACTCCAAGGTCCAGGAAATATCTTCAACAAAATCATAGAGGAAAACTTCCCAAACCTGAAAAAAGAGATGCCAATAAAAATCCAAGAGGCATACAGAACACCAAACAGATTAGACCAGAAAAGAAACTCCTCTCGCCACATAATAATTGAAACCCCAAATGTACAGAACAAAGAAAGAATATTAAAGGCTGTAAGAGAAAAAGGTCAAGTCACATACAATGGCAGACCCATCAGAATTACACCTGACTTCTCCCCAGAAACGATAAAAGCTAGAAGGGCCTGGTCAGATATACTACAAGTCCTAAGAGATCATAGATGCCCAGCCAGACTACTTTACCCAGCAAAACTCTCTATCAACATAGATGGAGAAAACAAGATATTCCATGACAAAATTAAATTTAAACAATATCTACCCACAAACCCAGCCCTACAGAAAATCCTAGAAGGAAAATCCCAACCCAGAGAAGAAAACTCCACCCAAGAAAACAAAGGGAATAGAAAACCCATCAGCAACTAAACCAAAAGAGGAACAGAACCACCGCCTATACCAAACTAATGGGAAATAACAACCCCAGGTCACTAATATCCATCAACATCAATGGACTCAACTCCCCAATAAAAAGACATAGGTTTACAGATTGGATCCGCAAGCAAGACCCTTCCTTATGCTGTATACAAGAAACACATCTAACTACAAAAGATAGACACTGCCTCAGAGTAAAGGGCTGGGAAAAGGTTTTCCAAGCAAATGGACGCAGGAAGCAAGCTGGAGTAGCCATCCTAATATCAAACAAAACAGACTTCCAACTGAAGTTAATGAAGAAAGACAAAGAAGGGCACTATATACTCATTAAAGGGAATATTCATCAAGAGGAAATTTCAATACTGAACATCTATGCCCCAAATACAAAGGCACCTACTTTCGTAAAAGAAACACTTCTAAAACTTAAAGCGCACGTCGATCACAACACATTAGTAGTGGGAGACTTCAACACCCCACTCACAACAAAGGACAGATCATCAAGACAGAAGACAAACAGAGAAATATTGAGTCTAACAGAGATCATGAAACAAATGGACCTAACAGATATCTACAGAATGTTTCACCCAAACACAAAGGAATACACCTTTTTCTCAGCACCCCACGGAACCTTCTCCAAAATCGACCACATAATTGGTCACAAAGATAGTCTTAGTAGATACAAGAAAATTGAAATAACACCTTGTATCTTATCAGACCACCACGGAATAAAGCTGGTCTTCAACAGTAAAAGAATCAACAGAAAGCCTACACACACATGGAAATTGAACAGCTCCTTACTGGATGACCACTGGGTCAGGGAAGAAATAAGGAAGGAAATCAAAGACTTCTTAAAATCCAACGACAATGAAGACACAACATACCCAAACCTATGGGATACATTGAAAGCTGTGCTACGAGGAAAGTTCATAGCACTAAGTGCTTTCAAAAAGAAAATTGTGACAGCTCATATTAGTGAACTAACAGCTAAGCTGGGTGAATTGGAAAAAAAAAGAAACAAACACTCCCAAGAAGAGCAGAAGATAGGAAATCATCAAACTTAGAGCTGAAATCAACAACTTAGAATCAAAAAGAACTATACAAAGAATCAATGAAACCAAGAGTTGGTTCTTTGAGAAAATCAACAAAATAGACAGACCCCTAGCCAAATTAACTAAAAGGCAAAGGGAAAGAACCCAAATCAACAAAATCAGAAATGAAAAGGGAGAAATAACAACAGACATTGAGGAGATCCAGAAAATATTCGGACATTACTTTAAAAATCTATATTCCACTAAATTTGAAAACCTAAGCGAAATGGACAATTTCCTCGATAAATTCCACCTACCAAAACTAAATCAAAATCAGATTAACAGCTTAAACAGCCCAATAACACCTAAGGAAATAGAAACAGTCATTAATAATCTCCCAACCAAAAAAAGCCCAGGGCCAGATGGCTTTAGCACGGAATTCTACCGGACCTTCAAAGAGGAACTAACACCATTACTTTTCAAACTCTTCCACCACATAGAAACAGAAAGATCACTGCCAAACTCATTCTATGAGGCCACTGTCATTCTGATTCCTAAACCACACAAAGACCCAACAAAGAAAGAGAACTTCAGACCAATCTCCCTCATGAACATAGATGCAAAAATACTTAATAAAATACTAGCAAACCGAATTCAAGAACACATCAAAAGTATCATACACCATGATCAAGTAGGCTTCATCCCTGGAATGCAGGGATGGTTCAATATACGAAAGTCTATCAATGTAATTCACCACATAAACAAGTTGAAAGAAAAAAACCACATGATAATCTCGCTAGATGCAGAAAAAGCATTTGACAAAATCCAACACCCGTTCATGCTAAATGTTCTGGAGAGAACGGGCATACAAGGACCATACCCAGAAATAATGAAGGCAATATACAGCAAGCCAGTAGCCAACATCAAATTAAATGGAGAGAAGCTTGAAGCATTTCCTCTAAACTCAGGGACAAGACAAGGATGTCCACTTTCACCATATCTCTTCAATATAGTACTTGAAGTCCTTGCTAGAGCAATAAGACAACTGAGGAGATCAAAGGGATAAAAATTGGAAATGAAGAAGTCAAATTATCCCTATTCGCAGATGATATGTTAGTATACATAAGCGACCCCAAAAACTCCACCAAAGAACTCTTACAGCTGATAAACAACTTCAGCAAGGTGGCTGGATACAAAATTAACTCAAAAAAATCAGAAGCCCTTCTTTATACAACAAACAAATATACCGAAAAAGAAATAAGGGAAACAACCCCCTTCACAATAGCCACAAACAACATAAAATACCTGGGAGTAACTCTAACCAAGCATGTAAAGGACCTATATAACAAGAACTTCAAGCCCCTGAAGAAAGAAATGGAAGAGGCCTTTAGAAGATGGAAAGATCTCCCATGCTCATGGATAGGTAAGATCAACATAATAAAAATGGCTATCCTACCAAAAGCAATATATAGATTTAATGCAATTCCTATCAAAATACCAACACAATTCTTTATAGACCTGGAAAAAGCTAGTCTCAACTTCATATGGAACAACAAAAAGCCCAGAATAGCTAAATCAATCTTGTCCAATGAAAAAACATCTGGAGGTATCACCATCCCAGATTTCAAGCTGTACTACAGAGCAACAGTAATGAAAACAGCATGGTACTGGTATAGAAACAGACCAGTGGATCAATGGAATCGAATTGAAGACCCAAACATGGATCCACACACCTATGGCCAACTAATCTTTGACAAAGAAGCCAAAAACGCACAATGGAAGAAGGACAGCATCTTCAACAAATGGTGCTGGTCCAACTGGATGTCCACTTGCAAAAGAATGAAATTAGACCCATACCTATCACCTTGTACAAAACTTAATTCCAAGTGGATCAAAGACCTTAACATAAGGCCAGCCACACTAAAGATACTAGAAGAAAAAGTAGGAGAAACCCTCGAACTCATTGGCACAGGTGACAACTTCCTGAACAGAACACCAACAGCTCAGGACCTGAGATCAACAATCAATAAATGGGACCTCATGAAACTGAAAAGTTTCTGTAAAGCAAAGGATACTGTCATTAGAACAAAACGGCAACCAACAGACTGGGAGAAAATCTTCACCAACCCCACATCTGATAGAGGACTATTATCTAATATCTACAAAGAACTCAAGAAACTAAATGCCAAGAAACCAAATAATCCAATCAAAAAATGGGAGATGGAGCTAAATAGAGAATTCACAAAGGAGGAATCCCTAAGGGCTGAGAGACACCTGAAGAAATGTTCAACATCCTTAATCATCAGAGAAATGCAACTCAAGACGACCCTGAGTTTCCACCTAACTCCTGTTAGAATGGCTAAAATAAAGAACTCAAATGATAGCGCATGCTGGCGAGGGTGTGGAGAAAGGGGTACCCTACTCCATTACTGGTGGGAGTGCAGGCTTGTGCAACCACTATGGAGGTCTGTCTGGCGATATCTTAGAAATCTAGGAATAACCTTACCTCAAGACCCAGCCATACCACTTCTGGGTATACACCCAAAGGACCTCTCACGGAGACATAGGGAAGTCTCCTCATCTATGTTCATAGCAGCCTTATTTGTAATAGCTAGAAATTGGAAACAACCCAGATGTCCCTCAACTGAAGAATGGATTAAAAAATTGTGGTACATCTATACAATGGAATATTACTCAGCTATCAGAAACAATGAAATCATGCAATTTGCAACCAAATGGATGGATCTAGA
>CAJQZJ010037469.1:3488696-3499881 GCA_907164525.1 Lophiomys imhausi
GAATGTTGAGTCACATATAGACCTTTAAACTCATGGAGTTGGGTAGATAGTAGAATGTTAAAGTCAGGGGCCAAATAGGTATAAACTGAACATTGGGAAGGTATACTGGGCCAATTTACTCTCATAAATGTGGCATATTTATATCTATTGTTTTGTATAATACTTACTGTTATAAGAGAAGGAACCAGCTGTTGGACTGAAAGGGGAAACCTCTGGAGGGAAGAGGGTGGAAGGGCGGGTTAGGAAGGGGGAATAGGGAGGGGTTTGTTACTGAGATGTAACTTGAAGAAAAAAAAAATAAAGTATTTAAAAAAAAAAAAAGAAATAATTTCTCTGGTTATTCCCTCAACAAACACATCAAATATATATTATGCTTTGAATGTCTATGGTCCTCCAAAATCCTTTAGGCTGAAACCCAACCACCTCCAATGAGATGGCATTAGCAGGTAATTAAGTCTGGAAGGGGAGCCCTTGTGAGGGGACTAGCACCCTTATAGAAGGGACCCCAAGCTCTCTTACCATCCTTCGCTGAAGACACAGCAAGAAGGCAGCATTATGCAACGAGACCTAAGGAGAACACCACCTCCCTGGCACAATGACCTTGCATTTCCAGCCCTCAAATGGTGAAAGACACAAAGCTGTGGCATTCTGTTACCACAACTGAAAAGATTGAAACAGTCACAAGATGCTTCCAGCAGCTGTGAGTATGTGTGGAACAGCTGTCTTTGGGTCTCTGACCATTGCCTCTGGTTGTACCAGCACAGAAAAAAAGGGGTCTGCGTGGAGGAGGCAGTCTCTGGAGGAGTGTATCTAAAGCCTCAACCTTCTCCCTTGCCCTCTCCTGTCTCTCTGCCTCCTAGAGGTCAGGTGAGCAGCTCTGCCACAGCCTTCCTCTAATGGTCTGCTTGCCGTGAGCCTTTTCAACGCAAGCGAGATGGCCATGGACTGAAAGTTCTGATACCACCAGCCCCAGCCTTTGGACATTGGCTCTTGGGGTATCCCAACTGTATCTAAGTAACTTGACTCCCATCATACAAAGAATGCCATCAGTTCCTGACCCCATGCCTCTAGTCTATGGAGGTCCCTCTACATAGCCACTGGCTACTTCACCACAAGGCTCTCTGGTTCTAATCTAGCCAAAGTTCTATCTGGCCACCACCTCCTTCCCCTCCCAGGCCCAGTATTTCGATTGGTACCCTATCCCATTCTCCAAAGTGTCCCTTTACTCTTCCTGCCTTGAGCCACTCACTCACTCCTGCAGGAGCCTGTCAATCTTCTCCAATGGAAGGCAGCCAAAGCATGGCTGATGGGAAAGGTCTGTGTTACGCACTACCAGATATCAATAGGACATAGTCTCGGGGTCAGGACTGATGATCCTCTACGAACAGAGCTGCTAGTGGACCCTTAACAGTCCCCACGATTCTGTGCCTGCACCTGAAGGATTAGGCTTCCGAATGATTCACACTGGGAACAAACTTAGACACACAGGCTCGCCTTGTCTACACCTGACTGCTCACCTCCAAACTTCCCTGGGTTTTAATGCCCACAGCATTCACACTTCACCTCTGGTACCACTTCAGATCCAGAGAGATTTGAAATCCCAGTAATTCCTTCTGTTGAAATTTCACCCTCCACAGCACTGAAAGGCATGTGATTTCCCCAGTACAAAGAGGGGACAAAGAATTGGTATCTCTAGCACTGGCCACAGATGCCATCTTCCCAGGTTTTCCAGACTTTTCGTTCGGTGACAGCTAGCTCCAGACACCTTGGTGTCTTACATCGGAACGCAACTAACTTGACAAAAGTGGCCTCAATGTTCCTTCCCTAAGCAGGTCCGAGTCTCAGCCAGCAGTTTCAAAATATAAAAGACTAGGCCAGTGAAACATCCCCGCAGGTCTTCGGTGGCCCCTCTGCATGGCCACTTCCGGCTCGTTCATTACATGGCTTTCTAGTTCTCATCTAGTCAATGGTTTGCCAGATCAGCATCCCCTGCACCCTCCCAGGCCTAATGCTAGGGCTTTGATTAGAGCCACCAAGACTGACTACCAGAGTCTGATTCCCAGAATACATGTGGCAGGAAGAGAAAAACAAGTTCTGCAAGCTGCCCCCTGACCTTTCCCCAACACGTGCGGGCACACACACACACACACATATATGCAAGCATACATGCACAAAAGATGTGGCATGCTCATGACCTCCCACAACACATGATAAACAATTTTATTTTATTATTTTTTTTAGATGTTTTGAAACAGGGTTTCTCTGTGTAGACCTGGCTGTCCTGGAAGTGGCTTCGCAGACCAGGCTGACCTCAAACTCAAGAAATCCACCTGCCTCTGCCTCCTTAGTGATGGGATTAATGGTGTGCACTACCAGGAAAAAATGTAGTATTTTTAAAGTTATCACGAAAAAAGATTAAAGGCCAAAGAAGCTTGGATACCCACTTCTCAGAAATCAACCCCACTGGCTTCTCTCAGTAGCCTTACAATATGACTGTCCCTTTATTCTTTATCTATTCTGTGTCTCACCTGAAAACCAGAGTGTACCTTCTGCGGTGAGCAGAAAATGCGCTGAGTAAGCTGGGCATCTACCTACACCCTGGATAACAAGTGAACATGACCAGTGCCGGAGGGTCCACAACTCTGGAGCTACACAGCAAGTAAGAGGCTACCCCTGTGCAATTACGAGTCCTTCTCCAGCACATAGAGAAGACCCAAGGCCCCAGCAGAACACACTCCCAGCTTATGTCAGAGGCCTGTCACCAGCCCCTCACATACTACAGCACTGAAAAGTCCCTGATCTAAATTCACCAAGCCCGGTCCTTGTGAGTACCCTAAAAACCAGCAGAGTGTCATACACATGTATCTTCTGGACTGTAGGGTGCTGGGTGACCTTCACCTTGTAAGCGACTGCAGGGCTTTGCCAATCTAGCCCTGAACATGATCTGTCTACCCTGCACCCCCCCTGTTGCAAGCCACTCACCTTCTCCATCGGCGCTCATGTTCTCATAGGAGTCCCATCGAATCAGGGGGTCCGCTGTGTTGTAGTCCACCATCACTCCCTGGTCACTGTACAGATGCTCTGAGCCTGCAGGGGTGCAACAGGTGTGTTGCTCAGCGAAACCCCAGCATCTCAAAATACCACAGAAAATTTTAACATCTGATCCTTGTATTTAATGGTTCATACCCAAAATCTGTAACAAAGGGCCTAGTAAAAGTGTGATCGCTTTCTACATAATTAGAAACAGAGTTATCATGTAACCAAGCGTGGTAACATACTGTTACAATCAATCTCAGTAGTGGGAAGGTTAAGGTGGGATGGTCAGCAGGTTACAGCCTAGGTTACAAAGGAATCAAATGAAACTGTCATACACTGGAGGCCTGGTGACAAATCATAACATTTCACTACAGTAGTAAAAAAAAAAAAGTGTTTCTTATTAAACATATTTTCTGAAACACATAGACATTTAGTGTGTTGTACTGGCAATCTTTTTTAAACACTTTTCCTGAGGGGAGAAACAAGCATTTGGTATACCTCACAGATGTCAGGTGAACCCTCAGGGACACCATACCAGCGGGCAACCCTAGCCTGCAAAGGCTCCTTAAAATGGAGTCACCTTGAATTAAGTCATACCACCTTTTGGTCTTTCCCAAGTGGGTGTTACTGTCTTAGTCACTTCTCCTTTATTATCCAATAAACTACCAAAAGAAATTTAATCCAAAACCAAGCTTAGTGACAGGGCACATGCAGTAGCACACATGCCTTCAATACACAAGGCCCCAAGCAACACCACTAACTGACACAGACAAATTTCCAAGTCTACGCCAAGACAGGAGGTATCAGTATCAGCTCAGGGTCCTCAAAACTGCCTCCAGCTTGGGTCAGTGGCTGCCCACTGTCCTGCCGGTTACTTACCTTGAATCTTCTCGGGTGTGGCCGAGAAGACCAATTCAATCTTGCCATAGTCAGGAAACCGGTCATCTGAAAAAAGAACGACATCACACTATATAAACACTGATCCTCCCCTTCCAGCCCAGTCAGTGCGAGGTCGTTCCCAAAGCTGCAGAAGAATACTCTCACGCACAGAGAATGTCAACCCCTTCCCTGGTTTCTCTAAGCTGTTCATCCACAGATCAACTCAGCTTTGCCTGTGTTGGCAGTAACTCCGCCAGTAAGTGGGAAGGGTACTGCTTCTGACGCCCCAAAGGAGTCCATCCACTCACCTTTGCAGGCACCGTCCAGCTCCTCCTTCCCAAACAGGAGCCCATAGCCCTGCACAGCTCCGGTGTGGAACTGCAGCCGGAAAATGACATCGCGGGTGGCTGAGCGGAACTTCTTGTGATAGCACTTCACCTAGTTCAAGAGGGGAAGAGAAAGCAGGCAAGGGCTGAGGGGCAGAACTCACTGCTTAGCCCAGAAGTGGTGGATTGTGTGGCCTGGCCCCTGAACAGCGGTGGCCAGGAACTCACACAGCAAATGGACATCTGACCATAACACAGGGGCAGAAAGTCAGCATGTCACTGACAGTCTCCCTATGGCCCTCATGTTATCTCAACAGGAGGAAAACCTCAAAAGAGCACACACAGTCCTTTGTCCTGGGATGGGCCACACCCTTAAGACAGAGAGCTGTGTTAGAAGACATCTGTGGTCCCTCGTCTAGCTTTTAACAGCTGACTGTGATGACATTTCCCTTTCATCTAAAATCCCCATGTTTCCACTGAATGCCTCTTGGTTTTCACACCATGGAAACGCCGGTTATTGCTGCCCTCTTGTTTGTTTGCACATAGGCTAGAACATGACGGGGTAAGAGCTTAGGAAACTGGGTAAGGGTTCACAGACAGTGGCCCAGGAAGAGAGACAAGCATTGGAGCTGTTTCCTTTCCCAGGTGCCTAGGGGTCCTGAAGGTGGCATTTTAAAGGAAGTATTATAGTCACCTCTGTGATCTGAACAGAGGCTGTCACAACCTAACTCAGGCACAGGTCAAGCCAGCTTGGATGGCTATGTTGACAAGCAGGTTACAGGTACTTACTATAGGCAGATCGTGGCTAGAGTGTTTGTCTTGTGCGCCCTGTCCCATCTTACTACCAAAGGTCTCCCTGTACCAGGCCACAGGAGGGAGGAGGCGTGCTGTAAAAAGAACCTCACTCAGGTGTCAGAGGAAGAGCCACAAGCCAGCAGTGCCTTGCCAGGGTCTCCAGGGGTACAAGGCAGACTGAGCTGGACTCAGCATTGAGACTACACAGTGCTCAGGGTGGCACACCATACCATGGGAGACTGGTAGATAGGCCTGCCTACGCGGTGCAGACACTTTCTGTCAGAGACTCTGGTGGAGGACGGCTTGAAAACATCACACTTCACAAATCTGAATGTGGAACAGGACACCAAACATCAACACCCACCCAGGCAAGAGAACATGCAGGTGACAGCTCGATCATCATCTTACTAGGGAAACCATCCACAGTAACTCCAGAAAGTACATGGCCAAGAAGCCTCCACAGGAAGGCTGGGAAACACAGGCCTTGGGAAACCCAGAACTTGTTTACATTGTGCTGTCTACCAGGAAACAGTCTAAGCCTGCAAGGGACGCTCCATGTTGACAAACATGCACAGGCTCCTCCCAACCCCACCTCTGCTGGACTGAAGACACAGATCCTCATCTCCAGTGGCATTGCGGCTATCTATTAAGGATCAGGAATGAAGACCCAAGAGCCCGGCTTGCTCCCAACCACCAATGGCAGGCTGGCCCCAAGTCTTCTACTCCTTGTTGTGGAGTCCTTGAGCAGGACTCAAACCCAAGATGGTCCGTGGAATCAAAGACATCCTTCCAGAATGTTCTTCTGAGCCCTCATGCCTCACACTGACTACCCTTCAAATGCTTCAGCCTTCTTAGCCAGGGTTGATTCTACATTGCCCTCTAATAAGACCCTGTGACCCCCTCTACTGGCTGGCTGCCTTGGAAGATGAGAAATAACCAGGGTCAGGGTGAGGTCCCTTTCAAGACAGTCTTGCTCTCAAATTGTATACATATTTAGGAGAATAAATATTTGAATAGCAAGGTCTCAGGAAGTCGGGGCAGGCAAGAGACATAGATCTAGCTGACAAAGATCTCAAGCACGTACATAAGAGTGAGGGATGGCCGCTAGGAGGGTGGCCTGTGGATCTGACTGGGTGGAAAACAAGGGTAGCGGAAGATCCCAGCCCCAGGCACAGGGGGGTGTAATGCAGCTACAGTCCTTTCTGTTCCCAGTGGGTTTTGCTCCCCTTCCACCCACTCAAGTTACCAGTATTCTTATCCTGTGGCCATCTCTCTAGTCTTTTCCCCTTCCCCAGATCCTTCCTGGGGCTAGGTGTCCTCAGTATACCTTCTACCCCAGCCATTACTCAACTACACACAGACGCTTTGACTCACAACCCCAGGCATCCCAACTCTGTCCAAGCCAGGCATGGGAGGGAAAGGATGGGTATCCACGGGCTGGGTAGCTCCTAGATACCTTGGACCTGGTGTGATCTCCTGCTTGCAAATTCTTACTTGTCATACCACAAGGTCTCAAATACTCCTGAGACTGTCAACAAGAGTGTGATCTGTCAATGAGCAATGTTATGCTGTATTCCTGTGACCTCTCTTGTGGGTATTCTGACAATGTCTCTATCACACACATTCTCTCTCTCTCTCTCTCTCTCTCTCTCTCTCTCTCTCTCTCACTCACTCACTCACTCATTCTCCCTGCTTCTCACCGAACTTCCATGGACCACTAGGAGCAACAGCACTACCCCCTGTCCCATCCTCATCAACTCTGGGGAAATCTCAGAACTCCCATCTCTCAGGACTCCCCGCTCTCAAGATTCCCCAGAGGCCCACCAACACAACATCATCAGACTTTGAGAAGAGGCCTATTAACCAAGACCCTGATCTGGTAACCTATGATACCCACAAAAGGGTCCAATAACGACCCACAACAATTAATTAATATCAATTAGACTTTGTAGCAACTATGGTCAAAGATCAGAACTGTGTTCTGCATGCCTAGTGGAAAAGACAACACTGTGCTTAACGTGGGGCCCCAGAGGCAGCTCTTTAAGACAGAAAGCATTTTACAAAGCTTGCTGGGCAGTCCGAAATCCCACTTTGGTCCTCTGGCTTTACCACATACTTACTTACTTGAGTCTCTACAGAATATTCCTAGAATACCCTGATCTTCTGCTTCCAGATTCTAGAATATTTTCATTTGAAACAATTCAGTGTGGCAGTCACAGTTCTGTGGTAAGCACTGTATTGAACGATGAGAGTCCGTCACGAAGCCCACCATGGGAGCATGAAACCATCTGCACTGACCGAGGTGTTCTGGGTCTCCAGAAGCACTCATTACTCAGGGAGGCTCAACCTCTTGGAACCTTCCGGAACCTTCCACTCTTTAGCTGTAAGGTGGATAGCAGCTTTTCTACACAGAGCTTTTCTACTCAGTATAGTTACTGAGTATTGAGAGAGCTTGCAAATCTACCTGTCTATGACAGCTCCGTGAGTTATACGTACCTACAGACTACAGAGTCAGTCAACTTCAGAACACATGTAGCCTTTTTTTCCTCATGTCTATTCCCTGAACAATACAGAGTACTACCTACATGGCACTTGTGCTGTATTAGCAGATGTGATGAGCAATCTAGGGATGGTTTGAAATACGTGAGAAAGACGCACAAGCTGTATGCAAACACTTAGCTATTGTATAAGGAACTTGAATATCTTCAGAGGTCCATATCCATGCAAGTCCCAGAGCTAATCATATATATGCACTGATAAACAACCAGGTAAGCTGCAGTGTTTAACAATTAACTTAAAAGCCTAAGGTTCTGGAAGGGGAATCTCAGTGCTCAAACCCACTGTTAGGTCTATGTGGTTTTCTTTCGGTTTTCTTTTCTTGTCTGAGTAAACAGTCTGGAAACCGTGACCTAATCTTACTTCCTTACATTTGCACGAAGATACATCTGCACCATCAACTAGGTGCTAGGATGATGGGGCCTGACACCAGGTGGACAGTGAAGACCTCAAGCTAAAGGCAGGTACCAAGTGTGTAGCACATGCCTGCAACCCCAGCACTTAGAAGGCTGAGGAAGACGAACAATGCCTGAGTTGGGCGAGTCAGCTCCTACGGATAATCAATTTCCACTCTCCTCCCCACCATGTACCAGGAACTGACGAAGGAGACCCAAAATTCCTCTTAAATTCTCTAAGCAAAACAGTCAGATTACCAGAGCATCCTGAAGAGAAATGAAAGTCTCACTTTGGTCCAACTCAGCCTAGTGGGACTACCTAGGCTACAGATCAAAGAGAGCTAACATGGTTGCCCTCAGAGCTGGGCATGATTCCTGGTGGTCACAACACTGTCAAGTTACAAGCAAAAAAAAATAAAAAAAAACAATGAAAGGTGAGCAGATATTGGTTGCAACAAAGACCAGCTGAGACCATGGTGCCGAATGACAGGCCAGATGAAGACCTGACCCAGTTCTAGGTCCACTGCGTAACAAAGTAAAAGAGAAAATCGCAAAATAATGCCATCACAGATACAACAACAGAGATCTATCCAGAGGGCCTCTGCGGGGGCAGCTGTGGAGAGACAATTCCACTTTCCCTGGCTGTACCCAGGGAAGCGCCCACCGTAAGAAACAACAAACAAGGGTGCTATTTGTGCAACCTCTTGAGGAGGCTTCACCTGTGTTCACAAACCCAGTCACTGGTCACAAAGCCAGCAACCATAAAGAAAAAGTACAAGTGGCTGTACTTGCTGCCCAGGCAGGGCAGCAAGATGGAGCATGCCAGCCGGAAAGATGTTTACAAACCCTGGACCAAGTGCTGAGGCTGGGAGGGGGCAAGCTGGCTCAGTCCCCAGGCTCCCTGCCAGGTTCCTGGCGGGCCTGCAGCAGCAGCTTGAATTCCTGAGCAGGTTACATAAGCTATGGGCAGCCTCCCTAAGGAAGAGCCTTGCACCTGACCACAGTGTACTTTGAGGCAGGATCACAAAATCTGACCTTTTGTGAAAAGGGCTTTGTAAAGACAGGAGAGTTGTGCTAAGAAAGGTCAGAGGGATGGCCCAAAGCAGGTATATCAATGTCAGCTTTGTTGTCGCCAGTCACAGCGTCATCTGCTGGTCACTAATCAAAAGATAAAAGAGAGTTCTGTTTCCCAATCACTGATTCTGGCCATTCCTTTCTTCTGAACTCGATCCTTGCTATCTTTGCCAACCTGCCTCAGTGCAGAAAAAAAAGGGGCAGATGCAACTTCACACAAGGTAAACAGTCACTGAAATGAGGAACGATTCGGACTGACTTAAAAGGGACAAGATCTAGACACGGATTTTTCTGCCCCTTGCGGTCCTTTAAAAGTCACAGTGGCTGCCAGATCCCTTGTGAGAAATGTAACCACCTGCATACCTGAGTTTAACACATTTCTTCACCTCCAGCCTTTAGGTTTGTACACTACGCCCGCGGCACAACATGTCAGGCAGTAATGGACAGAAAGAAAGGACAGCACCAAAGCGAGAGCCGCAGGGGCTGGCTTGTGCTTTGAATGTCTATGTGGTTCATGAGAGATGGGCAAGACGGCAGAGGAGGAATGTGGGGTAAGTCCTGAGTTGCCAAACCTCAGGGCATAGGATTGATGAGGGCAATGGCATGGCTCGCTACCACGGGAGCACTGCCAGCAAAGAACATGTCGCAGCATCTTTTCTTTCCTGAACTCCTCTGGAGGTGGGACCAGCAGCCTGGGACTTTGGAGCTATGGTAAAAGGCAGGCTCCACAGACTATGGCCTGGGAAACCTGACCTTGCACCCTCTGGGCTGAGCACGGTCATAGCTATGCCACAGTCATTTAAACCTGAAGAGGGAAAAGGGTCTTTTCCTCTGTAACCGGACATCAGCTCATCTCTGTGCACACACCGGCCTGTCACCTGTGTTAGTCATCTGTCTGCCTACTCAGCTAATCCAGCACTGGAGTCTAACCTCTGGGAGCAGTCCCCGAGCGTGTCTCCACAAATCTCCTATACCACCCCGTTTAGGTCAAAGGCTACAAGCAGTTGCTCAGCAGTGAAGGCTAGTGATGAAGCCCAGCAAAGGCATCCAGTCACCAACAGCGTGGAAGCAACTGTCAATCATACCACACATTCTATAGTATGCTCACGGTGAGGTAAATGACGCCCTTTCATGTCCACAAACCAAAAGCCTCAGGATCTCAGAATAGGACTCCACTTGAGATGACATTTTTATGAAGGGCATTTAAATAAGGCCCCCAGGATCAGTGTGGATGAACAAGGGCTGCTGTCCTTGTAAGAAGAGGTTAGGGTTCAGGGAGATGATACTGATAAGACCACCTACCTGCGACACACATCAGTTAAGACGAACCCTGCCAACACCCTGACCTTGGACTTCCAGCCCCCAGAACCAAGAGAGCAGAAATTCTTGCACAACCAGAATTGTGGTAAGTGACCCTTAATCTTGGCCATTTTGACAGCATATAAATGGGCTTAAAGGTGCTTTCGGATCTCTGACAGCAAGTCGTCCCCATAGCAGTCACTTCTATGAACTGTACAAGGGAAAAGTTACACTGTGATGGAAAAATACCCTTGTCAGCTGCCACGTCTCCCTCTTCCTATCTGATAACATTGCAGAAAATAAGTGCAGAGCTCACCAAAAAAGAACCATAAACACAGGAAGCTTAAATCAAATCATAACGCAATCCTAAAAATATTCCATGCCAGGAATGAAAAGGGTACAGGAAGGAAATCAGCTTATCGAAACAAAGTATCTCTTGTGGAAAGATCTAGAGCCTCCTGTGTGTCAGCCAGTGCTTCTAATGGAAACGAGTCATCCATGAGGAGCTAGCTGTCCTGCGGCATGAAGTTCACCTCCAGAGTCCCTCAAGTTTGCATCTCAGGGGTTATGCTCCCCACTTGTCCACCATGGCTGGCTTCTACTTCCACAGAGACACACTGAAGACACTGCTCCGTGTCAGACCATGCCCACACACCCATGGAATAGCCATCCCCACGTCTTACAGAGGACACCTCTGTACGGAGCAGCACAGATGAGGAAAGGGAGAGAACCAGCCTGGGGCAGGAGGAAGAAAGCTAGGACACTAGCTCAGAGGCAGCTGCCAGGCATCTGGGGACAGCTCGGCCCCACAGATTCTTAGCAAGT
>CAJQZJ010037469.1:3499891-3550419 GCA_907164525.1 Lophiomys imhausi
CCTGCCCCAGGCTGGTTCTCTCCCTTTCCTCATCTGTGCTGCTCCGTACAGAGGTGTCCTCTGTAAGACGTGGGGATGGCTATTCCATGGGTGTGTGGGCATGGTCTGACACGGAGCAGTGTCTTCAGTGTGTCTCTGTGGAAGTAGAAGCCAGCCATGGTAGACAAGTGGGGAGCATAACCTGTGCTGTGGGTTAAGTCTGTATCCTCTAAACTCCACGGAGACAGTGTGAGAATGTGCGAGCTCCAGGATATGATGAAGTCAGGAGGCCAAGGCCTTCTGAACACCATTAGCACAAGAAACTCCAGGTCCTTGTTTCCTGTTGGTGAGTACACACAGGAACATGGTGCCCTTACAAACAAGAAACCAGATCCCTGCCAGATATGAAATCTACAAGCCCTGCACACTGCACTTCCAATCTGAAAAACCATGGGAAAGAAAGTTCTTCTGTGGCTTGTGAGCACCCGTGTAGTAAGCACCCGTGAGCATCCATGTACACACACATGACCACTATGCAAGCTCCACAGTGCAACAGCGTTCTGCGGCACTAGCCTGAACAGCTGAGGCCACTCAAGGGAATCAACAAGAACAAAATTGCAGGGCCTGTGTTCACAACACCCTGCTTCTCAATGCAAACTCAAGACTAGCCTCATGCTTACATGTTTCATGCTTATATGCTCAACTACAACATGTTTCAAGAAGATATTCCCTACCTGCCACGGCCCTAGTATTTTGGTCTAAGCAGCTCCCTTACCTCAGCTCTCAGTAGAGGCTGGCCCTGGCCTCTATGCCTGGCTATGCTTCTCACTCAGTGGACCACTGGCTCTTGGAATCACCCAACCCCCAACTGCTAGAAACTATCTTTCTGTTTCTAGAAACATTTCAGATTAGGTTGTTTCTGGTTCTTGGGCCAGCACTGCTCTCGGAAGTACCTTATGCTCACTGGGGCTGCTGCTACTGTCCCTACCCTGATCCCTTCATTTCAGTAACTGTAGAAACCTGCACACAGGCCCTCATAACTCCTATGTGCTACAAAGAGAGTGGGCCACATGGTCTGGAAATGTCCTGGATGGTGTCATGGCATTGAGCCCTTCCCTGACTCAATATCTCCCTTACCACAGGCCTGACCATCACCTCCCAACTGACACCTAAGAGAATCCCACAACTGGCATCAAGTGGGCTTGCAATTTCAAGAAGGAAATTAGACCTTTGTGAAGGTTCAAATATCATCAGTTCAAACTTCCTGCAAAGGGAAAGAATTGTACAGACCCTGAGGTGAATGGCTTCAAATAAAAGTCTGTTTATGAATTTAACTCAGCAGCTGCAGGTCACTGGCATGTGACAAAAATTGCCTCCAGGTGGCCTCTAGATGCCCACCCACATCATTCACCTAGCCAGTTGGTAAACAGCAGCAATCCACAGGAATGCTTCCCTGAGCTGGAGCAGCAGCTGGCTCCACAAGGGCCAGGAACAAGCCAAGTTCGGGCATGCCCACTGGTAAACATCACCCACGTGGGGCTCCATTCCTTCCTTGTGACACCTGATTTTTCTCTGAACCACCTCAGTGACCAAGTGTTGCCTCCTACCCACAGACCCTCTGAACAGCTGCACCTCTACACAAAGCCACTTCCCAGTGGCCACAGGGCATACAATGCTTACTGTGGCCTGTGTTCTAGCTATGCGGCCCACTATGGGGTACCCTGTAAGGCAGAGGTGCCTAATCAAGGCCTCCTCTAGATGGGGGCATCCTCTAGATGACCACTTAGGGCTGAGTGATCACCTCTCAGATAGTGACAAAGGCTTGAAATGTTTCAGGATGTCATGACATGGTCCTTCTCCATCTGGTTCCCCCACCACCACCACCACCTGTCAGGCTCTGTCCAGGGATACCGATGTTCCTTTCATCATCATAAAACTTAAGCATGGTTCTCACTAGGCAGATGCCACAGCTCCCAAAAGAAAAGGACCAGGCATGTCCCTTTCCAACATGACGAGCTTCCTCAAGAAGATCAACATCCTAAGGAAGGTAGCACCAGGAAGAGTGAGACCAAGTCACCATTGCCTGACCCATGCAAGTATGTCTGTCCATCCTAGGCTTCTTTACCCTAAGCATCATCCTGAGGTTCTCATCTGCAAAAAAGTCAATGTTCCCAGGAGGCGCCTTCAAGACAAACAAATCACTCTGTACCTCCTTCTTGTGCCCCATGCTAAGGCTGGAAACTCAGAAAACAAACAACGATGAAAAATACAAAAAAAAAAAAGGTTCAAGACAACTGAGTAAAAATAAAAATTTAAAGGGGGATGGGAAAAAAGACAGGGCAAAAGGGAAAAAAGAAGGAAAGGAGAAAAAAAGGAGAGGAAAAAACGTAAGGAAAAGGAGATGAGAAGACAGAGAGGAAGGTAGCTGGAGAGGAGAGAAGGCACCTCTAGGGGACCTAGCTTCTGTTCTGTCCTCACACTCTGGTTGCAGAAGACTGAAAAGCCACCAGTCCATGAACAGAAAGCTCAGTTAGGGGGTTAGTGTTGCTTTTCCAGGGAGCAGAGGAGATGTGGATGCATACCGGGCCTCCGGGGTCACCTTCCTCACCTCGGGTTCTTCACCACCTCTCACAGCTCATAAAGAGGTATGAGAGTCAGTGTGTCTGTCCTTGAAAACAGAGAGGTGCCCACTCCTGGTGAGCTGTTTATACTAAAACGTAACACGAACTCCTAAATCATCCACCATCTCAACAAAATAAGTCTGTCTGCCAAGATCACGAAAAGATCGTATCTAAACTATTCTACACATGTCAGAAGCTGTACACACGCCTTGCAGGCTTTCAGACGGAAACTTTCCTAAAAATCACTTTACATATATAGATTCTTTCATATTCAAGACAGACAGGACGTGAAAAAGTAATACTTAATCTCCTCTAAGAACAAAATTATCTGGAGAAATCACTGTTTTGATCACTAATCACACTGTAACACCAGTTCAGACACTGTAATTTGGCTCTTGATACTATACTCTGGGAGGCCTGGGATCACAAAGGAGGTCAGGCAATGGGATGCTCAGAAGGACTGAGAAGGGACTTTGTTCCGCACAGGCTCAGTAGCTCTCTTATAAAAGATGATCAGGGACAAAGATCTGACACTGTAAGTAAAATATTTTTACTCACAAGTCAAAGCCCTTAGGGTCATGGCTGTTTTTCATTCTCCTGTTGGTTATTATTTTCTTTTCTTTGAGAAGGGGGCTGTAAACTGGATGATTTTGTTCTAAGGCAAAAATCAGTTCTCCTTCTAGGCCACTATCCTGGGTGAGTGAGAACAAGGGCTTTAGCGCACAAATACTCACCATGATGTCTCCCTTCAGCAGCTGGGCCGGCTCTATGGCAATGCGGATCTGGCTGGGATTTTCAGGGCCAACATTGCTTCGAGTGAACAAGAAAACAGGTCATTGTACAATTCCAAGATTCCTGACCATGGTAGCACAAGCTGACAAAAAGGCTAGAATTTGCACAGATGGCCCAAAATTCCAAGTTTGGGGGCTTTACCTTAGGGAAATGCATCAAAAGGTTTAAGAAAGCTCTGAGCTAAGGTGAATTATTCTACCACCATCATAGCCCCAGACTGAAAATGTCATGCTCAGGGATACCTCAACCAGGAAAGGTACCAAGTTAGGGACAAACCCCGCTTCTGTGACAACTGGGAGAATACAGCTTCCACAGTGTCATCCTTGCATGGGGGGAGGAAGAGCATTTTGAGCCCAGAAAAGGAATAATGAGTCTTTCTGAGTTCCAGGACATTTCCTGCCTTTCTCATTTTCTGTTAATGTAAGCAAAGTGGATATCGTGACATATCAGCTCCTGACAGCACCCCGTATTCTACTCCAAGTAGAAGATAAGCATCGAAGAATCTCCAGTGTGAGATGGTTGAATTAGTGGCAAGCCTATCTCTTGGCATATAAAAACTCCTTGCTTCAACTGCAGACAGACTGCTGTCCAAAAAGGACAAAACTTGGTAGCAGGGAAGTCAACAGCCTAGCTCTGCCAAGACAGGGTAGGTCAGTCCTTCACAATCCCTGCTCTACAATAAATGTCTGTCAGAGAAACAGGACCAAAAGGCTGAAGACTGATGCTGGAATGTATGGAGAGAAAAGGGGAACTGTCCAGGTAGTCACTGGTTTGTCATTTCTTAGTATTGCAAGCTGCAGGCCCTGCACTTCCCATATAATCAGATATATTTATCCTTCTCAGCTCTCTGAGGTGGTTGAAGAATAGACAGCTTGAGTCTCATAGCTAAATTTTGAGTTGTTTAGGAATCAAGAGGGCGTTCTAGATCTAAGAAGATGGTTATAATAGTGATGCAAGTTAGTATGAAAGCTAAGTCAGTTATAGAACTTTAAACTCACGGAGATGGTTAGAAGGTAGAAGGTTAAAGTCAGGGGCCAAATATGTATGAACTGGACATTGGGAAGGTATACTGGGCCATTTAACTCTCATAAATGTGGCATATTTAATTCTGCTGTTTTGTATAGAATTTACTGTTATAAGAGAAAGAACCATTTGTTGGATTGAAAAGGGAAGCTGTTGGGGGGGGAAGAGGGTGGAAGGGTGGGACAGGAAGGGGGAATAGGGAAGGGTTTGTGACTGAGATGTAACTTGAGGAAAAAAAATAAAGTACTTATATAAAAAAAAAAAGAAAGAAAAAAAATGTAAGCAAAGTGTTATCTACATGCATTGCAAACCAAACTCAGGAAGCCATATAAATTCTGAGGATACCTAAAACACAAATGAGAAACAAGAACCATGGGGGACTTCGTCCTAGCACTGTCCAGGGTACCCACTTCCAAACAGTAATGGCTGTCTTCAACCCTGGAGGCTCCACTGTCCAGCCCCTCCATGGAGGCAGCTAGAGAAGCCTAGTGCACCTCTCAGAGCAGCAGGGTAGGGGGCCCCTGGCATGAATGGCCCCCACCGCTCCACTTCTTCTTGTGGGAGAGACACAACCCCCTTCACAAGCGTTCCCCAAGCCCCCCTAAACACCCAGCACAAGCCAGGCACTTACTAGATCCCAGACGTGTACACAGGCTGCATGGCTTGGTAGAGCTTCAGAAAGGGCCGGCAAGCTGAAAGAGAGGCACATGCCCAGGAAACACAGGATCAATAACACATGTACAAATGTCCCACCAACAAAGTAAGGTGGCTGAACCTCGAACCAAAGGGCTGCTTTAACCAGAGGGCCATGGAGGCTCAAAGGCCACCTACAGTTCTGTAAGGTCACCTTTCCTCCTAATGACCAGGAGGTCTAGAGACTACAGATACTATCATCTGATGAGCGAGCACCTACTTGTATGCAGCCAGGAAGCATGAGAGAGGTTCCGGCCCCAGGCACATGCTGTAAGCATCTGCATGGGACAGGGGACAAGGTCTCTGGCCATATGCTGTGAGCATCAACATGAAATAAGGAGACAGGGTCCATGGGAATATGCCAAGGAAGGACCCCCAAGTTAGGAGATCCAGTTAGCTGAATTCTCTCAAAGTTTTGGACACCCTGAGAGGAAGAGGCACACAGCTGAGTCACCCAGCTGCTGACTCAGAAAGACCCTGGCCTAACAAGAGCTCATGTCCTGGCTATCTGTAACCCCTTCCCAACCACCTGTCTCTCCTGTGGCTGATGGTTTGGTGCCACCTTACAAAGCTGGAGCCCTGCCCACATACTGGAACCATAGAGGCAGAATCCAGGTGCCACAGGAGGAAAAGGCTGCTTGTTTACAGCAATAGTCCTGGCTCGGGAGTCTCTCACCTCCTCCGGTGTCAAAGCTGGGGGCACCATGCAGGATGACAAAGTGCAGGAATAAGGGTAAGGCGTTCATCTTCATCGCCCCAGACAGGAGCCCGCTGAGAAACTGCACATACCTGCGTGGGACAGTGGTTAAGACTCACTCACAGCTGCTGAGACTCAGGGGCAGGCGGCAGAGAATGTGAACTGCGTCTGGAGAACCTGGGGACAGCTTGTCCCACCGTCGCTGCCTGGCTGAAGCTCCCACTCACAGCTCTGGGAACTGCAGACATGGTGTCATTTGTGTATAAGCATCTCTTTCAACATGGATGCCCACACCTTGGAGGTCTCCTCACCTGTTCCCAAGCCCCTCACCAACAAGGCCAGCACCACAGAGTGACACGGCACAGGCCGAACAGCCTGTTCCACCCAGGGTTCCCACGTGCGTCATGAGGAGCAGATAATCTCAAAGGCCCCTAAATTCCTGTTCTCCCCCTCTCATCTCCTGAGCCCGCTCATCTCAGCTGACGAGGGTCACCCGTGGCCACCTATACACGTTGAAGATGTGTCTTTTGCCGCATGAATTCCAGGCACTGACCTGAGGCATCCAAGCTGACTGTCACACGCTCCCACACACGTGGCAGTCAGGAGAGAAGTTTCTACACTAAGTGTATGTGATCAAAGGGTACTCATGGTAGCAATGACCAGAGTGTGAGCTGCACCCTTGTCACACTCTGCTGCTCCACTGGCCGCCACCGTTTCCTCCTCTCCCCTGCCTGGCATAATTGCACCCTGCTACATGGAAGCCCAAAGGCAAGCAATGCCCTAGGGCTCCTGGCAACAGGTCTACTGCAGTCAATGTTCACCACAACCCAGCTCTCTTGGAACCTGTCTGCTTCCCTGCCTTTCTCCACCAAAGTACTACACTCTCTGCAAGAGGGAAGAAACGAAACAGGCAAAGATCCCAAAACATGCTCTCCAACTAATGGTCCATGTACCAAGCAGGAACAGGAAGTGGCCGTAATGGTCCATGTACCAAGTAGGAACAGGAAGTGGCTATCACTAACACAGGGACACAGGATCCTCACACCTCAAAGCCCCTGGATGAACAGTCACAGGCTCCACCTTACAATAAAAAGCACTTCAAATGCCCACTGGAATGCAGACCTGGACCACTGTTACACAGCTGAGGTTGGAGGCAAAAAAGCCAAACAGAAAATTTAGTACGTGTTTTCCCAACTTAGCGTCTACCCTTGTGGAAAGCTTCAGTATAACTCACAAGCATTCACTTGACTGCAGGGAAAATCCACAGTGATGGACGGGGGTGTCAGTATCCCCCACAAACTCGGGTAAGCAGCTCATGGGTGTCTGGCCTCCACACTGCTCCATGATCTTACTCTGACAACAGGTTCCTAACCTGCTGTGTTCAACTGCTGGAGGGGAGAACATCTCATGATCCATCACCTGAACCCTGTACATGGCAGAACTCATCAGTCCCCTTTGCTCTCTGGCCTTGAGTAAAGGTAAGGACTTATACCTATAGGCTCACGTTAGAATACCTAAGACCCTGTTTAAGACAGCTCTTCCCGGGCTGGAGAGATGGCTCAGCGGTTAAGAGCACTGCCTAGTGCTCTTCCAAAGGTCCTGAGTTCAATTCCCAGCAACCACATGGTGGCTCACAACCATCCACAATGTGATCTGGTGCCCTCTTCTGGAATGCAGGTGTACATGCAGATAGAGCACACATATGCATAAAATAAATAAAATAAATTTAAAAAAAAAAAAAAGGCAGCTCTTCCCTCTTCCCAGCTCTGGGCAATCCTGAACATTAGGAAATGTGTGTCTCTGACTTATCTGTCCTATGAAGGGACTCTGTGATAATCCAGACCAGGTGTGGGTGGCTCTTCGGTGACCCTCAGATGAGACAGGTCTTCACACAGGGGCACTTGGAGGTGTGAGGGCTCTGTGTTGGTGACAGTCACTCCAGGCTCTAATGCACACCCAACCCAGGCACTAGAGTGGACAAGGTGCCTGCTTACATTTCCTCAGACATGACGAATGCCATGAACCTCTGCAACCTGAAGATTTGTGACTCCTACTCTCTGTGTGGGACAAACCCTTCAGGGAGCTAAGACTTCTCTCTTCCCAGAGGCCACCAGCAACCAAGAATACTAAAGACAGGGAGCTTCCATAATGTCAGCTGGCTGTCTGAGATTGCTGCCTGTGTGTCAGACAATATAAACAAGGCTTTTGGTTTGTTTGTTTGTTTTTTCTAGGCATGGTAATATGCATGTGATCTCTACACTGTGAAGATAGAGGCAGGGTGCCCATAAGTTTAAGGGCTACATAAGACCTTGCCTAAAAAATAAGTAACTAAATAAACCAAAAGAGAAAAGAAAAAGAGTTATTTTTTCCACTATGCAGCAATAGGTGACAGCAGAATTCCACTTCTGCACAAGCTTGCTCATGAGGAAGCTGAGGGAGAGTCACCCCGGTACAAGAGGTCACTCAGAAAGGGAGGAAAGACACCCACCTGTACCCAAGGTCTCAACTAGTCTTAACTCCTTGAAACTTGTTCTTAATGGTCATCATCTTCCCAGCTGTCCACTAGGGGCCGCTCAGCTCACAGTGGACCCATGTAAAGAGACTCCACAGTAAGCCTTGGTGTCTACAAGTTCTTCAACCAACCTCAGATCAAATATCCTGGAGGAAAAGAACCCGCATCTTTACCTGAGACATGCAGGTTATTGTCCTCTAATGACTCCCTATACAGTATAACGGGTACAGTATAACAGCTAGGCACTTAGTGTTTACACTGTGTTCTGTGTTATATGGAACCTAGTGTTTAGAGTGGATGGACAGACAGCCTGAAAGAAGCAGCAAGCTGGATGAACTGAAGACCATCATGGCAATGTATTAGAAATACAAATACTGTGTATTGCCTCACATGTGAACCTAGATTTTACATGTGTTACACACACACAAAAGAAACTTGGGGGAAGGGAGAGGACCACTGTGGTAAGAGGAGGAACAGAACAGGATAATGGGATGTAAATATGAGCATAATGTATAATACACATTTATCAAATTTCACAAAATAATGAAATTTGTGATTTTGTACACTAATAAAAAATTGAAAACACATGGTGCACAATACAGAAAGGTACACATTGGCTCTACACAGCAGGCCATTTTACGTAAAGACCTTGGGTATCTGCAGATTACAGATAGGATCTAGATCTGGTCCCCATGGGAGGTTCTGGGCAATTCCTTCATTGTCCATGGTTGCTTAGAATGTTGAGCTTCTCACCCACAAATCAAGTTTCTCCCTCAACCTCAAGAGAGCTAATCCTGATCTTTACATTGAAATAATTTCTTGACTTTGGTGCTAGCATAACCTGCAGAAAATAGCATCCCCTGTCCAAAGTTATTCAGAAAACAGTGAGGTGCACACACCCATGAGTGCAATCATTACACATTCTTCTGGTTTCCTGAGGTTTATCCCAAACATCCTTTCTGTTGTTGGACCACTCAGTGATTATTTGGTTAGTGTCTTCTAGTGTGGGCGCCAGGCAAGGGGGCAAGAAAAGAGACAGAAAGAAGGCAGCTCAGGCCTCAAGAGCAGAGGAGCAGCTTGGAATGCAAAACTGAACCCTGCTGTCAACTGCAAAATATAAGCCAAGAAGAACCCTGCTGTCAACTGCAAAATATAAGCCAAGGAGGATATGTGAAAGCTGTGAACATTTTAAAATGAGATGCTTTCCCTGTTTCTCCTCCACACTCTTCCAATATCATTAGAAGCTACTGATTCTGTAAGTAGAATATCCTGCCAGCCATGCTTGCCTGCTGGGTCCGAGAATTTGTGGGAGTTGCATCTTGTTTGCACCTCATCTTCTGTGCAAGCTTGGATAGAAATGGAATGCTGCCATTTTGGAAACTGCTCAGTGGAAAAAAATAATACTTCATGGGTTCAAAACAGAACAGGGTCTGCTTAAGAATATGCTGAAGCTTGCAAAAGTGGCTTCCCTGTGGGGTCTGTTGCTTAAAACAGGACACAGCCTGGCTCCAACCCATGGACCCAGAATGTAGCCCACATTCTTCCAAACCTAGGCCTGTCTGAGTGGACCCAGACTACTAGAATCAGCACGTGTGCTGGCCCAGCCTGGCTGTATTAGAGAAAGCAGCTGTGAAGGATCAAGACTCACATACAAAGGTTTGGGACTACAACTAATTCCTATCTCCAAAATAGGAACCATTTTTCAGCTCCCTTCAAAATTCCTGGACAAAATTCTAGTGTTTGGCTTAAGATAAAACTACAGTGGAATTACGTGAGTGCCTCAAAAAGAGAAAGTCCTGTTCCCCGACAGCTCCTCCTCAACACTTCCAGGGGTACCACATGTTGCAGCCAGAACTGACCCTGTAGAGTGGAAGTCAGCTTCTGATGACCTGAAAGCCCATTTGTGTCAGTAAGGTGCAAGCACAGCACAATCAGAGTCGCTCATTTCCATACCAGATATGGCTGGTTTTGTGTCAGAACATTGGTGAGTTAAAAGCCTGAGACATCTGCCCTCTAGCCCCTCGATCAAGTTTACTGATCCCTGGTCTATCAGACAGAAATGAGTTCAACATGATCATGAAAACTCAAAGATCACTACCTGAAGGAGATGAAAATCCCCGTGGCTGAAATGAGACGTGGCTCTGAGTGTTCATCTCTGAGAGTGGACCACAGCAACACACAGGCTCTCACTAGACAATCAGAATGATTCACATCCTTGCCTTGGGGAGCAGCAAACCCCTCCCTCGTATTCTTAGGCAAAACTCAACAACAATGCAGAGAAGAGGTCAGAGGACATTCCTCTGGCCCCAAGGATAGATACATACCTCTTCTGGGAGGGCTCCATTAAAGCTGAAACTTTGTCATCATAAAACTTCTTCATTGCAAACCTGTCTAGGGCCTGGTCAGCACTGTGGGAGTAGAGGGAAAGAGAAAGATGAGTGAGGAGAATGAATAAATATAGCAGGTCAATGGTATCCCCTGCCCCTCAAGGCTGAATGGCCAGGATGCACATCCCATGTCTGCCAGTGACCTTCTCCCACAAGGAGCTGCACCTGTTAACACACAGGCCAATGTTTCTCTGCAGGAGTGCACTCAGTTCAAAGCAGGAGCCACACCAAATTCCTATCTGAATCCCCTTATCTAAGGGAGTGATACTTAGATGTGCCACTGGCTCACAGGGAAAGGAAACTGGCTAACGGCCCCAGCCTCAAGACCCCGAATATGTGAGGAACAAACCTAGAATATTCACTGTGAAGTCTTCAAAGTATAATATGTGATACTCGGTAAGGAACTTCAAGGAAAAGTTTGAAGGTTGAGGACAGGGCAAGGTTGGGACGGTGGGCCTCAGGCTTCTCACAGCCTAACTGACCTTCAAGCTGCCAGCCCCATTGTTCACATTAGTATTTACAGAATGTTCTGGAAACCTCATTGTGGGGTATTCTGACTTATGAGTTAAGACTTATTTAAACCAAAAGCATCTATAAAAATCAGCTAGGCAGCCAGGCATGGTGGTACATGCCTTTAATCCTAGCACTCAGAGGGCAGAGGCAGACAAATGTCTATGAGTTCCAGGCCAGCCAGGTCTACACAGTGAGAGCCTATCTCAAAAAAAAAAACCAGATAACAACAATAACAAAATCAGATAGGCATATGAGTTCTCTACGGAAAAATGTGCATGTGCCCTCCAGAAAAATGACACATTGAGGAATTCTGACCATGACATTCCCAAAATATATGCACACATAAGGAGGACAGGGGAAAAAAAAACTCTAAATTAAGCTCCGTGTGAGTGGACACTGATCCACTACGTGTACTTGTTTCAACACAACACAGGGCTTGGCCAATGAGGCTGTCACAGATAGCGGGGTCCAGCTGAACCCAGAGCGCCTGTCTCAAACAGCAAGTGGAAGGTTGGAAGACATAGTTTCATATCCAGTCCTTGATTGTTAACCATTCTCTTTCCTAGAATCCATTCACTCCACTAGATGCCAGGGAAACAACCTGACCAGGGTCAAGGTCTGGAAGCCACAGAAGGTTTAGCATTTAGATCAAACATCACTAGCCCTAGTCTCATCGTCTGAACTCTCCAGAATGCTGGGAACAAGCATGCTCTCTCCCTTTGTGACTTGCAGTCCCCATTTTGAGTCACCTGTGGTTTGGGATAAATCAGGTGCAGCTATGCCCTGTGGTGTCTAAAATATAACCTAAGGGGAGAGAGGGAGGATCCGGATCAGTGTAAGAATAGCAGCCATGGGAACAGCCTGGGCTCTATAGAAGAGCAAAAGCAGCCTGGGTAGGAAGACCCAGCAAATGCTTACATATGTAAGAAGTATATGCATGGATTGCAGGGCCACACAGCTGCTGGTGCTGTGTCAGGGCAGATGCTCAGGAGGTGCGATTAAATTTAGGGGAGCAAAAGATTGATTAAAAAAAATGGAGTGATGTCCACCCACTTAACTGGAAAACACTTAATCCTGTGACCCCAGGCTAAACAGCAGCATCAGTGGCCGCTCAGACCCCAGTGTGGTGCTCTGCGAAGCACTCCAGGGATAGAGGCATACAGGATGGTCACAGCATGAGGAGGCTCAACTACAGTTCCCACAGTCCAGGTTAGGACAGGATGCTGAGGCCCAGAGAGACTCATGAATGCTTCCTGACATTTGCATGTGATGTACCCACTAGTCAAGGAGAACAAGGTTGTATGGTTGAGGGAGCAAGCTTGGTTCCCCAGATGCAGCAGTATCTGTAGTTCGGGAAACTTCTCAAAACAACAGCGGATAGCGATGCTCACTCGGGTGGTCTGTATTAAGAAACAACTGGGCTAAGTGTGGTCTCCGACCAAATTCCTTTTACATAACTGAGGGGCCAATGTGACTGGGAATCTCGACGTATCTGGCACACACATGATGCTTATTCAAACCCACAGGGCTCTGCTTTTCGCCCTGGGGTAGGGTTTCCTCCTTGGCAAGAGCCAGCCTCTCAATTGGTTTCCAGAGAAAACATTCCAAAAGACCAATTTCACTCCTTCACAACTGCAAAGGAGAAGGCTCCTAAGTGAGATGAGACGGCTTTTTTTTTTTTTTCCTTCAGGATGGAATGGCCTGGGCACACAACGAAGCTATTGAGACGAACAGGAGTGTGCAAATGATTTTCTTTTCCTGTGCATTGCCAGAAAACTGAGGTCTTGCACACACTAGGCAAGGGTATTGAACAAGCTGCATTCCTACCCAGCAAGGACATTTCCTAAACTGAAAGCATACTGGAGACCTGTTGAGTGTCCAGTACTGGGATGGCTGGGGTAAGACTGAGCCTAAGTCCTATCATCTTATTAGAGGAAAACATACAGACTTTCCAGAACATGCAAAAAAAAAAAAAATGGTGGCTGTGAAGTGACCTAGCAAGCATTTTCAACAGTGTGACACCAGCAGCCTGTCTGTTTTCATGAGAGAATGACCGGCCTCACTTAGTTTCATCGCCTCCATAGAGCTCCTTGGCGTCAATCACACAGAACATCCCAAACAAGAATATGTTTTTTTCATCCTTGCTGGAAGCCAAGTTCAGACACACAACACTCTGGTATGAAGGGAGAGGTAAGACCAGGCTGGTTCCAGGAAGACCAACCACTGTCCACGTGTGCAAACCCAGCACCCTGTGGAAGGGCTCCCCGTCTCCATCCTACCTGGCTGAGACATTGGTGAAATGCATGTAAGAGGATATGACCACTCCGATGCGCCCTTTACTGCCCTGCAAGAGACCAGAGGGGAATCAATGTTCTTTCTATAGAATCCCACATACAGTCATAATGAGACAGGAGCAGGCTCAATCACGGGCAGAGTGACAGAGAACAAGCATTAACCCCTTTGCCTCCCTGATATTGGTGAGCCAGCACCAAAGACAGCAGTGCCCACTTAGCTGGGAATCTTCACACAGGGGCCCATAAAAAGAGCAGGTGCTAGCTGGGTGTCTGCAGAAGGCCCCGGAGGGAGGGCACATTCACACGGCAGCAGCCAGTCACTCACCACCTCCCAATTAGGTTAGGTGAACCGGTGCCAGGAACTCCAACAATTAGCATGGCTTAATTACCCAGGTGAGACAGGAATAAATGTCTGCCCCAGGGCTGACAGTGGTGGGGCTTTGTGTGCACAGCTCTAAGTGGTAGAACCTCAAAGTCTGGGGAGCAGGTGGTATCCCACACCAGTGTCCAACGCCACACTTTATATAATGGGGGGGGGGAACAACACCTTATACACAGGGAAACCACATCCCAGGCAGGTGCTGTGGAAATCCCCCTGGACATAAACACATTCACAGCCAAAGTCACCAACAATGCAGGAAGAAACTCTATGGCAAAGGAGCCCCACGTTGATCCACGGACTGACCTGAAACTTTAAGACATACTGTTGCGACCTACTAACAGGGCTCTGCAAACAGTACCCAAAGCCAGTTCCATTCAGGCCACCAACTTTTTTCCTACGATCTGTGAGCAAAATTTTTTATTTTCATCTATTTTTAAGCATTGTAAAACTTAAGAAGAAAAAAAAAAGTATGAGCGGAATTGGTTTGTGAATGCCCTAATCATCCCACTATCTGCCTGGAGCCTGGCTGGTCTGCTTCAGCAGCCCCCACCCACCCTGCAGAAGCAGGCTTGAAGAACTAGGCAGGGCAACATGGCATGCAGAGCCTAAAATACTACCTAGCTCCTTTGGGAAAAGTTTGCCAAACCATGACCCGAATCATACAAAGCCAAACTGGCAGGTCACTAATGTGTAGTTCCCCCAGCTCTGTGCACACAAGGAGGCGCTTCACAACTGAGCTACAGCCCCAGCTCTATTCCCCAAAACAAGCAAATGAACAAATCCAAAGTTCTCATAAAATCAACCATCATGTGAAGCTGGGCATTCTGGAAGATACCAATGCAGAAAGATACCCAGAAAAACCTTGGCAGTGCGATCCTCATTCTTGGCATTATTAACTATAAAGCTCCTAATTCTACTAATGTATTTCTTGAGCTAAATGGGGTTTAGCAACAGACATCACTTATAAGGAAACTACCATTTCAGCCAACACCAGACCCACATGTGGTGGCATTTATTGCTGATAACATCAATCATTTTTGTGACCCTAGTTATGGGTTTAAAGGAGAGAAGGGAGGGGGAGAATTACAGCAATAGTTGGGACTTTTGACAGCTCATTTCAATAGCAGACAGATAATCTAGACAAGAAATAACTAAGGAATCTGTACCCAAACTACCTTTTAGACCAAATGAACCTATTACACACGGACTAGACATCCCACCAACAGTGGAAGAAATGCTTCAAGGTCAGGTGAAACAGCCTCAAGGATGGTTTATACATGGAACCACAAAGCAAGTCCCAACACAGTTAAGCCTGAAATCCTATCAAGTATCCTTTCTGACCACTGTGGTATGGAAGTATAAATCAGAATGGTAGGGGTAGGTTGGTAGACTTGCAAAATTCTCAAATATGTAGACATCAAACATGTTACTGAACAGCAATTCACTCAAACAAGGGGTTAAAAGGAAAAATTTAAAATATATTGAGACATAGGCTGCAGAGTTGGCTCAGTTGTTAAGAGCACTGGCTTCTCTTCCAGAGGACCTGGGTTCAATTCCAGAAGCTACATGCTGGCTCAGAATCATCTGTAAATTCAGTTACAGGGTATTAGATGCCCTTTTCCAGTCTCCCCGGGTGCCACGCATGCATGTGATGCACAGACATGTATTTAGGCAAAACAGTCATACACATAATATAAATAAATATACTGAGACAAATAAAATGGAAAAAAAACCTAAAATGTATTAGACACAACAAAAGCAGGACTAAGAGGGAAGTTTAAAGTAAAAATGTTCACATCTAAAAGGAGGGGAAAGATCTCAGATGAAGAACCTCAATTTATACTTTGAATAACTAGAAAAAAAGGGCAAACCAGACCCAAAATTAATATAAGAAAGAAAATAGAAAAAGAGCAAAATAAAAGATTCAGAAAATATTTTGAGGGGGAGAAAGACGAGGGGGAAAAAGAAGCATAGGGAAGAAGAAGAGGGGAAGGAGGAAGAGGAAGAAGAGGAGGAGGAGGAAGAGGAAGAGGAGGAGGAGGAGGAGGAAGAGGAGGACGAGGAGGAGGAGGCATTAGAAGCAGCTTCTCTTTGCAGCCAATCAAAACCATTTCAGATAAACCACAACGGGTCATAATGCAGAGGTGATCATGAGGAGCCCACACATCTGCAATACAACCCTGCTCCTAAGGTTTCAAGAACTTCTCGGAAGAGAGATGGGAAAGACTGAATGAGCCAGAGAGGAAATAAGTATGCTGTGAGACTACCTCTCCTAGAAAAGACAGGGAAGCTACACCCATGATACCTCATCAATAGGACTGCTTAAACAAGACCTGAACAGTGACAATACCAACAGCCCTGCTAAGCTGGATGGGGAAAGCTCCTGGGGTCCCATCCTAAATAAAGAACTACAAGCACCCAATGACTACTGGGAGAGGGAGAGTCATTCTCTCCCATGGAAGAGCCTCCTAATTGGTCATCCCAAACAAAGTATTCAGCCTTGAACCTACATATACATAAACAACAAAAGCTAGCTAGGCAGGTTGTGTTTATATATCGACGTGATTGTTTGAGTGTGTGTAACAATCTCAGAGAAAAATGACATCAATTTGAGAAGGAGTGGGCAGACATGGGAGGGCTTGGAGAGGAGAGAGAGAAGAGGGAAGGTTATTTAATTATATTTTAATTGAATTTTTTAAAAAGCAAGGTGAACAGCTCATGAGGAAAGACACCCACAGGTGGCCTCTGCCCCCGCACAGGTGCTTACAAAATAATCAACTCATAAAAAAGCTAAACTCACATGTAATTTACAATGTATCTAAAGCACTCAGAGTTTCTTAGTGCGTCTATTATCTTATTAGTTACTAATAATTTCAGAAAACAACAGTAGAGCTTATGCTACATAAAACAGTGAACTACTAAAAGATTGAGGGTTTTTCTTCCTTTAAAAAAATCTATATAAAATGATATAATATCTTTAACTCACTAAAAGTAAAAAATAGATGTATAAATACAAGAAAGAAACTAGTAATACTGAGCATTTAGACAAATGTTGTAATCTATACTTTACCAGCAGTTGCATAATGACATTTTTGTTCTTCAATTCATCAAATTGTTGCCATTAAAAAAGAAAAATCAAAAAAAAAAAAAACAAAAAAAAAACCAGAATTGACCTTTTTTTTTTTTAAAGGTAAAATAAAACCAGCAAACCTTTGGCTAAGATTAAAAGAAGACTCAAAAACTGAGGACAGAATGAAGGGGAAATACCACAGTCAGCAACACAAAATGCAGAGGCTCTGTTAGACTCCTATGTACAATCACAAGCCCATAAAGTGGACATTCAGGTGAAATGGGTAAGTCCCCCCAAAACACACACTGGCCTAAACAGACAATCTGAACAAGGTAAGGAAGCCCAGCGCCACCTGGCTTCAGGGAGACTATACCAAACATGTAAAGAAATAATGGCAATCCTATAACACTCTGGGAAAAAAACTGAAGAGAGACACTGCCAAACTCATGTGAGAAGGCCAGACAAGTGCCCTGATGCAATGCCTCGGTGTGTACCTAGGCTTTATGGGTATGGTGAGGATGCCAATTCTGCATCCTGCAGTGAGTGTGAGCAGCTGAGGGTAAGGGAGAAGAATGGGTGTGCCCTCCTCATTCCTGTCAGGCTCTCAAGCATGAACTCTTAAGAATTTTCACCTTCAGATCAGCTCTTAGCTCACAGGTTGCAGGAAAACACGCGGTAGCTGGGATCCACCCATGGTAGTAGGCTCCTAGTTCTGCTCCAACACATTAACAGAAGTACTAGACTCACCCCGACCAACATCTGCTGAGAATTTTCCTTGCCACAGACTTCCAAACACGGGTAAAATGTAGAAGAATGTTCCCGTAAGAAACCCAGCCTCTTTCAAGTTGAGGGTTGAACACAAAATACTACCACTGGAGCGATGGGAGAATGGCTGCTGCAGCCCAGCTCTACCCTGCTCCCGCCCTGGCTGAGACAGGTCTGTCATTCCAGGCTCATGTGAAAGGAGCCACTCATTGTACAAAGCAAGCAGATTCCAGCCCTGCAGCCATGATGGTGGTGAACTCTGGATGGCATCAGCAACCACAATTTCAAATTAAAAGCTTACCTCTCATGGCACATTTTCTGGGTCTTTTAAAAGTAGTTTAAAGCAATGAGTGCTCTACGGTGGGTAATGAAGGGGAAACATCACAAGCCCATAAACTGGACACCCGCCCAAAGAGAGCCCAGAATCGCTTAAGGAAGGAGGGGTAGAAAACATATAGATGGTGTTTTCATCTTTGACGACCCATATGCTTTCGGTCATATTATAATTCATTTCAGTTTCATTAATATTCAAAATGAACAAGTATCGAATGGAATGGATACAAGGAGGCTTTAAGAAGTCTAGCAAAATGGGAAACCTCAGACCCATGAATTCTAAAGTCAAACTGCAAGCTTGAGGATTCTTTATGCTATTTCATTTTACTTTTAAAAGACGAATAGGAAATCTAAAAGGCATACCTACATGGAACTGGAACATGTCACACCAGCTGACAAACATCCTGGAAACACAACAGTTTCAAGGCAAATCAGCCGGTGCCTGTGACCAGCACTGATATTAATCCATGGGTATCCTTAAATACTAGAAGCCCAGCTGGACCCCCAGAGCATGTGAGAGCAGGGACACCTACCCTGCAGTGGATGACGACCACATGCTGGGGGTCGCTGTTCAGCCAGGACTCCTGGGCTTTACATATGGTGCACATCTTGTCAAGAGGCGGTGCATGCAGCTCGGGCCAGCCCACATCCATGATCTGCAAGAGAGAGAAGAGAGCTGCCTCAGTTTCTACCTCCTAGACCCTTCTGTGGTAATCTCACAGTGACGTAATCCACTCGTCAGTCATGGGAGATGCTGTGCAGGCCTCTTCTGAAAGCTGATGGGCATCTGGCCACCTCCCTTTATAGGAATGAAAACGAGGGTGGCCAGGTTGCCCACAAGTCCCACCTCACCCAAGCACTGGTCTGGTCATTTGTAGCTAGGTGACAATTCCACAGAGGCATCAGAGGCATTAATGGTTCAGAGTTCACCACAGATGAATGGAGGGCCTCTGAGATCTAAAACAGCAGTCTATGGCACACACTGTTATCAAATATTTCCCACTCAAGCTAAAAAGAAGTCTGGCAAGTAGAGTGAACCCAGTGCTTCCCATGCCATGCAGGCCACACTTCAGGGACAAAGAGCTCTCCAGAAGACAGGCAGTACCTTCAGGCAGTGCTTCTATTTTGGCACATGAACACAAACTCACTGAGATGCTCCAAGCAAGCAGCCCTACCTCTGGCCACACACCAAGGAGGGCCACATGTGGGTGTTGCTTCTCCTCTTATTTTCTATTTTCAGGGGATGGAGTGGCCAGAGCTCTTTAATGGACGAAAAGTAACAGAAAGGAGCTCATAGGCTGGGCCACAGCAAAAGTAGACAGCACGGCAGTTCCATGAAGCTCTGGGACCCTTCCCGCACCCAGTGTAACCAAGACACATGTAAATTCTATACTGTAGGCTACTTTATTAGTAAACTGAGGAGCCCTTATTGAAAAGGACTAGGGAAAGAATTATTTTAAGAGGTTTTTTTTTTCAGATTCTGAGTATTTGATAGACTTTACCAGCTAGACATCTATACTCCAAAAGAGTTGTGTATATACCTAAATTAGAACTTTTTGAACGTGGCGTTAGTACTCCAAATGTTTTGAGTTTTAGAGCATTTTAATCTCAGAATATAGGATGTCCAGCCTATATATTGCCCTTTTCTAAGGGTTGCAACGTGTTTCAACATATAGACTACATATGCAAACACACAGACACCATCCAACATCTCACCCCTAAAATTTGCCATTAAGAATAATCATGAGGGCTGGAGAGATGGCTCAGCGGTTAAGAGCACTGGCTGCTCTTCCAGAGGTCATGAGTTCAATTCCCAGCAACCACATGGTGGCTCACAACCATCCATAATGAAATCTGGTGCCCTCTTCTGGCCAGCAGATATACCTGCAGACAGAACACTGTATACACAATAAATAAATCTTAAAAAAAAAAAAAAAAAGAATAATCATGAATGCAGTGGATACTTGTGACTCCTGCGAGGTCTCAGAAGAGACATTGTCACAATAAGGAGAAGGCTCTTGTATCTTCGCTGTGATGGCTATGCAAATCCAGACTCACGCTGAAGTGGTGTAGAAGTGCACACAGGGACACGCGCATGCAAACTAGTGAGTTATGAATGAAGTCTGTCGGTCCCACAGACGCAGCTCTTCCGATGAGGATGATTTATGAATGAGCACCCTTTCTCCAAATTTCATAGGGACAGACAGGTTTGGTTTTTTTGTTGGTTTTTTTTTTTCTGTTTCAAATTCTGGAATATCTGTACATATGTGTCTGGGAGACAGGTTGACATGCAACAAAGTTTTGACTTTTTAAAAAAAAGATTTATTTCATTTTGTACATGTGAGCAGGGGTGACCTTGTACAAATGAATACAGTGCCTGAAGCAGAGGTTAGAGGCATCTAATCACCCTGGAGGTGGAGTTACAGGTAGCAAGCAGTAAGCTGCTATTGTGGGCACTTGAAGATCAAACTCAAGTCTCCTGCAAGAGCCCTAAGTGCTTTCAAACCACTGAGCAGTTGCTCCAGGCCAACTTTTAGCTCTTGAGTGGTTTGGGCTTTAGATTTTCAGATGAGGGATGCTGGGCCTGTATGAGTTTTATAAGTTGGTACCATTGATAGAGATGAGGTAAGGGGTACCCTCACCTCTTAGGGATCTATTATTTTTCATTTTGAAAGGAACCAAAGGATAAAAACGACCTCAATATTTCTTGATCTCAAGCTATGTTCCACCAATGCCTAAAAGAAATTCCTTTTGCACAGACAAAGCATGCATCGTTGACATTCTGCAAAGTCAAAATATGAAGAAATAAATTCCATACCTTTGGATTAAGCTTTGTTAGGTCATATCTCTTCTCTGAAAGGTTTAATACCTACAAAAAGGAAAAAGGCTTTTACACAAATCATGGTTCCCAGAGAGGAAGGAGACAGCCACATTTAAGCAGGTGCCTCTGATGATCAAGGAAGGACCAAGAGAGACTGAAATGACAAATGTGTATGTAGTCACTGGATAAAAACAAAGCAAGAGATGGACGGCACCTGAACCCCTGTAATGCCAGCATTTTACTTTTGTTAACTAGAACCAAAAATGGGCAAGATAAAATTGTCCTTTTTTGTGGTTTGTTTGTTTTGCTTTAAAAAAAAATCTCAACAGCTTCAAACATTCTAAAAACACAGGGTCTGTACATACGTATCTATAGGAGCTCTTCCTGCTCCTGACTCAGCACAAGGAATACCCTGGGGACAGGCGGTGGTCCCTCCTCAGTAGAGGAGCCAGGTATGGAAAAGCCTGAACTTGAGAACTCTCACTAACAAGTCACAGCTGTGTGTAGAATCAAGTCCTACAAAAGACCATCTGTGCCCTCACAGGACACATGGTTCCTCCCTGACTCAGTCCCAGCTACCTCTCAGCCCACTCAGTGTCAGCCCCACTCCTGCCCTACTTGAATCATCAGCACTCAGCTGCCCTTCCATGGAAGGTACAGCACACCATGTCCTAACCAGCTGCGTCACTGTGAGTGTCTTTCATAAAAGGCTTGTGGGTTTGGGAATGCCTGCTACAGTCTCTTTGGGAAGGGCGGGGAGAAAGGGAGTCATCTGGGCATAGCTTCCCACCAAAGGAGGCCTGGTCCTAGAGGTAGCTCTGTAGGAGTCTCGTGAAAGGTATGACCATCCCTAGGGCTAGGACGCTACTCCCCTGTCCACAATTAGGCTGGACCTCAGGGAGGAGTACAAATGCTGGAAGAGGTCATAGGGAGTTCAGAGGAAGCCATGGCTAGTCCCCATTGAGCCTAACCCTGAGTCCAACCATGGGAGAAGGCTGCTAAGGGTGACAATAACCTCCTTGTTGGCTTTGTAAGATTAGCTCTCCCTAGATAAGGCGGCAGCATGAGAGAAGGTGCTAGAAGCTGTCAGGTAATCTAAGAAGTGATTACAGCAGCAAGAAAGGGGGCACTTTAGGGCTGGCAGCCCTGGAAGAGAACAGAGCCAATCAGAGAGGGGAGCCTGAGAAACCATTCTTCTACTGCTCAAATACAGTCTGCCTCATTTGACACACACAGTGTGAAATCAAGCCATCTATACTTGCCCCCAGGACTGCCTTGTTTCCTGGACACCGCCCTCCTGCCTTTCGAATGCACTGGGCAGCAGGAGGGGACATGGTTGCTTCCTGACGCCAAGGATACCTCTTGGCATTAGCCAGGGATACCCAACTGGGAGTGCCTGCAGTCCCAGAAGCAAGTCTTACTGATGAGGAGCCATTGCTCAGTGCTGGACAGAGCACCAGCCACCCCTGGAGGCAACTGTCACAGCTCATGACACAACCTATAGGAGCAAAGCTAGCAGTGGAAAGGCAGAGCACATGACCCACCCCCACCTCCTAGATGCATGAGTAAGATTCCAGACCCCAAGACCATTCCTCACTTGTAAACAAGGCATATAAACACCCCTGGCCCTCACATGCACACTCTGAAGGACTCCTGCCCACAGCCTCTGCCGTACTGTGGTCGTCCTGCCCACTCACCAGGTAGTTGTCCCCATGCTTAGACTTGAGCATGCGTGTGACTTCCTGCAGGCTGTGCAAATAGGACTCCTCTGAGCAACTGGCAGGGAAGGACACTGCGATGATACGCTCTGTGACATATGTGAGGTCCAGTTCATGGCTGTCCTCCATGGCTGGACTCGGGGCCAGGGGCCTGCAAGAGAGGAGGTGGCGGTCAGTAAAAAGATAACAAGGATAAGGATGAACACTCACCTTCTAAGGTTCAAGAGAGAGCTGGGACCAGGAGATTCCTTGGAGTCTCATCACAGTCCATTTACTTACACTGTTCCCCACTCACTAGGCTTCATAAGATCTATGGCAGATCTTCATAAGATCTATGGTCACGACTGAGCAGACACAAGGGCCTAACTACTGGGAATAAGCAGAGGAGAAGCTCAGAAAAGGGTATGGGGGTGTGGGCAGAAAGCATGCGGGCACACAGGGAGGCACGGCAGGCTCCACAGTTTGCCCAGAAATTGGCCCTGGAGACGGAGTGCAAACCCTGACTCTAAGGCATTGTGGTCAGCACGAGGCAGAAAACAGGATGGTATAAGCAGAGACCACAGAAGCAAGCAGCCACCCTGTCTACATCTACACCTCCAGGGAAAAGGCTAGTAAAGTAGACTGGACAAACTGTGGGGAGAGGGCAAGGGTCTGTGCAAAAGGTCTAGACATGAGGCCAGATCCAGCTCTGGAAAGTGGATGAGACAGGCTATGATGAGAGAGGTGGTTTGCCTGCCGGGGAGACAGGAGAGGGAGAGCACCATCTGAACAGGACGCAGGTACCTCCACTCAGAATCAGGATGCTAAAGGAATCTAACAGACATGGCAGAGGGCTAAGCCCAACAGACAACACTGTAAGTGAAACCAGGGGAAGGTGTCATCTGACTCTGCTGCCATCATGCCCAGGCTGCTTGGGTTTGATTTTCCTACCTTTACTGCATATGTTTCTGTCTCTCCTTGACTTTCAGCACACTTCCATGTACCATCCATCCTTCAAATCCCCAGGGTTCTCTAGTTTGTCCCTATTCGCCCTTTGACAATCACCAGCACCCTGCAGGCTCCACCAACACCTGGCCAGTTCCTTCCCAGAAGTCTACCCTACTCTTCCAACTACTTTGAAGCCAGCCAAGATATTTTTCATCTTGAAGAAACCTAATAGTGGCATACATCATGCATGGTGGTATACATCATTAATCTCAGCACTTGGGGAGCAAAGGTAGGCAGATCTCTGAGAATTCTTGACCAGCCTGGTTTACATAGGAGTTCCAGGCTAGCCAGGGCTGGCCTGGTCTAATGTATCATGGATGAGTTCATAAGTACATTAAAGCGTTTTTTCCCCCTCTCCACACAACAAAAAAAAAAAAAAAGATAGATAGATAGATAGACAGATAGATAGATAGACAGATATAAATGGATAGAGATGGATGGATAATTGATAGATGATAGATAATAGCTAGATACATACATATCAAGAAAACTGATAGTATAGATTTTAGAAGATTTTATCAAATCATCTATAATGTCATTATAATACCTAAAAGCAGAAAAAAACACCAAGTATCCAATACCATAAATTTGGTTTTTTTTTCTTTTTTTTTTTTTTTTGGTTTTTCGAGACAGGGTTTCTCTGTGTAGCCCTGGCTGTCCTGGACTCACTTTGTAGACCAGGCTGGCCTCGAACTCACAAAGATCCGCCTGCCTCTGCCTCCCAAGTGCTGGGATTAAAGGCGTGCGCCACCACCACCCGGCTCATAAATTTGTTTTTACAGTTGACTTGTTTAAGCATTTTCAAAGATTTTTTTCTTTTCCATCTTATTATTCAAACATAGACATAATTTTTTTTTAAGATTTATTTATTATGTATACAGTGTTCTGTCTGCAGGTATATCTGCAGGCCAGAAGAGGGCACCAGATTTCATTATGGATGGTTGTGAGCCACCATGTGGTTGCTGGGAATTGAACTTATGACCTCTGGAAGAGCAGCCAGTGCTCTTAACCGCTGAGCCATCTCTCCAGCCCTAGACATAATTTTTTTAAATAAACCAAATTAAAAACTATTACTACTACTACTACCACTACCACTAATAATAATAATAATAATAATAATAATAATAATGTGACCTCTTACAACTATCTCAGTCCACAGTGAGATGCCTCCCAAAGGTTCTGCATGTAGACTGAGCTGAAGGCCACTTCTCTGACCCCTGCCAGCAATCAGCTAGCTGTCCCCTGGGGGATGTCAACCCATTCCCCACTACTGACTTCATACAGTCAATCAGATGTCAACAATGTCACTGTCTACCAAAAAGACAATCACAGATGTTCCCACAAATCCAGGCTTCTGATGTCAGGGACAAAATTCAGAAATAGTTACAAATGAGATGTTTTAACTTTGATGATTAATTTGTAAATCAGTCATGGGGGATGGCTGGGGTGTTCAGTGTTAGAACACTCACCTAGCATGAACCAGGCTGTGGGTCCAACCCTTAGCATGCCTCTAAGAACCCATTATGATTACTACAAAAATCAATAAGGGAACATCCCAGTCTCCTCTATGGGGATCAACCCTGACCCATGCATGGCCAGGGACACAGGAATGAGCTTATTTCCACAGGATCACTCACCTTGAAGGCTTGTCACTGCGGACAGCAGCGGATGGTATGGAACTCTCAGGAACCTACAGATATCAAAACACAAATCCTTTTGAGATTTCCTTCCATACCAGCCCATATGGCACTTACACCAACCACCCAGCCATGCTGCCACCACCAGGATGAGGAAGAGTGGCAGCTGCCCTACAGCTTAATCATCAATGGTAAGCAAACACTGTCACTCCCACCCTTCTTATCTCCTGGGAAGATGTGCAGCATATCTGAGGATTTCAGGTTGCCCAATGGCATAATTTTCATGGAAGGGCAAGCAGGCAGGGGATGATGGTGACACCACTCCCTCTCCAGAGCTGGGCAGCCACAAATTCAGCACATACAAAAGACTTTGATGTAGTTAGCGAGGAAACCCCACCCCCATCAATGTTCACCACGGCTGCCAATCAGAAATGTGTAGCAACGGCTCTCGGTGGTGCTAAATCTAAACATCTATTAACAGGGAGAAAAAGCCTCAGGTTCTAACTCAAGTTCACAGAGGTGTTAAGGATTATGTTACACAGCAAGGTCACATACACATTACTGGAGGGGTGTTATGAGTGTTTCATGGGGTACAGTTCACAGAGCACTGCTCCGAAACAGGCTCCCTGACCTCTTCGTACAATGTCATCTGGCAACTATGAGTAAAATGACTCAACACTTCAGAAGAAAGGTTGAGGTTCAGGGAAGGACAGGTCTTATCAAAGCCAACAGAGGTAGGAGATGCCTGGGTATCCCCTTCCATGACACTTCTAAATACTCTTCCTATCTCTTTCCCCGTGACACTAGGCAATATTGTACTAAGAGGCAGAGAGCTATTTGGGGGACAGAGTCTTGTGAACTTTCACAACAAGAACACTCAGAAGCATCATACACCCCTAATTCTAATTTATGCCTGGACTTGCCTCCACTCAGTATAATTGTAAGGACAGAAAATAAATGGTGCAAATAGATCAAGAAAACAGTTTTCTCAAAACTATCCCAACCCAAAGCCTTCTAGAGAACCAGAAACTCCAAATAGGAAAGGCTTGCCTCTTGAGCAAAGACCAGAATCCACGCCCTGCATTGGAATCAAGGTATCCAGAACATTCAAGTGGCTGTACTAGAGTACACAGTACCTTCTCGCTAGGCTGTGGGAGGCTGTTCCTTTGTTAGATGACAGAGCCAGGTAACCTCAATGGCTGGACCATCTGGGTCACTGACATGCTCCATGTCATAGCTTGGAACTCTGTCTATCTCCAAATGACTACAGTCTTTACTACTCACACTCAGCTGGGGAAATCCTTGTGCCTCCAGAACCTCCCCTCTTGGCCTCCCAACCTACTCTTGTACCCCTGAATCTGTGAAAGACTCTAAAGAGGTGCTGGTGTCCCTCAGAATGCAGGAACTGAATTCAGGACTCCGACTAGATGATCTCAGAACAGATTTTGCATTTATTAGAATACAAAAAGAAAAGAAATAGAGAGAGAGAGAGAGAGAGAGAGAGAAACAAACAAACTTCTAAGAAGATTTTAAACACGTGTTACAGATATGCAAACTGAGTCCTGGTTTCAGAGGACACTGTGAGTGGATATGACAAGCCTTTAGGAGCCCTCAGTTCTTGAGAGGGATCCTAAAACAATGTTGACATAACGGCAAAGGGTGAATAGTGAATAAAGAGCTATGATTAGGAAACTGTATGTACAGCTCCGCAGGTGCACTGGATGTTCTGCAACAGAGATGCATCCTATGTATCTGATGGCCAATGGGGCCTGCCCAAGCACAGGTGCTCCTCTACCTATGTGGACCCACCCAAAGTGGAAAATACCATTTTTTAAAAAACTGAGTTAAGGGGTTGGGAAGGCGGTTAAGCAGTTTTGAGAGCTTCTTGTTACTCTGGAGGACCCGTGTTTGGTTCCCAGCACCTGAACTGGGCAGCTCACACCTGTAACTCCAGTCCCAGGGACTCCAAAACCCTCTTCTGGCCTCTGTAGGACCTGTACACACATTGCCTACACACAAACAGATACACACACACACACATATTTAAAATTAATTAATATGTTTTTAAAATGAGTTTAACACATCCAACCTGGAAAATAACCTGGCAGAAACAACTAAAAAGGTCACCGTATCCCCTTGTGATCATATGTATAGAGCAGAGCTGGCCACCTCTGTACGCTGAAGAGATCCTACCACACACCACAAGTCCAGGAAAAGATTGAAGTTCAAATCAATATGGTTGCTACTGAATGTTCATCACTTTTCAAACTACTGGGGGTTGGCTGGGAGGGGCTCAGGTTCAGTCATCCTAAATCAGGATCATTGGTCAATGAATCTCTCACACAACAGACAACCACCACGCATTGCAGATTGAATGCTGGATGAAGGCTGGTACAGCAGTAGTTTCTTTCTGGAACACAGTTTCACATCATTTCCCTTGCACATTTCTGTGGGCATCAGGTTTTTGATGTTGCTGTTTGTTTTGTTTTGTTTTCTACTAAGAACACAGGTGATATCTGAATAGGGAGGAAGGAAGCCACTTTGCCTGCAGCCAGCTTAGAGATACTGCCAGTCTCAGGGGTGACAGCTAAGTCTCTCCCTACAACCCAAATGGCTGCTTCTGCCGTCTGTCCCAAATGGGATGATGACAGGCAAGGCAGACAACAGGGCCACCAAGGTGGATCTGAGGTTCTTGGACCTGGAGCGAGAACCCCACCAAACTGCAGTTGCTCCCCTGCAGCCAAGAAGGGCTCATTGCAACAAAATGTTGAATTTAGAGCAAAAAGAAAAAAAAAAGTGCCACATATGAAACTTCCAACAGGCCTTTGAGTGGAAAGTGTCATGGGTTGACTTATGCTGCTCACTGGTGATAGAAGGATCCCCCTGTCTCTAGACCTGACCATACCAACACCCCAGCCCATGAGCTCACCCTGCTGGATCCCAGACAGTGGTCTGAATATGACTGAGACTTAATCCTTGCTTAGGTTTGGTCAGGGAGGACCTTTACTCTGTCTTCATTTGTGACTAGGCCATTCACAGATTAACAGGCTAATGGGTCATCTCCAGTGGGTGTGCCATAGAACTGCTCTCCTGCTGTCTCTTGATGTGCTCCTCTTGCCACGTGGCACCCTCCACCACTGAGAGATTCTACAGAGACCCTGCCCTACCAGCCAGGGCCTGTCAGACAGAGTAGCAGTTAGCACTTTACACTGTGAACTCCACAATCCAAGTTTGAGACAGAATCTCAGTGAACCCTGTCTGAAGTAGCCCCTTACTAGACAGCTCTTTGGCCTGGACCTCTCCACCACTGGAACCATGAACTAAATAAACACTCATTCTGGGGATGGAGAGATGGCTCAGTGGTTAATGAGTGCTGGCTGCTCTTGCAGAAGACCTGGGCTCAATCAATTCCCAGCACCCACATGGCAGCCACAACCACCTGTAACTCCAGTCCCTGGAGATCTATCTGATGGCCTCTGCCGGAACCAGACATGCACATGGTGCACATACATAGACACAGGCAGAGCATGTGCACATACATAACACTATGTGCTTTAGAACACAATTCAAAAAAAAAGAAAAGAAAAAGAAACACAAGTGTTTGTTCTATATAAGTTACCCAGGCTGTGGTATCGGTCATATATAGCAAAAAACACGAAAACACCTCCGAACCTAGTTTCTTTAAGCATCCTATAGTTTTCAGAATTTAAATCATTCTTACCATTTTACTGTGATTCACACCACACAGCCTTGTAGTTTATAAAACACAACAACAACAACAACAAAAACAGAGTGAGATTCACTGGCCAACCCACTCAGTTCTCCCACTGAACTTCATTTGAAGTTTGCACCCACATGGAGAATGTGCAACTGTAAGATGCTGGCACTGGAGCCAGGCATGGCGGGCAGGCCTGGAATGCCAGCCCTGGAGAGGCTGAGGCAGCATCTGTTGAGGTCAGCCTGGGATACGGAAGGAGTTACAGGTCAACGAGAACTACAGACTGAGATCACCGCTTGCCACCACCACCACCCCATCCTGCAATAAAAACAAAAGAAAACACACATGTGTAGAGGTGCCCCCCTCCCTAGTACAAAGGGGCTGGAAGGAAAGGGTGATGATTAGTCTCTAGATAGGAGTGTCCCTGAGGAGCCAGGATCCGCTCACACTGGACTGAGGAAGATGTCTCACACAGACTGTCCAATTCCAGCACCTACGGATCTAGCTTGGTACCACATGCACTGATCACATGATACAGTACTGCCCTCAATCTGAAATCTTGCCCATGACATCTACTGATGATCTGTTTTAAGTTGATAGCCATAAAATTTTAATGGAGAACAACAGGAAGAGATTATTTATTACACCATACCCACCCCCATCCAACCTGATCTGAGCTACACAGATGCTAACATCATAAAATGCCCAGCAACTAAGGTGCTTCCCAATGGGACTCACCACAATGCATGAAAGGAATATCATCCATCATGTCTATCTGAGGGACTGGGGCAGGAAGGAGGGGCTCATGCTGGACCCACCCACTTCCAATCTAGTCCTAGCATACTTCTGCGCCATCATCTGAGATTATAGGCAGCTTAGTGCCCTGGAATACACAAAGCTCCAGTCCTGTGTGTGCTGGCTACCTGCCTCCTGCTGGAAACCCAGCCCAGGCCTAGCTGCCTGCCAGCTATGTTCAGTGTTCAGCAGCTCCCAGTGCCCAGACCAGTACCATTCAAAGACACGATCAGCCCTGTGTTCCACACCACCATGTGAGGGTTCTGTGCTTAAGAACCACTTGTGGAAGCTGCAGTCATGCCCCTGGATAGCTGCCCTGCAGACATGCATGCTGAGGTCACCTGCTCTGGCTGCCACTCCATCCCTAGAAACATCCTGAGGAAGACTGACCAAGAGCCAGAGCTGGCCAATGGCCAAATCTCCCACAAGAGGAGCGCACAGGGCTTCCTGACTCAGGTGGAAATTCCAGTCTGCAGCCCACACCTCTCTCACCATATTGACAGGTTCTTATCACAGTCTTCACTGTCCACAGGTGCAGAGAGGCCGAGTAGGGGTGCGGGGGAAGGGGTCATGGTGAAGGTCAGACCTGTGCCAGGCAGCCTTGCCAAGGCCAGCTTGCTCCAGCTGTACTGTCCTTACTTACTGCAGTCTTCCCTGCATTAGCTTCAGTGCCCACTGAGGGCCAGCTACCCTGCTCACCACTATCTTCTTATAAAACAACAGCTATTGCAAAAGCACTCGGAGGCCAGGCTAGCCCAGAAACCCACAAATAAGACACAAGGCAGAATGTGAGAAAGAATTTAATTTGAGCATTAGTCTTTTTTTTTTTTTTTTTAGAAGCAACATTGGGCAGCTTAAAGCTGCCTGTGACCCCAGTTCCAGGGGATCCAATGTCTTCTTCTGGCCTCTGTGGGAACCTATACAAAGTAACACACACACACACACACACACACATGTGTGCATGCACAAACACACACGCACACACACGAACATGCACACACTTTAAAAATAAATTAACTTTTAAAGTAATTCAAACTAGCCTCTTTTGCTAAAGGTGATTATTTTTAAGGACAGTATCATCTATAGAACCCTGGGCAGGAATATGAACGAGCTCAAGTGGGCTCATATGTAGAATGAGACAAGGATTCCCTTGCCTGCTTTATTGAAGGAATAAAGACAAAATTGTCCAGCACCTGCCTGATGCGAATATCACCGTGCAACTGTTGTATTTCTCTGGCTTCATGCTATACAGGGATGTGGCCAATACCGCAGTCTCCCTTCCCAGAAACAACACTGCACAGTGTATGGCAAAACCAAGTTCAGAGTCAGGGTCCCTGCTTGTGTTCAGCACATAGCTAGGGACCCTGCACCAGAAAGAGTACAACGGCCATCAGCTCCCCGCCTCCACTGAAAGCGGACCCCTTCATTGCACAGGGCCAGGGGGCCAGTCAGACAGTATGAGCTGGTAGCCAGGGTCCTCACCATCAAAGAAAAGTGAGACCTCATACTAGGGGATTTTGAGAGAAACTACATTCACATAATTTGCACGGAAAATTGATGTTATAATTGCTCCATCTTATTATTAATTGCTATTACTGCATCAGCACGTTATATATATACACAAGTGTATGGTTTTCAGCCACTCCAGGTATCATGGGTCTTGAGACACATCCTACAGAAGGGTCACCTCTATGACACTGAGGCTGAATTACCATCATTACCATTACATCTAAGGACACCTCCCATCCAAGCAGAGCTGTGGCTATCGGGCAAGCTGTGTCTTGGATGCTCAGTGTCCTTCTTTGACTAGAAATCCGTGGGTGTTAAGGACTTCTGTGAGAAGCGATCACCTCAGAGAACACCTAGCTTTATAAATGACACAAAAGCCAGGCCTGGGGGTAGCCAAAAGGGCTGCAGCAGAGCCTAGATAGAAGACCATGCATGTCACCATGCTGTTCACCCATGCTACCCACTGGCAGACTGAGTCCTGTACAACCCTGGGTATCATCATTGCAGAGTCATCTGGGACATATGGCCAGGGCCACATATCCTCCACTCTCCATGACTATGGCTGTAGCAGCTGCCCTCAGGACAAATAAATCAATTTCCCGTTGAAAGCACAAGGTACCCAGATGTAGAGAACAGGAACCAATAGAGTGAGTGTGAAGAACTCCTCCTACAGAGTTGCTGTGTGGGCAGATCCTGCATCTAGCGCTGTGTGACCCACGACAGGTGGCTCGCCATCTTTGTGCCTCAGGCTCCTTACCTGTCAAATGGGTTATTACATAATGACAACAATCTTCTCAAGTGAAGCCCTTCCTTCCATGTGCTAAAGAACATGTGGCCTGGTGCACCCTCCCAGTGGTGCCTGCTACAGAAGAAATAAATCCATGACTACTGTCTCCAACAAGGCTTTCTCTAGGGATGTATCAGTGCACCCTCCCCCCCCCCCAAAAAAAGGAAAAGACTCTGGAAAACGCTCAGTGGCCTGGCACCCTCCCAGGAGGGGAAGGCCAACAGGTGACGGCTTCAAAGGAGTCTTGGTAGGGTGCAATCAACTGAAGGAGGACCCACACGTGCTCACCTACAGCATACAACCTGTACTAGGAATTTAAAGATGGTGTGTGCTCTAGTTAATGGCTGTACACTTCTAGCAAAGCATCTCCCACAGGTGGCTGTCCTGCCACCACAGGGTAAAAGGCAGGTACTCAGCATGGCCACCAAAGGAAACAGTGAGCTGTCCCACCTGATGGTAGTCCTCAGTCATTCTGTGCCCCTAGGTCAATACCTGCTTCTCCTACCCCAGGGCATGCTGGGCACAGCCTGGTTTGCTCTAAACCCACAAATCTGAGTTTCCCTGCTAACTCCAATGACTCCTTGAGGTCTCATCTCATGGGCCACAGAACATCTTCACAAGAAAGGAGTGCCTGTTCTCCCTGACCTAAGAAGTCAGGAAGTCGGGGTTTTGTTTATACCTTGTTATTTGCCTTAGTCATTACTGACTATAAGTACATGGAAATACTCTCTCTCTGTCGCCCCCCCCCATCTCTCTCTGTATATATGTGTGTGTGTGTCTGGCTGTCTGTGTATACAGAATTCAGAACCTCACAGGTATTTAAGCACTTTCCACACCCAATCATGCATACCCTCAGCCAAACTGTGAGAATTCCTTTCTGCACACTGCGCTTGCATGCTGACATCACATTGGTCCCCAGAGGCCTCTCAGTCTTTGGTCAGTGCCCCTCATGGGCCCCTCATACACCTAGGACCTGTGATGGAAAAGAGGAAACAGACACGGACCCCAATATGTGCAGCCACCCAGCCATGCCAAGTGGCATGAAGACTGCTTTCACATTTCAGCGCTGGACGCCAGGCAGCTCAGCAGAGCGGCATGCCTCGGGTCAGCATGCTGTGCCTACTGGGGCTGGCTGCAGGATTCCCACCATCACTCAGGCTGCCTCAAGACCGTTGCCTGCCCTCCTCGGTGACTGCCTCCCACTGCAGTGCTTTACCCCGGAAAATAGGACGTGGCCCCACTCTGTTTCCAACAGCCAAAGCCAAACTGGCAGCAACCAGGGCAAACATGGCAGCTTCTCTCCCAGGACCAACGAGGGCTCAGGAGAGCCAGGACCTGCTAGGTTTTCCCCCACATAATTAGGAAGACAAAAAAAAGTCTTCTGCTTAATGCCATGGAAGGAAATCTGGGCTAGGCTTGAGCAGGCAGCAAATAGCACATCCTGTGTCACCGGGCCTCTGCATTGCTTCCAACAGTCCAGCCAGCACAGACGCCGGCAGTATGCATGGCTCTGTGGAGAAGAACAATAGCACCAATGGCCAAAAGTACCAGGAAGCTGGCTACACAGCTGATGACAGGGCACAGACCACAGAGCCGGACCAGCAGGTGGGGGCAGGGTTGGGGGGGGGCAGTGTTACTCACTGTCTGGGCTGAGACTTCTCACCAGGCCACAGCTGCTCAGCCTTCCCACCAAGGGCAGGAACCATGGCCAGCCTTTTCCAAAAGCCCCAGCTGCACTCAGAAGTAAGACACTCCTCCTTCAGCCCCCCTCATATGCAAGACACAGGATATGGGAGGGGGGAAATCTCTGGAACGCAAAGGCCTGTTTGAAGCCAGCTCTCCCACTTAACTAGCTGCTCAACCTGGCAGAAGTACTCCCTCTGTGTGTGAGTTGGTTTCTTCATACGTAAAGGAAAGGCAAAGCCACCTTGGCAAGATTAAATAAGGAAAATTACAAGAGGCTGAAAACTGCACTTGTGGGGTGCTAGGCACACAGTACCACTTATTAGTATTAGCTTAAATAATAAATAAACATGAGCTACAGACCCAGTCATTTCACTTGCGTGCCCTTCAGGTTTTAGGCTCCTGAAACGCACTTACCTGCCATTAGGTCGGGTGGTCTAATGGAGATTCACTTGTCACTGCAGATCAACTCAGACCACAGTCTCCCCTTCTGAGGGAGAAGTAAGGCTCGGAAGGGGGGGGGGGGGCAAGGGGTGACTTTATGTCCCACAGCCAGTAAGACTCTCATTTCCACTTCCAGGAGGAGAACACGAGAAACCAGTTATCACAGTTGCCCAATCTTAATGTTCTCTTCTCTCCTCAAACACACGAGCAGCCATGGTACAAAGTAAAATAAAGATAAAATACACTTATTCAGAAGCGCAGCTTTGCCTCTGAGTTCAATTCCCAGAAACGGCCTGCTGAGGTTACATGTATGATTATTTGTGGCCAATTACTCCCAGTGATCTGGCCACAGCCAGAGGCCTGGCTGGTCTACAGCCATATGGAACACCAGTGCAGATGAAGGCAGACAAGGGTGGAGGATACCAGTACTGACCAGGGAGACAGAGATGGACACATACACAAGACAACGTGATGGTCCACGTTTCCTTTGCACTAAATAACCCAGGGGTGGGGTATGTTTGGCAGAGGAAGGGCAGCAAAGGATCATGAACTTACTGTGCTCAGTTGTGAGGCCTTGGGGCGACTTCTCCTTCCTGAAGCAGCTGCTCTGATTAGCATCACTCCTGGCCCCTCCTGCCACTCTGTCAGGGCTCCTCTTCCCACTTAAAGCCTCTGTCCTGAGCCTAGCGGGGGACACCAGAGTGGCCAGCAAGCAGGAGGGCCCTACAAGTGTGGGAGGCTCCAGAACCTAAGCCAGGGGCTGTGAGCAAGTGTGTCAGACGAGCACACATGCTTGCACACTGGCAAGGACGCTGTGAGCCTGAGGCTGTGAGCCAGCCTGCCAAGGGACTACAGAACAAGAGCAGAGCTGACTGGGGAGAGCCGGCAGACAAGGAAGGGCTGCCTGTTGCTCTGTGAGAGGCTCTGTGCCAGCCTCAGGAGGTGGGGCCACTGTGTCCTTCTATAGAGCCCCTCAGAACAGCCTACAGAGGGCCTCCCCTAATAAGTGCAGAAACAGTGCTCCCCTGAAGAAAACTTTGCTGGAAGTCTCTGGGAGGACCTAGCAAAGCCTAGCACCTACCTGCCTCCCAGAAGGCTTCTCTCATCTATCCCCCTTCCTTGGCCTCTGCTTCACTATGCATATTCCAGACAGAACCAGAGACGGCTCACCAATAAACTCAGTACAATCAATAAAAAGTTGTATAATTAAAAACAAACCAAGAAACAAGTACAGAAAACCAGGGTCAGAGAGAGACCGGGTGGCCAGAACAGAAAGGTAAGACCTTCTGAGGCCCAGGTGAGGGCAGGTACACGCTCTACTGGCTCCCAGGTGCCTGCAGGCCAGAACACAAAGGGAAATTTTGGCTAGGCACACAGAGCTTGGTGACAGCGGGGACTTTAAAGGCCAAGCTACTGTTGGAGGCCAGGCTTGATCTGTCACCTGGCTAACAACGAGACAGTAATCAGCCAGTTTGCCCTTGTCCGGGGCCGTCAGAAGTGCCGCGGCAGCTGTTCAAACGACTTTTTATGACAGGGTCACTCACATCCCATAAGCTGACACTGAGGTGGGTGTGCATTTATTTCATAACTAACCTCCATGCACTACTGTTCTGCTTTACCCTTTCATGGGAAATGAAGTATCTCCCATAGAAAGATGACCACAGGAAGAGCCATGGGAAGATCCACTCGGCAGACTTGCTGGGCTCTGGTGGGTACCGCTCCCCAGGAAGACAGCTGGATCTGCTTCCAGGGCAGAAAGGAGTCAGGGCTGCTGAGCTCAGGAGAGCTAGGGGACCCTACCACCTACTCCAGGCAGGAGGCAGATAGAGCAGCAGGGCTTAGGGTTATCAGCCACAATGTCAGACTGGCACCCACAGGGCACTGACTCCTCACAGTATCTGTGTTCACCTCTGTGAACTGGGTTCAATCCTAGCAGCCTTATTAGCAGCAAAGCCTAGGACATGGGCATGACTGTCAGGGGGTGACCAACAGCCTAAAGCACTGGGTGTCAACTACCCTGTGGGACTAGAGCTCCAGCACTGTCAACAACTCTGCCACAGAGAAATCATTCCTTTCTTTGTCCCTTGCCTCTGTTTCTCCAATGAGGCAACACTGAGGATATTCCGTGGGTCTGCAGACAGGGCGGTATGCAGCCCTTAGGACTCAAGAGTCTCCAAATACCATCAAAACCTGGTGAAGTGGGCTGGGAGAAGACTCGATCAGTAGACACTTGCTTTTGCAAGCAATACCTGAGTTCATATTCTCAGCACCCACCTAACAAATGGGCAGCTCATGACTGACAGAACAGAGGCAAAGGGATCTGGGACTTGCTAGCCACCCACTGTAGCCAAACTGGTGACCTCTGGGCTCAAAGAGAGACACTGTCTAAATAAAATAAGGCAGAGTAATAGAGGATGATACTCAACATCACCCTCCGGCCTTCACATGCACACTTAGAAAATATGTACACACACACACACACACACACACACACACACACACACACACACACTAGGCATGAGAAAGTGTGCACAGTGTGAGAAAGCCTGGCACATAATGACATTGGGCAAAACACTAGCTCTAGAATATCAGTAGGATGACAATAGCTAATGGCAGTGCACGTTTATTATGTGTCAGTTAGAAACAAATGAACCTCAAAAAAACATCCCCACCTACAGGGATGGGCAGGCAGCAGTGGTCAGGAGGTACATCAGCCACAGTGGGACAATGCACGGAACAGGTAAATGCGACCACTTGCTTGAGAAGGCAGAGATCATCTACCTAGGTACCAGGGTGTGGACTCTGCTGTGGCAGGAGGGAATGGGCAGCCAGTGCTGGATCCTCTCTCCAGTTCAGAGAAGCACCCTGTCCTGTTGCTTGGTCTACCCATCACCCCAATATGTATAGCCCAGCTCCATAGGCAAAAAGAGCATGCATCCTGTTGTGGACAGACGGCCTCCCAATCCCCAGCCAGCGGACACAAGTCCTGTCTCCAGGACATCAGAGCAGAGGCCTAGGGTGAGATAAGTATGAAAACACACAGGTAAGAGACCTGCAGTCACTGGCAAACATAACCAGCTATAGGCCAAAGCTACAGCCAGCTCCTGGACACAGTATTCACAGAAGGGTGATGGGTACAAAGCAGATGCAGTCCTTCAGACTAGATGTTGTGAAAGACTCTAGAGACCCCACCTGTGTGTGACTCCCCCCCCCACCCCACTGACGGGGCAGGGAGTCCTGATGCATTGGGAAAAGGGGCTGCCCAGGTAGTATTGACAGACTGCACAGACAGTCATAAACTTTGGCTAGCACCACACTGTCCCTTCTCCCAAGAACAGTGTAGCAGAGACTTAGAACAGAGTGATGAATTCTACCTATGCATGTGACACAGTCTTGCTTTAGACCAGGCTAGAATAATCACATTTAGCGGGATGACCCAGCAAGGGCAACCACTGCGCACACTGCATGCCTGGCTACTGAGCAGGAACAGAGGCTTTTGCTCTGGGCCAAGCACAAAATAAAACCAAGCTGTGTGGGCTTCAAGTCACACTGGGGGTGGGAGAGTATGGTCCACTGAGGCTAGGACCATTGGGCGCATCCTTCTTGTCCTTCCTACCTGGTCAAACCTCTTCCTACTTCCTGCTTCCCTTGCACACCTCTTGCTCACTTCCCCTTTCCTTGTTTGGAGCCCATGTTGTCTGCTTCAGTACAGACCCAGAAACATAAGACCAGGTGATCATGAACACTCTGAAACTGAACCAAACAAAACAAGCTTTACTGCTTTAAGTTGACCTTCTCAATATCTATCAGAGTGACAAAAACTGACTAAACAGACATGGTCTCTTATTATCATAAGAGCCATTTTTCCCTTCCCCAACCAACATCTCTTTCCATCTCATCTTTCTTCCCTTTCCATCACATGACCAAATGTGGGCCAAACTACATAAAGAAAGATGGGTTCAAGTTCTTGGTTCTGGTGGGGGAGGTTCAGCTGGCCGCACTGTTGGTGGGGAGGCACAGCATCATGGAAAATGGCCTGGTGGAACAAAGCCACCTACTTCATGTCAGCAGAGAGGGAGAAGAGAGGGGTCAAGGATAAGGTTGCCTTCCAGGGCAACCTCGCATTTTCATCCCCTACTTCCCCAATGTCGTAGTGGCCTACTTCCTCCAACTAGACCCCAGCTAGTTTCTTCCACTTCCCAATAATGCTGCCAGGTTGTGAATATACCAATCAGTGGGTTAACACATTGATTAATTCAGAGCCCTTGTGACCAACCACTTCCCCAAAGCCCTGTTTTTGATCTCTACACTGAAAACCATGCCTTCTACACACGATTCTTTTAGAGGACGCTTTATGTGCAAGCTATAGCAATGAATATATCCTCTGAAATATGCAACCTGGGCTTAATGTTTTTTAACTGCACTCTCTCCAGACTCTGAGAAAGGAGGGGGAGGCTGATTCTGATATAACCTCTGAAATAACCTTGTGATGCCACAACGAGGAGTCAGGATAGAGAAAGGACAAGATGAGTGCATACTTGACTTGAGACTGGTCAGCCACCTACTCCCAGGATAGTCCCTTCTGTCCCAACATTGCCTTGATTATCTCATTAACTGCCTCTCCCCACATTCACTCTCCTCCCCATCTCCCCACTTTCTCTACTAACTTACCACTTCCCCAAAAGACACTTCTGAAAACCCATTAACATCACAGCCTTCTCCCACTCAAGAAACTAAAATGGTTCCGTATGTCTATGAACTTCAGATTAGCCCCACTTCTCAGATGTGACCACTCTTGCACACTCCAAGTGGTACCCTCCAACTACTGATCTCCGTGACGACAACATCCCTGCACAGCAGCACACTTCAGTGGGAGGACCACAGGTGAGGAGAGGCACAGAAGTGGAAAATCAGGACCTATGTCCTAACTAAGGACATGCACAACAGGCACATCCAGGCCACTGCTTGTCCACCACCTAGTGTTGTTTTACAAAGAGTAACACTGACCTCAAGTTATCCCAGGAGCACCCTACACTTGCCCCCAGCAGTGCACCACAGAAACTCCTGTAGAGACACACTATTAATTTCCTGACTAGTATTGCTCACGTGGCCCAGGAGAGTTGCCTGTGGCCCACACTGTTCTGGCAATAAGACCGGAGCCAAGTGACCTCCAAAGATTCATAGGAGATGTTGCAGTTCTAGTTCTGTAGAGCCATGACAGACGTCAGACACATGTCTTCCCATATCAGTCTGGAAACCTATCAGCAAAATCAATCTCAGGACAAAATGGTATCAACACGTCACGGTTGTAGACCATAGTCACAGGCAATTAACTCTACTCAATTCCATACTGGGATTTTGTCCTTTGATGGGTCAAGGTTAGCAGAGACAACTTCTCCCTAACTTATCACTACCACCACTGCCCATTCCCCACATGCAGCAGGAAAGGCAACTTTAAATTTGGCAATGGCTGTGTCCTCTGTACTCAGGGGTTGAAATCTATAACTTCTTCAAGAGTTTGAGACCCACAGAAAATGTTATGGTGATGACCCTTAAGTGCATCAATATTCCTTTTCTACTTTTACAGAGAACTATTGCCCGATATAAATTTTTTCTGAAGAAAATGATAAAATGATAAACTACGATGACATCAGCGACATCCACTGAGATGAAGATTAGCCAAAGCCAACCACAGATATAGTCTTCTGCAGGGGGAACATGTGGCCACCCTCCTCCCAAGCCCCAGCCTGTCAGGAGCTCTCCCTACCAAACCTATCTCCACTCCCCACAGTGCTGTCCAGGCTCCTAATGGCCAGTGCAGGGTCTCTGTCAGAACCTATGAGAGCATTTTTTAAAGTGCTACCCCCTCACCACACCCCTCCACACTCCAAGGTGACTTAGCCACATGGGATGGATACCCTAATTCTTCTATACACATTCATTTAGGACTCAAGGAGCACTAGATCCAGATCAATCAATTTTCTTCTTCAGTGATATTTTTTATTGATATAGATATATACTGAATGTGTGAGTGTGTATTATGTGTATGAGATTGTCCACAGATGCCAGAAGAAGGCATGGGGTACCCTGGAAATGGACTTGCAGGTGATTGTGAACTGTACAACAACCCTCATGTCTGAATTCTGTCTCATCTCTAATTTCCCACTCTTGTGAATGATGCTGAGGGAAACATTCGGCAGTATGAATTATGCACAATCCTTGTGGCTGTGCAAGAAAAACAGTTGGAGGTTTGTCCTTTTAGACTCATTACAGAGACCTCCCTCCTGTTGAAGGTCCTGTGATATCCAGGACTTGCTCCACTATCCCCAAGTAGAAAATCTTCTAGATGGGCCAGAATGACTCTGAAGGTGCATCAAATCCCTTTTCCCAATGGGGAAATAGCAAGACAAAATTAAGGGGACCTAGAGTCCTTGGGTAGCTATCAGATGAATGTCCCAAAAACAGGGGTGGGGAGGCAGAACCTCCAATTCACTGTCCACACAACACCTACACTCACTCCTGGGGTAGTACTCAGCCTCATTATGGGTTGTGCCAATAGAACGGATTACAATTAAGTCCTTCTCACGAAGGGATGCCACATCAGACCTCCATATCCCCAACACAAATCTCAGTACCAGGCACCACAAAGCATGTTCAAAACTGATGGGTTCACACCAGGCAGTGGTGGGGCACACCTTTAATCCCAGCACTGGGGGTGGGGGTGGGGGTGTGAGGCAAGGCCAGTCTGGCCTACAGAGCTAGTTCCAGGACAATGAGGGCTACTCAAAAAACTTTATTTCAAAACTCAACCAATTGATCGATGAAGATTAAAATAACAGATTCATGAGGGAGAGAACAGAAGAGAGTGTTTATCCCACCAGTAGCCTCTATGATTAAGATAATAATTCTAAGGCAGTAACTTGCTATAAACACCCTAACCCTGTAGACTGTGGCAGGGTCTGATCCCAATGTCTAGGGCTGAAAGAACTCCCTAAACAGTTAGATCTTGAAGTCCTAACCCCAAGAACTAGGAATCTGGCTTTACTTGGAAGAAGTTAAATGGGGTCATCAGGGTGGCACCTTAATTCAAGCTCACTGGTGTCCATTCAAAATGAGATTATGACAGACAGACACACACGGGGATGATCGTGTGAGGACACACTTTGTGCAAGCCAAGAGAAGAAGCTACAAAAGGAAGGAACCTATTCATGTGTGACCAAAGTGAGGGAAAAAAAAACTGCTTATTAATCATGTCACAAACCTTTAGTACTTGATGACAGCAGCCCAGTTTGAGGAAAACATCTTTAAAGTATAGAACATCCGGCAGTCATCTGGAATATGACTGAACAACCCAAGTACTCTCTGGTATCCCAGCATGATCAGAGGAAGCCTGGACACACCCATATTCCTTAACCCTATCTCCCATTCTGTCCTCTTCTGCAGAGATTCCTGTGTGGCTGGACCAGATCACTGGCTGAGTGTATGTCGCAGAAATGTCTTCTTATCCTTACAAACAATCCCTTTTTCCTTCCTGGATGCTGCTTGGAGAAACAGCTTTAGAAACATCTGACTGGTACAGTTGTGAAGGTCTGACTGACCTCGGGCAAAGTTGAGAACAGAACAGATGTGGAGGATATCAGGTATCTCACTACTGTGAACTCTCCCCACAGCTAATCACCTTCAAGCCAGTGACTTGGAGTATCTCTATTCTTATGGACCCCACAGAAAGTTCTGAGTAATGAATGAGACAGCAAAGTGGGTACAGTTGCCTTCAGAGAAACCTACCATATAGAACAACCTGTATTGCCTACTACTCTCCAGCACTCAGTGCACAGCTAACTGTAACAGAGAAGAGTGGAAGGCACAGCCCGGTGTATTTCCCACATCAGGGATGCGGGGGAGGAAGGTAGCAAACACAAGACCTCAAGTAGCATCTTCCAGGAGGGCAGACAGATGTCAAACGAGGAATCAGAGGACTGAAGGGCTCACAAAACCACGCCGATATTCCTTGTAGTCCATTCTGTTGCTGGTGAGAATGAAACTACCCTAGACTTCAGGACCCAAATAAGTGAGGTCACACCTAAATGGTTTCTCTAGGACTCCAGCTGATCCTGTGAGTCACCTCATTAATTCTCCCACACAAGTGCTACAGTCTAGCTCCCCACTAGAGCCAGAATCTGCAGTCCCTTTAAGTTTCCTGTTGGCTTAAAAACTCACCAGGGCCTGGAGTAGGTAGCACAGAACATTTGTAAACTCCTGGATTCTCACTGAGACTGTGAGTCTCAGACCACACTAACAACCATAGTAACTGAACCTCTCTATTGCACCTGTCCTCTTTAGGATAGCATTGAGCCACACCCCTCAGTGTCCCCATCTCTTCAGATGGCCTCTGTGGTGTCATGGCTAGGTCCTACTTGAGTAACACCAAGGAAAGGGAGCATGCTACCTCATGTAGTCTTAAATTGTGTTTTCATTTCCCTCACTGGGCCTAGCCAACTCATGTCCACGATGATTCCACTCTGAGGAAAGGACAGAATTTTCCCATGAAAATGACTTCACAAGAGCACCTAGCTGGCCTGAAGCAACCCTTTATTAAGATGATTAGATCAACATGCTTTGTGTAGCAAGTGCTGCCCGTTCTAGTGAACTGTGTGCAAGGGACCCGGCCGGTTCTCACTGAGCCACTGCAGTGTGTACACAGGAGTGTCCAGATGAGTATGTTTGTGTAAGTGCACATATGTGCAGTGTGCTGGGAAGGCCAGAGGCCAGCCTCAGGTAGAGCACCTCAGAAGTCATCTACCCTGTCATCTGAGAAAGGGGCTTCCACAGGCCTGGAGCTCACGGCACAGCCTGGGCTGGCTGGCCAGAGAGTGATCTGCTGGTCCCTTACCTCCCCAGTGCTGGCATTAAAAACAAGTGCCACCACGCCTAGCTTTTTAGTTCACATGGGTTCTGGGGATTAAACTCAACTCCTCATACTTGCATGGAAGCATTCCACCTGCTGAGCCATCTCTCACGCCCTCCTTCCAGACTTCCAAAGGTCAAATGCCCATGTGCTCAATCCTAAATAATAAAAGTTAACAATGGCCGAGGAAACCACAGTGGGAGATTTTCAAGAAAAGTGGTCAATGGCAAAGGGCTCTGGGCTCTCCCAGTCAGCCTGAGCTCTCTCCTAGTCTACATCATCCACTTCCCGACTTGTTTCCAGGAAGTACAAGGCCAGCACTGGAAGACCGCAGAGGATCCCAGCTAACAGCTCCACTCAAATAAACTGCATCCCTCACCTGCCCCTCCCTGATATGGATGTCACCACATCAACCAGAAACATCTCAGTATAGTTTGACAAGATAGGGACTTTAAAGGAAAAAAAAATGTAAATAGTATTCTGAAAGATAAATCCTCAATGTCGTGGAAACTTCTGGGTCACAGCTTTGTTCTATTTTGTTCTTATATCTGTTTAAATTAGGATCCAAATAAAGTTTTGTGGTGTGGATTTAACATGTCCCTTTGGTTTCTCTTCTTTTTCTAATACATGTTTATAGAAACAGGGTTGGGGCTAGAAAGATGGTTCAGCAGTTAAAAGCAATGACTTCTCTTCTAGAGAATCTGGGTGTGGGTCCCAGCACCTACATGGTGACCCACAACCATCTGTAACTCCAGTTCCAGGGGATCCAGTGGCCTCTTTTGACCTCTGCAGGTACCAGGCATACATGTAGTGCATGTACACACAGGCAGGCAAACATGCATGTAAGACAAAAATAAATAAATCTTTAAAGACTGGGGTTATTTTTACTCAGAAGAATTTCCAACCGCCAGATGCAGCTGACCCTCTAGTGCTATCTCCCAGACCACCCAGCCCCTTGTTTCCTGTCAGTTGCTCATGGATCACAGTGGGATCTGATTCTGGTTCCATTTCTTGGAAGAACATAGCAGGGGTTGAGTGTTCTTCCTCCAAGGCAGCCCACTTCCTCTTTGTGACCGTGCAGACCACTCATCATCAGGGCTACGACCAAGAATCTCTCTAGCAACAGATCCTTCCCTTCATTCTTTCTTTGGAAATTCCAAGACACAATCTTACAAGAAAGGAAGGGTAGTGGAGGTGTGGCTCTCGTGTACCAAAGCCCTAAGCTTAATCCCGAGCACAGAAGGTAAAAAAGAAAAGTTAAATGATTGATTACATTTCTTTATCTATAAATTGTTAAAAATGAGTTCCCTAGCATCATCCAAAATCAACTAAAGGGTTACTGTCATTTAAGTCATAATGTTTTCAAAAGTCAGCTATATCGATCAATATTGTGTGCCAACCAAAAGTAACAGAACTAACAACTGTCTCAACTGGGTCAAGGACAACCTGGTCCCTCCAAAGTCCCTGATCCTGTAACCCTAAGCTTGCTGTCCAGGACCAGATCATTCTAGAAAGAGAGTCCACAAAGAGCTCCATATTTCTGAAGCCCTGGGAAAGACACAGGTTGGGAGAGCCATGGTCACCATGCTAGAAAACAAAGCCCTAGACATGCACACGTTTTGCTCAAAGGGAGAGCACCCATGGAATTAAACACTCGGTTACACACAAATCTTCTTTATTCTTTCTTTACAATTGAGCCACTGAAAAATTACAGTTTCCAGTAAACATGAAACAGCTTTCTTTTCTACAGAAGTCTTCGCTAATTGTGTAAGGGAAATTCCCAGTACACTAGGGGAACACAGTTATGACACCAGTCACTATCTGCAAGCTTCAGACTTCCAAACCACAGCAACCTGCTGCTGGCAAAGAACACTCAAAAATGTTCTCTGTGGCCCCAGAAAGCTGCTACAGGCAACTGCTTCTCCGAATAGACTCTGAAATTACAGGAGATCACAGACACGGTGGTCTACCTCTACACATGAAGGAAACAGGGTGTAAAATGGCAACCAGAGCCACACTCAGTGAGGGAGGAGGTTGAGGTCAGGTCCTGGCTCTCAGACTGGCCACTGATACAAACTCAGGGGACAGTGCATGGTATCTTGTTGGACACTCCTCTTGACCATTGAAATATTATGCCAATAGATCTCCCACCTTACTGGGAGTCCTCAACGTCACCATGCCACAGCCAAACAGCTTTCCAACTCAGGGAATAAAAATTAAGTAAGGTGTCCAACAGAGCTTGATGGTATGTCCCTATGGTTAAAGACACCACATCCTGTAGTCATAGGATATAGTGAAATGGAGTACGTATTGACTGGGAAGTTCCTTCCTGCTGGCTAGCTCTCACAGAACTTGAAGGTGCTATGTAGGCTTCTGGGGGCTGCGGGGAGTCAGCAATGGTCTTACTCAGCTGTGAACCCTGTGAGCTCTAATAATGACCTCAATGAGGCAAGGTCTGTTCATGGGTACAACATTAACAAGAATGTTACTTTTGCTTTCTAATTAGAGTTAAGGCCTGCACCATAGACAGAAAAAAAACAGTCCTACAGTACCAGGAGTAAATCTGTAAATCTGGCTGAAAGTTCACAGGTCCCGGTGAACAACTTAATATTATTCTATTAAAACAGGCATAATTAATCAAACTGCCTCTTAATTCAGACCTCTCTACTCATAGATCAGCAACAGCTCTCAGACCTTGCGGGAGGAGTCTCTGTGCAGTGCAAAGTGGTCAGCACAGAAACTCACAATGAATCAAAATACAGAGAATGGGTGTCAGTGGAGATCTCAGCCACAGGTGGGACATCTATAACACTCAAGGCTCTGGAGCCATTGCAGAAGGGGCAGAGCAGGGGGCGGGGTGGAATGATTATAAAAGCCAAGACATTAGGGAGGTCTGGAGCAAGAAACAGTGTCCTCTGGTATCCTCTGCATATAAGAGGATCCTTCGATTCATGAACTCATGGCAGCTGTGGTGGCCTGTATAAGACCTGCACAAGGTCAAGCCAGTCAACATTCTAATGTGGAGCAGAAAGGGATTCGTAAGCCCCATTTCTAAATGAGGAGCTCCAGACAGCAGATGGTTTCTGAATGAGGACGAGTCATATTTTTTAAGTGTATGGCCCCTAGTAGATTGACCATGCTCCAAGGGATGGGCCCACACATAAGAATAAACACACGCATACACATACACGCACGCACACACACAAACACACACATATGAAGAGCCCAAACTGGACCTTGGGTTATTTTAAAAAATAATAAGTTTGAAGGCAATAGGGAGGTGGGATTAGGTCTTGGAGGAGTTAGGGGAGGAGAAAGGTGAAAGTAATCAAAAATACATTATATGAAGTTCTCAATTAGTAAATATGTTTTCTAAAATGTAGCAGGGCAAAAGTAAGAACAAAACAAGTAAGCATTTGATTACACATAGTCATGGTTCCTTTCTTTACTTCAATGATCACACATGGCCCCCACATTAACATGCATGGCCATGACAAAAAGAAAGAAATCCCATTTGGCCAACTTGTCTGGCTCACCCCAGGGCAAACTAGCCACCAGATTTGGCAGCATTCCTGTCACTTAAATCCCTGCTTCCTGTGAGTCCGTCAGAAAGAGGTTGGCTACAGTACCCTGGAGACTTTGGTCAATATTTAAGAGGAAGCAGCTTTGGAGCTGCCCCCCTCCCCCCATGCAGGGAACCAGAGGAGAGGAGGAATAGGGGGATAGAGATAAGGCTGTCACCTTGCCAACCACCCTTCTTACTTTATAGTGAGAGCCTCAAGGTCCCGGGAGACCTATCAGTCTCAAATGTGTGACACAGTGAGAGGACAGGGTAGTAAGAAGGTAAAAAGGAAGCAACTCCTTCAAGTATAACCAGGGCCTAAAGCCCTGCGCAGGCATTTAATCATTAGCTAAGGCTTTGTGTTTCCTTTGTGCGTAAGCTGACACCACCAAAGGTCAACACATTCTGGCCTTGCCTCACAATCCCTCCACCTGCAGAGGTGGGACAATAGCGGCTTCCAAATACTGGTAACAGAGGCATCCAAGCCTGCATTTGGGAGGCTGGCATTGCTGGGTGCGTTTGTTGGGGGATTTTCCATCTCCCAGTAGGACCTGTGCTAAGACATGTAGCTCCCAGCTACAGATGACAGCACAAGGCTGCCAGGAAGCTCACCTCTGGGACAGCCTTTCCCAGAAACCCAGAAGACTAAAAACCCCCGCAGTTGGAAGGAGTCAAAAGATGGATGTTATTTTAGGTGTGGGAGGGGAGAGTAAAAATCAAAGAAAAGGAAGGATCAAAGTCTGGCCTGTGGTTGGGTGGGTGGAGCCACAGACTCCCCAAAGATCTGTGCCTCCAGGGTCACCACATCTTGGATGTTTTCGAGGAGAACTGAAACAAGACGCTAGTGGGCAGAGATCTGAGCTAGAGTCAGGCATCCCAGGGAACCATCCACAAACACTGGCCCGGCTCTGGCTGGCCTGCTCACTCCATCATTGCTGGCTATATAAGGAACCTCTGGTAGGATGGCCCTGCAATCCTTCTCTGGAGATCCCTAGAGAAAAGGCTGTCACAGTCCTGCCCAATGCTCCTGACAGATCATAGCCAAAGGTGGCTTCTCAGTTTCCATGGACAACCTATCAGTAGTCTATCTGGCCTGTGCCTCACCCAGAGCCTCTCTGCCTCCATGCCCACTACATGCTATTCCTAGGAAGGCTGTTTCATTACTCTGCACCCAGAGTGGCTTCTTCTCCAATCAGTCCATAGTTGTCTAGGGAACAATTACGCAATGTGACAATGTCTCCTAGAGTATTGCCTTCCTGAGGCTACTGGAACAGAAATCTCACAGTACACACCTTAAAACCACAGGAATTTATTTTTCCCACATGTGGGGCTAGAAATGAGAGACTGAGGAGTCAGCAGGGCCATACTCCTCTAAGATCTCAAGATTGGTCCTGCCTCTTTCACCTTAACATGTCCACTGCAGCCCTGGGATTCTGGGTCTTCTAGACACATTGCCTCTATGTCTGCCTCCTCATCACATGGCCTTTTCCCTGCACATCTCCATGTGTGAATATAGGCCCATCCTCACCCTGCATGTCCACATTCCCTGAGTTCCAGGTCTGAGGTACGTGTAACTAACTGTTAAGGAAAAAAACATTTTGAGTTCTCCCTATACCCTCTAACTTCTAGGCAAGAGCCACATATGGTACTGATGTAGAGATATACTCCTCCCTCTGGCTACTTAACTACTGGAACAATGGAATTAGACATCAGAACTAGAATTTCTCTAGGAATCTCATGCTAGAAGAAATGTGTGAAGCCTGGTGTCAGCCAGAGGGGAAATTAGTCTCAAAAAGACATTTCACACGGTTCTGACTACTTTTCAGACTACGCTGTAAAAGAAACTGGAGCCCAGACAATGATGGGTCAGTGACTGACAGGACCACACCATGACCAGGGCTGCCTACTTATGCAAACCTCTTGCGCTCTAATAAAACCTAAGCCTCATGCCAGTCCAAGAAGATAGACTCAGGCCAGGCATAGTGGCACACACCTTTAATCCCAGCACTCGGGAGGCAGAGGCAGGTGGATCTCTGTGAGTTCAAGGTCAACCTGGTCTACAAAGCGAGTCCAGGACAGCCAGGACTGTCACACAGAGAAACCTTGTCTTGAAAAATCAAAAAAAAAAGAAAAAAAAGACTCGGTAGTCACTGAACCTCTTGATTTGTTCTGTTCCCCAGTGTCACTATATTGGGAAATAAATCTCTCGCTGCTTTCACCATTACTTGCTTCTTTAACTGGATTACTGAGGATCAGTGGCTGAACCTAAGTTGTTAGGGCTGCCAGGGACCAGCCTCTGACTCGATCTGACTCGAACAGCTCCAGTAACACCAGTATAGAAGTATATCCTCTAGAAACCAGAAAAATGAGGATACCCAGATATTTGTTCTTTCCACCACACACATTTCCTTATGTGAAAGGTCAGGTGTGTGTTTCCTTGTGAGGGGCAACTGTCACCCCTTGTCACCAATATATACCTTGCTCTCTTCAAGTCAGTCACAGTTCAAGGATGTAAGAATACTTCAAAGCAAAGCTAGGAAGATGAACATCCAGATGTGCTCAGGAGTGGGGCTTTAAGCCCTGTCCACCCACAGCCGTTCATACCTTAATAAAGAGGACATCCAGGCTTCCCTGAAACCTACACAGGATGTCGTGGAGGCTAAGAAAGGAGTCACCAAGTAAATGATGACTGTATCTCCATCAACCAGCCCAGAGAGCCAGGCTGCTCTGTGCTACCTTCTAGGAACTGCCTGCTACCACAGAGTGTGAACAGTTCTGAGGACAGAGTCCTGCCTAACTCCAGCGTCTGGGCATCCTTGAACTCACATTGAAGCCCTCCTGCACCTGCAATCCACACTAGTACTTGCTGGGAAGAGACAGAACAGAGTAGTGGGATGCCCACACTGTAGGAGAGTGGGGAGGGCTAGAAGACCAGACAGGACCAGCTGGTAAGAAACAGGCCTGGGGCTCTTCCCCTAGCAAGGACAACTGACTGCTCTTCCCAAGTACTGCTGACCTCATACCTTTCCATCTGCTGGTCACGGGACTTCACATAAGTCACACTGGCCTGGCTATAAGCCTGCTTCCTTGGCTTTGCTTACCCCACCTCAATCTGCTCAATTTCTCCAGATCCTCTGTCCCCAAGGGTCCACTGCTTCCCAGTACCCAATGCTGAATGTTCATGTCAACACCCTGGAGTAGTTGAGTGTCAATGTGAAACCTATAATTATTTTTACCAACGTGGTAGGTGCAATCCACAAGCAGGAAACCAACAATCATCCAGTTCCTGGACTGGCAACGTGAACACCATGGGTTTATACAAAGAGGCCACTGCAGAAGATGCCCACACAGCCCTGGAGTACAAAGCTACCTGCTCCATTTTCTTGGATTACTGGTCGCTCAGCACCTGTTCACTAAACCCCTGACATTTAACAGATGAAAAAACTTCAGTGGCTTGGAAACTTGGGACTGCTAAATTTACAACAAGATAAAAGATAACCAATAATGTATGCTCTTTCCATTCCTCTGGGTGCATTTGGTGAACAACTATTTTTTTTTCATGATAAAATCCATTTATTCTTTTTTTTTAAATACTTTATTTTTTTTTTCTTCAAGTTACATCTCAGTAACAAACCCCTCCCTATTCCCCCTTCCTAACCCGCCCTTCCACCCTCTTCCCTCCAGAGGTTTCCCCTTTCAGTCCAACAGCTGGTTCCTTCTCTTATAACAGTAAGTATTATACAAAACAATAGATATAAATATGCCACATTTATGAGAGTAAATTGGCCCAGTATACCTTCCCAATGTCCAGTTTATACATATTTGGCCCCTGACTTTAACATTCTACTATCTAACCAACTCCATGAGTTTAAAGGTCTATATGTGACTCAACATTCATACT
>CAJQZJ010037469.1:3550819-3584862 GCA_907164525.1 Lophiomys imhausi
AGACTTTCCTTAAACTCACAGAAATCTTCCTGCCTCTGCCCCCCAAGTGCTAAAAAAACTAATGGCATGTATCATCACACCCACTAGCTAGCAGTGAGAATGGGACACCTTAATTCACTCGTGTTTACAGGGACCCCACAGGAAAGCAGTGACACTCCATTTTGCAGAAAAGTGGGATTTTATGCAAAGGAACACAGATTAACATTATAGGACTTTCTTGTCTCACCACCTGGATAGGACCAGATTTAGTTGCCTTTAGTCTGACGCTTGTAAGTGCTATTACATTCTGTGCCTATATATGCATGTGACCACATAACCACATACATGTACACATATACACAAATCTATAGAACAGCTAAGTTGCAGACCCTTCCTCTAAAGACCTTGTCAGCTCTTTCATCATTGAGGCTCCCACTGCTTAGAACAGACCCAGGTAGACCATAAAAGCACTAATGCCCCTCTACAATTCTAAAAACCCGATCACCTCATTCATTGGCTTGGGTCCTAATGAAGTTACAATGAAGCAAACCTTCAACCACCGCATGACAGCTACGGGTCAGGACATGTCCTATAACAGTATGTCCTCCTTTCTTTCCCTCCTTAGGAAGTATATGCCTCCAGTCAGGCCTTGTGGCACAGGCCTGTGGTCCTCACTGCTCCAGAGGCTAAGGGAGGAAGACTACAAATTCAAGGCCTGCTTAGGCAACTTAGTGGAACACTGTCTCAAAATAAAAATGGATAAAGCCCTTCTGGAGCTCCTTGACATAGTACTTGCCTAGCCTGGACAAAACCCTGGGCTCAGTGTCAAACGCACGCGCAGACACACACACACACACACACACACACACACACACACACACACACACACCACAATTATGCTTTCTTTCTCTCTTTCTCATACAGGCTCCCAGGGAACTCAAAGCCTATATGCCTGCCTCATCAACAATGTTATCACTTACCGCAAGATTTCTAAATCCTATTCTAAATCAAACCAACAACACTTTCAGATCATTTATTATTCTAACCTCACATCCCACTTTTGTTAAGCCAGAAGAACAAACAGGTTCTGCTATCCGCAAAGAAACAGAAGACCAATCAGTTCAGGGTTCACATATGCTAGATGCAGTGAACTCTGTAGGTTCACACCTACCAAACAGAGGCAGTTGGCAGGGGAGATGGCAAGAAAAAGTCACCAGCCCAGGACAGGGTAGGAAGGCAAGTGGTGCTGAGAGCAGGACAGTGGCACAGGCTAGGCACAAGAGCAGCCTCAGAAGCAACTGCCAACTAAGGCTGCACATGGTACATCCAGAAGGCATGCAGACCCCCTGCTCTCCAAGTGGGAGAGCTGCTGAGTCACAGAACATGAGCTACCAGAACCCCTAATGTCACATGCAGTGGGAGCGAGGAGTACCTGGGAGGTAACAATGAGACCAGGGATGGTGTAAGACGGCTCAGGAGACAGAGGACAATGGAACCTCTGCTTGTCAAGTTCACCCATGAGCAATGAATGAGCCCTTGGAGAGTGTTTGCAGTCACTGGCTCTGGGTTGTTCATCCCACTGATATGGTCTGTGAACTCATGAGACAGTCACCAGCCCTGAACAGGAAACACAGCAGCCCTAAATAACTGTTAATTTCCTTTCCACTTTTACTAAGTGGGGAGTTTTGCACAAGACAGCTCCTTGTTTTACAAATGTGTTACACCAAACACTAGAAGCAGCATTGTAACTATCCTGGCAGGAGGGAAGATACTCTAAAGAGCCCAGAGTGCTCCCTTTGCCTATCAGACTGTTGAGACAATGGTCCCCAAAGACTTGGAATTCTCCCCCAGGAAACACATGCTGGGAGAAAGCTAAAGCCTGGTGCCAGCCAGGGTACAGCTGTCCACTCAGTTCTGGCAACTAGTCAGACTACCTTGTAGGAGGGAAGGGGCCAAAGACGGTGGGACCAATCTTGACCAGGACAGCTCAACTATGTAAACCTCTGTTTAAACCTAAACCTGTCATTGCCCATGAAGACGGACCTCTGTGAGTACCCTGAGTAAGTTTTCTTTCTCTGGTTTTTCCCATTACTTGCCTCTTTAACTGACATGCTAAGGATGGGTGGCCAAGCTTAGCTTGTTCCGGCTGCTAGAGCCCACGCTCTGACTAGGGACTCCAGCAACACACACAATGAGGATATCTAGCCTCAGCACACTCACAGCTCAAGGCAAAGAAGCCATGTCTGGGTGACCTTCTAGACTTCGCTGAGCCTCAGAGGTGACCTCACAGGCAAACTATCAGGCACAGAGGAAGCACTCAATGAAGGACAGACAGGAAAACAAAAACTGTTCTCAGGTAACCTGGCCAATCACGTGCTCTCACAGTGACATCTGAAAGCATGTTTGAGCCAATGCCCCAGGATTCTCGGCCCATGCGGGGCCAGGAGGGAAAGGAATATTGGATGCTTTCTGTCCTAGGAAACGATGCTGCAGGCACAAAGCCTGCTATGCAAGTGTCAGGCAGAGTGCCACCCAACCTAGCGCAGGCAGCAGTGACCGCTATCGATGGTGCTGGAGCAACCACCACCTCTGCTCTCCCACGTATTTCCCCACAAACAGACCTTCCCTGCCTTAGGAAGAGAGCCACACATAAAAACCCATAGGACCCCCATCTCACACCCCACACACTGCCACAAAGGGTGGCAGCTGAGAAGGGCAGAAGCCCAGCCATGCACCCAACCAGAACATCCACATGGGTCCTCTCATCAGCCCCAGCTCACACACATAATCTTCACAGTTCAGCTGACTCAACCTCTCCCAAAACTTGCTGAAGTAAATCAGTAACTATCTCTTTGATGTGGAGAAACGTCTGACAAAGCAGTCTGAAAAGGTCTGAGCGCTTAGGACAGCATCATCATGAGCACAATCACCTTGAAGAAAAGCGGGAGCTCTCACCAAAGCAGAGACAAAGGTAAAGACAAAGACGGAGAGGCAGACAAGAGAAAGACACGCCGTACCGTTTCAGTCCAAAAATTGAATTAATCTTCAATCCTGTGTATGAGTGTTTGCCTGCATGTATGTAAGTGTATCCGGTGTGTGCAGTGTGCAGAGGAGGCCAGAAGAGGGCACTGGATCCCTTGAAACCGGAATTGTAGGTGGTTGTGAGCCACCATGTGGGTGCTGGGAACCACACTCAGGTCTTCTGCAAGAGCAGCCAGTGCTCTTAACCACTGAGCCATCTCTCCAGCCCCCTTCTTTGTTTTTTAATGCTAACTAGGGTGAGAGTTCCATGTGTTACTGCCTCTTAAGACTTTCTAGGGAGACAACATGTAGAGTCAGATGATGGGAATGATATCCTGACCCCAGGGTAGCCTTGGCTAACGTGCATGTTTGAGTGTTAGTTCTTAACAAAAGAAACTTAAAACATTTTTTTTCCTTAAATTAAGCATCAGCTGTAGTGGATATACCACCTCAGTTTGTATAAATATCACTTAGCAGTGTAACTCTCAGAACATGCTTCCATCATTAAACAATGCATGTTTTATATTTATGTATGTATATGTATATATGTATGTGTATATATACACAATCAAGTACACATAAAAATGATATATAAGACACAAATTAGTATACATATACAAATTACACAAATACACGCATGCAAATTCATAGGCATAGCAATCAGTAATCGTATACAATATAAACAAACATAGGAAAAGTATAAACAACCAATACGTACAACATTTACAAACAAACATATTCATATAAACGCAACAAAACATGTGTAATACATATATTCATACACACTAATTTAACATAATACATACTGATATAGTACATACTAATTATAGGGAGGCATAATGCATACATCTATGTATCAATACACTTAAAACAAATATATGGATAATACGCATGCAGATGTGCCTCAAGACCTTGACTATGCAGTTCATAAAGAAGTGAAGGAGAGAGAGAGTGACTGTCCCCCTAGGCTTGAAACCAACACAGGCAGCCTGGGTGTGCATCTATGATATTCTGCCCTTGGTGCCTTAACATGGAATACAGTTGGTAGATATCCCTCCAATGACCTCAGATGCATACATAGTTACATTCCCAGAATTAGGAGACCTTTGAGAGCATTCAAAGGGGTGCCATCACAACAGCCATCTTATGAATGAGGCACCCATATGTGCCAACCCAACATCCCTTTTCTTTCCTTTGGTTGCTGGCTAGGTCACAGAACACCACCGTCCTCACTAGAAACAGAAGGAAAGAGGCACACTGGTGAGGCTGGGATCTGACTTTGGCTTTTTCAGGAGAACAAGGCTGGCATGTCACCTCTCTCAACTGAGTCCTCAGAGAATGTTCTACCACCCTAGAAGACCAACAAAACCAGCCTTGAGTCTAGAGACTTTTGGGCTTTGCCCACAAAGACACAACGAAGGCAGGAAAACAAGCAAAGACCCCAACTGAGCCATGGGGTGCTACATATAGGGAAAGCAGAGTGGCCGCCATGACCCCATCCAGTTTGGAAGAGTCAAGCAACACACATGAAAGACACCTTGAAAGAGGTGGCAGGCTCACCACTTTCCTCACAAGCAAGGCTGGGACAGTGTGTACTCCCTAAGCAGCCCCAGGCAGCATCACAGGGGATGGGGGTAGGGTCCACGGGACCACTCCTGTCTCCTACCTCCCAGTTCAAGGCCTCCTGCAAGTTAAGAAGTCACTAGGAACAATGGGTGAGGATCAAGAAAACGCCATGACACTCAAAGCAAAGGGAAACTTTACATTCACCTAAAGACAAGTCAAAGAGAAAGTGTTGCTAAGTTTACTTTCAGTGAGATAAAAGCAAGGCATATGTCAGAGGTGACCAGTCTGGCATCACTGGATCATTTACAAAGACACCCTGGAACACTGGTACTGACACTGAAGACAACTCAGGTACTTAGATCAGGAGTCCAAGAAATGCTACTGATCCTAAAGGCTGATGTTACCAAAGAGCACAGGGATTTTCTCGTTTGTTTTGTTTTGGTGTGTTTGTTTGTTTGGTTGGTTGGTTTTGTTTTTCAAGACAGGATTTCTTAGTGTATCCCTGGCTATCCTAGAACTCTCTTTGTAGACCAGGCTGGGCTCAAAATCCTCTAGCTCTCTCTGCCTCTGCCTCTTGAGTACTGGGCCCCTTGTCAGGCAGGATTTTCTATGTTAATGAAAACAACAGAGAGTGCACTTCTACCCTTTAATGAGAAAAGGTCCCCAAGGAAGGCACAGCCTGCACAAAGAGATCAATCACCCTGGCTGATCATACCAAGTCCAAGAGGAATGAGAAGGTCTTACCTGGTCCAGGCAAACTTGCACAGAGCAGGGAATCACCACCTTAAAAGGGAAAAGAAATGTGAGCAAGGGGTTCTCAGGCAGCAGGCACAGCAGCCAAAGCGGTTCCCAGAGGATAGGTCTGTGTCACAGTACCTGGGATCAACACAATCCAGTCTGCAAACTCTGAGGAAGTTCCGGTCCTTTTTGAGAATTTCAGAAAAAAACTGGAGACACACCTATCCAATTTTTTTTTTAATGTGCACATCATTCATAAAAACAGAAGTTCACTTTGAATTTCAAGCAACCTGTGTACTTCCAGTGGAGTGCTTCCTCAAATGGGAACATGAAGAGTGGAGCCCAGAGAAGGTAACGAGCTCTGAAGGGTGGCTTGAAGCTGTCCACGGCCTTTACGGTTCACATTTAAGGATGTGTTTTCTCTGCAAAATGGGCCGCTTTCTCTAGAGCCATCTCTGCATGTAAAACTGAAAACTAGTCTAAATGTATTTGTTCCTGTTGGCACATGTGACCATGGAAAGGACGTCCCCTGTACTCTGCCAAAGTCAGCTCACTGAGCATTCAGGGAAAAACAGTGAACCGTCAGTGCCGAGCTAAGAACGGCACCTGGCTTGCAAGACAGCTGTGAAGGCTGAAGGAAGAGTGCTGGCACCGAGGCTGCTATGTCAAAAGTCCCTGTGTGAGTCAAGTTTGTCTGGGAGGCTGCTGAGGACCTTGCCCTGTGACCTGCAGCACTCCTCAGCTTTCTCCTTGCTCTCCCGCTTCAGAGCCCCGTCCCTACCACCGCCCACCACCCACTCCTGCGCTCTCAGAGAGCTTTTCTGAGACTGTGGAAAGCAAGGAGACATTCAAGTGGTCCGACCAGTCATTGCAGCTTCCAGTTAGGAGCAGTAGGCAGCACTATGACCTCGGTCCCCGATGTGGACACTATTTATAGGCCTCTTCTTTATCCTCTTTGGTTTCTCAAGAGCTATGTGACACACTGCCACTCACCTGTCTGGGACAAACCACTATTCCACCAGGATCCTGACTCATATTCTTGGTACTCAGTATTTGCCCTCACTGTTCCCTCTATGTCCCCATTTCTTCTGTACTCACATACAGCAACTGGGAGGCAGAAACACATTTTGAATGTGTGGGTCATCAGCTCCCCATGTACATAATAGATTTTGATGGGTGGAGAGGGGAAGGGCCCCATAAATGTCAAGTGAAAACTAACCAGCTCTGGACACGCAGGGAGCTGATGTTAGAGCCTTATGGGCTGGTGATGGCACTGGATAAGGGAAGCCCATGGCTAACAGAAAACCATGATTCCCTCCATTCCAGCAAGCCTCCACTGGGTCACACAGGCATCCTGGTGCCTCGTGGCATGGTCACACTAGTAAGGAATGTATGAGGAATCACTCTTTGCCTTTAGGATGTCACCTGCATTCCACAACACAATACTTTTCATCGGTAAGCAGAAATGGCCTAACGGGACATGAAAAAACACAGAGGCACATTAAATACACATCTCTAAGTTGAAGCAACCAGCCTGAAGATGCTACCCGCTGCACGATTCTGACTATGACATTCTAGAAAATGGAAAGTTATTCAAACAGTAAAATATAAGTGGTTATTCGGGGCTGAGGGAAGAGATGAGTAGTAAGAGGAAAAAATAGACAATGTTGAACTTTTCTGACTGGTACTGTCAGGATGGGTACATGTCACTAACAGGAGTCCAAACCCACAGAATGAACAATGCACCCCCTACGTAAATTATATATAGGCTTGTGGACTTTGGTTACCAATGTACTGATGTTGACTCATCAAGTATTACGCATTATATAGATTTTAAATATACCACACAAGTGCTTAATTTTCTATGAATTGAAAACTGCCCTAAATATTGGGAGACAGAGGCAGGTGAATCTGTCAGTTTGAAGCCAGCCTGGTCTACATAGAGTTCAGACCAGGCAAAGATACATAGTGCAACCTTGTCTTAAAAAAAAAAAAAAAAAATCGCCGGGCGTTGGTGGCGCACGCCTTTAATCCCAGCATTCGGGAGGCAGAGACAGGCGGATCTCTGTGAGTTCGAGGCCAGCCTGGTCTACAAAGTGAGTCCAGGACAGCCAGGCTGTTACACAGAGAAACCCTGTCTTGAAAAACCATAAAAAAAAAAATCACACATATACACACAGGAGGGAAGAGAGAGGAAAGGGGAGGGGAAGGGAGGGGAAGGGAGAGAGAGGGGAAGAGAGAGAAAGAGAGAGAGAGAGGGTATCCAGTCTGTTTCTGGATTTCACATCTCCCTATAAACAGGTGGTATACAGTGTACAGCCCCAGAGTCTGCAAATGAGATATTAGCTTGGTGATCAGAGGCTAATCTACAATCAAGAAAACACATCAAGATATGTCCTTCCAACGTAGCAGTCCAGATATCAAGCCAGGAGATACCTGGATGCAACTGGTACTTCCAGTTTACTTCTTGTTTAGAATAAGGACAGCAACTGACCACATTCAGAACCAGGCTGACTCTCAAGATGCTTGAGTTCTTGGTTCATGTCAGTCAACCTGGTACTAAGAAATGTGGACACCCAGCAGCCCTGGGCTCCTTGGCTATCTTTGTGGGCTCATAGGTTCCACCAGCCATCAACCTGTCTAGAAAGCAGGACACAGCTTGTGCACACTTCTGTCTACTCACTGCAGCCCATGAAGCTCTGGGGCTTATCGTCACTACTGTTTTTGCCCCTGTAACCTGCAGACCCACCTGCCTACCTCCCAACTTCATCTCTAGAGGATGAAGAGCCTCAAGCAAGAGCAGGCAGTTGACCAGCTGATACAACAAGGATCACTCATCTTCTGTCTTGGATCCAGACCGGGATGACTCCTCCTGTTACCTGCTTGTTCCTCATCTTCAGGTGCAACTCTGGTCTGACACTCTGTATGTGACTGAAGGAAACACTGTGGGCCTGGGACATCTCCAGTCTCAGAATATCCATCCAAGGCCACAAGCTGGACTGAAAACTGAGTAGCAGACACCAATGCAGGGAACTGGGACAAGGGCCCAGTGACAACTCATGCTCAGTTATGGTCCTATGGGTGTTTCTACTAGTGAATCTCTGAGCTGAGATAGCTCCATCTGTGTATGGCTCCATGGTGTCCACCTACCACCCAGGGCATAGCATCATGGAGGCTGAGCAAGCTACAGAAAGATGGAGACTGGAGGACTACAGGCTGAGCCCCAAGCATCAGGACACACCCTTAGGGTGCAGGCTCAAGTCTGCTCCATAAACACTTCCCCTAAGCCACAACTGTCTGTGGGTCTTTGTCCTAAAGACACAGAAAGCCAGCACATTCTGTCCTGTGCATAGGAAGTTGAATCAAAGAGCATTGTCACAGGTGGATCCTCAAGAGACCAAAGACATCAGCTGGGTCTCAGTTGCCTTCCTTCCTCCTGAAGGCAGCACACACTGGAGTCAGGGTGGCAAAAGGTGCCAGTAAAGGGGTAGGGCTGGCAGTTATAGAAAACTGCAGGAGACAGCTATAGGCCCTGAGCTATGAGCAACAACAGATCTTGGGACTCATGTCCTTCTCCTGACCTGACCAGGGCCCCTCTGAGAGACCTGCCTGCCTGAGAGCCATTTTACAGCCTTTACCTGTAGCCTAATCTGTGGTTACCAAGGGCAACCACAAACAAACAAGGCTATGCCCAACCCACACCTGGCCATGTGGGTGCCTGGAGCCTGCTGATGTTGATAACCTTGTCTCCAAGCCAGTAGGTCATCCATGCGGAAGCAGGAGGAGGGCCATACGACCTTCCACTCATTATGACTGTGTCCCAGGAGTAAGTAGGTAAATGTGTGAATATTTAAAATACAGAGACTGGGAGGAAGGTGAGCTCAGTGGTGCACAGCTTGCCTAGAATGTGTGATTCTCCCCCAAGTTGACCTGTTTGTTTTATTTTGATTTGTTTTTAGAAATATGTGAGTTGGTATGACAGTCTGTACGTGACTAGAAGTCTGAGAGCCTGTGAGGAGTTGTGATGTGTGAGAGTTGCTGAGTATGTGGGTGTGGATGTGTACATGTGTGTACGTATGTGTACATGCATGCCGTGAGGAAATATGTGAGTGTGTGTGTCTTCTACGTGTCAGAATGTATGCGTGTCTATCTGTGAGTGTGTGTCCATGTGTGCCTCTATTAGTGTGCCTACAGAGCCCTGTGGTCCTGAACACGGGGCAAAAGGCAGACTGTACTTTAAAACTGCTTCAGCCTCAGGGAACTAACTGCCTCTGCCCCATCACCATGGCCAGGAGGAGCATCTGGTGCTAGACGACGGGGTCTACGGTGACTACCACTCAGGAGATAAACACCCCCGAGAGAGGACAACCCAGTTCAACACATGGTTTGCAGACTTTTCCTTCTCATTCACACAATTAAACCCCAAACTCAACCCTTGCTGTCATGTTCAATTAAATTTCATTTTAGCCAAGCCGTGTCAAGAGCAAGATTACTTTTCTACCAATTTCTCTAAGAGATGCATGGTTGTAACCACTACATGCTACTACATAGAATAAAGGTAAGTTTGCATTCAACCTTCTGTGAATCATCAAAAATTCCAATCCTGTTGAGCCCCATGAATGAGCTTCCTAGAGCATCATGGAACCCTGGAAGAGAGGAGAGGTGTGCCCTCAGGTTTACAGCATGTTCTTACTAGCTCACCACTACGGTGGACGCCTGGGTGCTCACTGTCTCTTCTGGCCCTTTTTCTTGTTTGTTCTCCAGATAATTCTGCCCACAGGAGAACTCTCTCAAGTGGGTATCAGGTATGCATGTACAGAGATCCGGAGAGGAGAATCAATCCAGAAACACCAAGCATCAGTCATTCACAGGCATTCGATAAGTACACACAGGGACTAAGGGTGAAGTTTGGCAAAGCTGAGGATGTACCCCGCCCTGAGTTTACCCCCCAGCACTAAAACAAATATATCAGTAAATAAATGCACATAACTTCCAATAAATCCACCAACAACTTTTCAGGTCACCAGCCACCTGCCACCTCTGCACTTGGGAGAGAAATCAATTCGCTGCTCGAAGAAAGAGACGTCTTGCTGCTCAAGTCACACGAAATTCCCTTGATCAGAATCATGTGACTCGGCATAAGCTACATAAAACTTGAGGCAAAATTTACTTCAGCTTCGACGTTACACCAGAAGGGCAACAATTTCTGTCCAAATCAGGAGAAGGGGCAGAGGTATCATGACCTCCTGGGCTTTCAGGTAACTAAGGGAGATACCAGTGGCTGGCTACTGAGATCCACCATGCAATGCAGGTCACCTCTCATGTCTGCTGAGAAGAGCATCAAGGCAGAGGACTTTTCCAAGAAGCACTTTTTATCATGTTACAGCTTTTACAGCTTAAGGTAAATAAATATCACTGACCAATGGAACAGGCCCATTGTGTTAGCTTAAGAAAAGGTGAGTTATTTGAGTGCCTCTATAACTGGGATTATCACACACTATATAAATGGAGGAGTACTGAGAGAAAAGTTCCTCAGCCTCTGATGCTGTCACTTAGAAAGGGACACTCAAGCAGACGAGACTGCTGGGGCCACTGTGAAGCCCCATAGACACAAGGCTTAAACAATAGAGGTTTTTATTTCCTCAGCCCAAGAGGCCAATGACAGACTGAGACTGGATTGTTGCTCAACTTGGCTTGTGAAGTTGCTCTCTCCTCACACTCGCACGTGGTCATCCACCTCCCTACCTGTACCTTTAGACTCTTCATAGGAAGATGAAGGTTGCATGGGATTAGAACCCACTCTAGTGACTGACTTTGTTCGAACTTCACCTCTTAAAAGACCACGCCTACAAACACGGCCCTGTCCCACAGTCCAGAGTCAGACATTCTCCAGCACATGAACTTGAGGGAACACAGTTCAGCCTAACAGTTATCAAAGGTTTCGGAGAACCCGAGAATTCTCAGAACACCAGTCAGGGCTAGACCCCCAAGCAGCAACAAATCTCCTCATTCAAGACTGCTGCTGGAACAGCTCCAGAGCCCAAGGCCAGGGGCAGCAAGTGTCAAGGTCAAGCTCCACAAAGAGGCTGCAAGAACAAGGGACCCTCAGGAACAAGGCCATGAAATGTAGGCTACAGAGACTTTATTAACCTTTGCAAGGATGAGAGCCCTCTCTACCTTTGCTCCTGGGACCCCTTTGCTAGGCATGACCCTGGAATCCCTAATTAGGTTCACATTCCTCAGGAAGCCCTGTCATACACTAAGTGGCAAAGTCCAATTTAGCTTGCTCTAATCCCCATGAGAAACAAGCCAGCAGGGCAGACGTAATTAAACCCCAGGCTGCCTGCCTGCCATAGACAAGGCACCAAGATGGGGGTAAAGGTGGTAAAATTACTGGAATTGGAGTTTAAGGTTTCCCTTAAAGGTAACAGGGCTAGATCACATCTCTGGCACAGTTATCAGCAAGTCCACCCCAGCATTCTCTCAGCTGTGGGTTCAGCAAGTTTGAGTCTACCTCAGCTTTTAAAGCCTCAGTGTCCTTCTCTCCACCTCTGCCTGTTTTAGGAGAAGAGTCTGTGGTAGGGCAGCTTAGATCTTCTTATACATGAGGAAAACCATACACAGCTTGTAGGAGAATGCACACCAGAACACTGCTCTGCATTCTGTATGCTCCAAACATGGGCCCCAGATCAGACTCAAATGTGAGTCTATTGTTGGAACTAGAGTCTGAGACTTCTCCAAGTGCACAAAAGGTACCCCTCCCAGAACACTCTGTGCCCACTGGACTCAAGGTCTGATAAGACCCCAGGACAAGAACTGTGTGACAGATCAGTCTGAAATTCTAAGGTCAGGGCAGAAGGACAAGGCCTGCTTCCTGGGCTCCAGGCACACAGGCGAATGGGCCCATCCCAGCAGCCCATCATCAAGCAACACCAGGTCCCTCTCTAAAAACTCTCCAACCAACACTTATCAGACTCCTTTGTCTTATCTCCTAAACAGAAAAACAAAGATTATATGATAATGGGTAAAATGCTTTCTAAAGAACCAGAAGAAAAGCTAATAAATCCAACTGGATCAGAGAAAAGTATATTCTTTTAAAGCCAATCTCCCCACTTAAAATGCCAAGGATGAAGTTGTAATTACTTCAAAATAAGTAGACCCATTTCCAGAGCAAAATCCAGGTCTGAGATGAACAGCCACATTTCCCCCAGAACTCTCCTCTCCTGCCCAGCAATGTGTCACCAGCAATCACAGTGAACAACAAAGAACACTGGCAAGGGTAACTCGCGTTTAGCTAGTTAGAAAAGACTGCCATACCAGGTGGAGCGCTTCTTTAACCCCAGTGCTGGGAGGGAGAGGCAAGAACGCTGCCAATTCAAGGCTAGCGTGAAGTACTTAGCAAATGCTAGCCTGGCCAGGGCTACACAGTGAGAGCCTAGCTAACAAAAAAAAAAAAAGGAAAAGATTGTCAATTAGTTCATTGACAAAGAACCCTGCACTGTTTCCATCAGGCCCTCACTTGTCTTAGTCCGTGTTTCAGAGATTACGGCATCACACAGTGTCTTTGAAAAATCAGTTACCCAACATGAATGGGTGAAGAGATGACTCAGCAGTTACGAGCAGGACTGCTTTTGCAGAAGACCCAGGTTCAGTCCCCAGCACCCACATAAAGGCTCAAAACCACTTGGAAATCCAGTTCCAGGAGATTTGACACCCTCATCTGGCTTCCTCACACACTGCCCATACCCAATATACACATGCAGGCAAACACACACATAAAGTAAAAATAAATAAATCTTTTTTAAGAGGCAGCATTTATCCCTGCCCCTTGAATCTGATGCTTTTCTGGTTTTCCCTGTGACCTGTTATGACCAATGAAATAAGTAGTTTAAAAACTCCTTTCTTCCTCCTCTTCCTCTTCCTCCTTCTGGTCGTCCTTCTCTTGGGTAAATGGGAGGGTTAAACGCACTCTGAAGCCCAAGCCAGGCTCAAATTCACAGCAATCCTTCCGCCTCAACCTCCTCAGTGCTGGGAACATAGGTGTATGCCAACAAGCCCAGCGTAAATATGGCAGAACTTTGGAAGCTCAGCCTCAAGAGGTAGCAACTGCTGTTTCTACCACAAGCCCATGCATGCATGCATGCAACCAGCTGCCATGCTGAAGTCAAAGCTACCAGGCGGATAGACAGACTTACCACTGGAAAAGGGCGTGACCATGTCTGGGATCTTCTGGCCACCCTCGCATCCACCTCACCCCTCCCCACCTCCTTTTCTCCTGTGGCAGCCATGTTCACATATCTCTCACTTCTTTGGACAACTACAAATAAAGCAATTTGTTAAGCCTAGCCTTCCCACTCCAAGACAGAGCGTCGGCAGGATATCTCTGCTGACAGAGACTGAGATCTGAATGTGCCCCTTCTGGCCTCCCACAAGTGCAGCTCTAACCCTTCAGCCAGACACAACTGACAGAGCAACAGCTATGTTCAGGGGCAGCAGCCAAGAGGGAGACAAGAATAGGTCACCCCAATTCCAGGACAAAGTACATTGTATGCTTTACAGGAGATTCGTGTACAAATGTCCTGACCCCTAACCTGTCATTTGCTAACAACCCCTTTTCTCCCCAGGAAGAAAAGCTCAAGGGAAGGGTGACTGCTTCTGAAGGCTTGAGAATGAGCAGCTTTTGCAGAGTCCACAAGGGGGATTTATGCACTTCCCACCATACTGGCTTCATGCTCTCCACACTGCCCACCAGGAAATGGCCCTCCCATAAGTAAAGGGTTGAGGCTCACTCAAGGCTGCAATTCACATAAGCTAATGTCCCCTCCTGCCTCTGCCATAACCATGCAGGATCTGAGATTTCCATTTGAAACCATCACACAGGCTCATGTGGTCAAGTGAGCTGATTTCTAATAACCAGTTGCTAATGATAGAGAAGATCCCCAACATCACAGAAGGCACCAGGCTCTCACAAGTAAAAGGGTTTCCACGGTGAAGGTGGCTCCTTGCAGTCAGAATCTTAGACAGGGGCAGGCATCTTCCTATCGCATCTCTAACTCTTCTTGGGTCAGTGATCTCAATCTCCTGTCGTTAATTAATCCATTTGTCCACACAGTCATCATTCAGAATGATTAATCAAATGTTGGATTTCAGGACGGGACACTCAACTATTAGAAAGAACTTGTAGTGTCTTCCAGAATTGAACTTAAAGCAGAGTACTAAAGCAAATTTTCTCTCAGGGCATTTTTGCACAAAGTATCTAAGAATGATGTAATGTAAAATAAATAAATAAATAAACAAATAATAATAAGTAACAATAGTTAAGAGCACATACTGCTCCTTAGAAGACCTGGGACCATGTTTCGGTTACTGCCTCTTACTTCAGCTCCACAAGATCCGGCACCCTCTATTGGCACTTGCTCACACATGTGCATACACACAATTAGACATGCACAAGTGCACATGATGAAAAATAAAGTATCTTTTAAAAATTAAAGGAAAATTAACTATCATTTATATAGTTATGATATATAATATATAATATAAAGTTATTATATATAATATATATAGTTAAATCTTTAGTCTACATGCATATATCCTGCAAACATAAACAACTTCATGCCATCTGACATTAGCCTACCCTCTAACCCTAGTCATCCACCAGTTTTCACAAAACCTTGCCATTGCCATCACTCTGCATGTAGGATATCATACCATAAAGAATTGCCCACACGCTCCACTTCTGTCCCACCTAATCAGTACTCCAGGTACAAGATGTCTCCCTTTTTTTTTTAAGATTTTATTTATTTTAATATGTATGAATGCTGTATCTGCATGTATGGCTGCAGCCAGAAGAAGGCACCAGATCCCATTATAGATGGTTGTGAGCCACCATGTGGTTGCTGGGAATTGAACTCAGGACCTCTGGAAGAGCAGCCAGTGCTCTTAACCTCTGAGCCATCTCTCCAGCCCCCCTTTTAAAGGCACCCACACTGGCCTAGCAGGTGGGAGGCTCTAGGTTCAATGCTAAGCACTGCAAGATCGAGAATAAGCGCCCTTCACATCTCTTCTGAAACACCTTCAAGGTCAGGCCATTGTCAGGGCCTCCAATGGGTGGGCAGAACTATCCCCAGTGCTTTTTAAATGCAAAACAGCAAAACAAAGAAATCTACAATAGGATTGGAATTTCAGATTTTACCCTATGTTCTACATTCCATTCTTTCTTTTGGCTCTCCCAGCCTTCCTTCCAGCCCAGCAAATATTTATTGTTCCTAAGATCCTACAAGCAGGGGGATGAGGGCTAAGACAGGAATCCCAGTGTATCCTTAAATGCTGGACCCACCCACTGGTTCAGAAAGTCTTGAGGAATTCTCAGGTGAGTCAGAAGTCTGGAAACAGAAAAAAATGAGTTCTGTCAGCTGACTCCAGGGAGGTAGGGAGAAGGAAGCTCTGGGGCTATTTCTGTGCTCAAGGGAACATGGGGGTGGCCACTTCCTGAATCCCTGCCTAAAATTAATAGCTTTACAGATGTGGCAGAGCCTTTGCTTGTAAACAGAAGCTTGATTTTGCAAGTTAAAACTCTGAAAACTGGTATGTACACATTTGGACACTGCTGCTAAAAAAGAGTTGGCAGGGTATGTGTGTGTGTGTGTGTGTGTGTGTGTATTGGGGGGGGTTCTTTAGAAAATCTCACTCTAGAAGTGGCTGGAGAAGAATACAGCAGCAGCTGGACCATAAACCTCTACATTGAATATACTCCATCTCAGGAAAAGTCGCCCTGAAGACTACCACAAAGTGGCCCTGAGCACACACAGTCATGGCCAACAAGTTGGCTGCCCACAGTCATACGTGGCAACAGTACAGGACAGTGTTGGCGGAAGGGGACTGCCAGGGGACAAAGTGAGGTATTTGGAAGTCTTATAGGGATGGAGACACCCTAAGGACAAGCCTATAGAGATACCGCCAACGTGTCCTGCCCAGATAGGACAGAGAAGTCCTGTTAGGGTAGGGAGAAGGTACTCAGAATACCTCTCCCAGCCTAAACTTTAGGCTCAACTCAGAGATGGAGCAAAGGCCCCTGACTGGACCAGGGATATATTCCCAAGACTGTCAAAACTTCTCTGAGATGTTCTTACATGGGGAGTGCACTGATGAATTCTATAGTATCTCAAATATGTACGAAGAGTATCTGGCGGCTTCCTGATTGGAAGGTGCTCCTCAGCCTGTGCAAGGCCTGGGAAAATCCTCCCACTGTGGGAGAAGTAAAGTGCGGGTAGGTGTGTCACCACAAGTGGGGTGCTCAGTTGCAAAGAGGATAAGTGCCATCTGGGAAGAGAAGGAACAGGAGGTATCCTTGGACAAGGGAGATGTCATAGGCTTAGAAGTAAAGAGGGCAGACATCCACATGCATGAAGGAAGCAGGAACCAGGGAGACATTATGTTACTGGTGGGTCAAATTCAAAAAAAATGAACAGTAGTCCCCAAAGGGGAGGGAAGGAGAGCATTAGGGGGAAAATTTGTTGAACAAGATGTTGGCTTACATGGGAATCTTCCAGAAAGAAGACAGACATTCTCACATAGGAAAGTCAGGGATTAAAAGGAAGACACTGGGACAAGTATATGGCAGCTAAGGCCAGAAAGCAGGAGGGGGGGATGGGAGGCAAACCTTGGGGAGATGGGAGGCAAAGTTTAATGTGATTGTGAAAATTTCCTAAGCTGATAATGAACACAGGTAGCTAGCTAGCTGATGATACAGGAGGTATATTTTCATTATGGAACCCATCCAATGTCACCAATTAGCCTTTTGAACCCAGAAGCTGCAAACCTTCACCATGCAAGCCTATTCAGATCTGCAGAGAAAAGAGGACTACACAGTAGTTTTCATCCACTAATAAGCAGGGTTGGCCTGGAAAACTAGGTTGCTGACTAGTCCCATGAAGAATAGAGACACTCATACATATAGTGTGGAAGGACGCACACATACACAGACACCCCTGAAAGAGGTGGGCAGAGGCCTGCTCTTCAGGAACTTACAGGAAACTGTAGGCCATGCACAAGAGAGAAGTCTAATCCAGGCAGTCACTCTGGGTGCAGAATCAATCGACCAGGATCACAAAGCCCTTCCTGGAAACAAACTAGGGGTAGGCAAACAGACAATGCAAGATCCTGAGGGTCAGGGAGAAGGGCAGCAGACCAGGTTGTCATTCTCACAGCCAGCCTTACAGAGGCCTGAGATGCCACAGCCCAGGCCCCTTCCTCACTGGTAACAACCTGTCTGCAGGAGGTCAGTTGACACCTAAACTGGGCTTCCCCACTCCCCCCGTCACTATCATGCAGGTCCACCATCAACATCCTATGACCAGAGTGGACCTCAACCAGCAGATATGCTTGCTTGAACTGGTCAAGCTGTAAGGGTCGCCAGGAGACCTTCTTCCTCAGACTGGACACTGTTGAGAGTCACAGGGATGGAGCACAGAAGCAGGTTTCCTGGGGAGCCTGACAGGTTCTAATTCACAACCAACCCACCTGCAGTCACAACATGCCCTCACTGACAGCTGCCCATCATCTCAAGGCTCCATCAAGAGCCATGGGAAAGTAGACTCTCACTTTCTAAGAGTCCTCAAAGTACACAGGCCTGACCTAAACCCTGTGAAGGACACAGGGACCAATGTTCTCCCCGTGCCAGACTTCCTTCATACAAGCAACCATAGCTAATGACAGGTTACAGCTAAACTGTAAGGCAAATAAATGTAGTATCTCAGAGTCCCACACCACTACACAATGGCAGCTCACTCTGAGAAACATGTGGTGACACAGGACCATCACTGTGTAAATACCATAGTGTCCTTGCACAACCCGGACCACTACACTATCACCAGATGACGCAGGCTCGCAGACCGGACCACCATCACTGTTGACTAAAGCATCGTTCCATGGTGCACACCTGTAATAATTCCCTTTTGGTCTATTGTTAGGGTAAGGAAAATAATCCTCTACAAACACAGTATAAACATAGAGCCTTGCTGAAGAGCAAACATGTCACCACAAAGTGACATTTACACTGCTAACTACACAAGACAATATGGTCCTTCCTGCCAATCTGGCCACACATCATAGCCAGCTTCAAAGCCCTCGGTTAGCCAGCGCTGTGACTCACATCTGTAATTCTAGCACTTAGGAAGTTGAGGTAGGGGGAATGGCATAAATTTGAGGTCAATATGGGCTACACAATGAGTTTCATTCCAGCCTGAGCTAAACAGTAAGACCCTGTCACAAAAGAAACCATAAAACAAAATAAAAACAAAACGTCCTTGGTTTCTCCTCTATAAAGCAATGAAGTCCCTGGCCTCATTCAATGAAGATCCAGAAGTACACAGTCAGTGGCCTTGTTGGGGGCTGAGATTATATGGAGTTTAAAAACATGAATGTCTATGCACAGGGTAAGTGCTGGTTGCTTATATAGCAGTTTACACTTGGATGGCTGGCTCTGAGGTTAGCTCAGAGCCCAGGTGAGGCTTTCCCTAGTGGACCGGCCATCCCCATATCCTGAACCTCCTGTCAGGAATGAAGCCCTCAGATCCCAACACATCAATGAGTTTTCTCACCAAAATGCGTCAAAGTGAGCCAGTGAGGATAGCCTCCCTGCAAAGGGGTCATATGGGGGGGGGGGAGTCCTACAAAGGGCAAAGTTTAAAGATGCTTATGGCTTTTCCCACACCAGTGATAATGTGGAGCAAGTAAGACATGAATAAATAAATAAACTATGGTCATCCAGACAGTATAGGTACCATTGGTGCTAAAAGAAATTGAACAATAGAACCACGAAAATACAAAGACAAAATATAAAATGTAGGCTGTGAGTGGAAGAAACCAATCTGAACATTTTGCCTGCTGTAGGATTCTACTTGTGTGACATTCTGGAAAAGGCAAAAGTATGGGACACTCTGCCACTAGAGGCATTGCAGATGAGGCTGCAGTGTTACATATGCGTCAGTAGGTGGCAGAGAGGAGAAAGCCTATGTCCACATTCAGTGTTCTGACCTATGAACATCTGAATGAATAATAGTCTAACATCCCCTGGGGGGAAAAAAGCAAGGTAGATACTAACACCTCTTTGATGCCATGGGGCCCATGTGTCAACCACCAGTCCAGCACCAGGCAAGCACGAGATGGGGTCCCCAGGACAAGAAGCAGGCCAGAGACTAGGGAAGTCTTGCCTGGCCCTGGATGAGCGATCTGTGGGTGAGCAAGCCCTGAGGGAGTGAGTGTGGAAGAGCCGGCCCTGCCTTTGTCTACTTTGTGCTGGTGATGGCAAGGGCGAGATCCCCTCCCTTTGGTCCTCACCATCAGTGGCAGACAGGAGATCTGGCCTCATGGGGTCACAAGAGCAAGACAGCTGTCCCTGACCCTCACATGCTGCAGCACTTGGGAGAGCAGGCCCTGCACCTTGCCTGGGTGGCACTCTACACCTGGACTTGGATGTGAGGGTTGTAGGTGAGCCAGTCCTGAGGGAGTGAGTGTGGGAGAGCCAGCCCTGCCTTCTGTCTGCTTTGTGGTATTGGTGAGGGAGAGATCACCTTTATTCTCTTGCCCTCACCACATGTAGGAGACAGGAAAGTGGGCCCTGATGGGGTCATGACAGCAGGAGAGCTGGTCTTACCTTCTCAGCACTGGGAAGAGCAGATCCTGCAAGTGGGGGTTGCAGGCTCAGAACAAGGTTTTGAGTTGGCTCACCCCAACATACATCCCATGGATGAACTGCTGGAGTGCATGAAAAGTCCAGTTCCACAGACCAAAAACTACAGGATCTCCATGACACAGGACAATAACAGCGTAACTGAGAGGAGTACCAATGAGGTTCCAGTATTGACAAAGTAACAGAAGCTGGAGTGTCTCAGTGTGTCCAACAGTTTGTCTACACATTTGCAAAGGTTCATTAGTCTTGTCCTTGGTCTTGTACGAGACCTCTAGCTTCCACAATGAGATATTTTTATGTGAGGGGGAGGTTTTAAGAGTGGAAGGTGGGTCTGAGGGGAGGTGAGAGATGAGAGGGAACAGGGTGCATGATGTGAAAAAACATTTAAAAAACCATGGGGGGCTAGAGAGATGGCTAGCAGTTAAGAGAGATGGTTAGAGACAGAGTACTGGCTATTCTTCCAAAGGACCCAGGTTCAAGTTCCAGCATCCACATGGCAGTTCACAGCTGTCTGTAATTGCTGGGCATGGTGGTTCACACCTTTAATCCCAGCACTCAGGAGGCAAAGGCAGTCAGGTCTCTGTGAGTTCAAGGCTAGCCTGGTCTACGAAGTGAGTCCAGGACAGCCAGGGCTATACAGAGAAACCCTATCTCAAAAAAAACAAAACAAAACAAAATGGAAGAGCTGGAGAAATGGCTCAGTGGTTAAGAACACTGGCTGCTCTTCCAAAGGACCCAGGTTCAAATCCCAGCACCCACATGGCAGTTCAAACTGTCTGTAATTGCTGAGTGTGGTGGCACATGTCTTTAATCCCAGCATTTGAAAGGCAGAGGCAGGTGGATCTCTGTGCATTCAAGGCCAGCATGGTCTACAAAGGAAGTCCAGGACAGTCAAGGATACACAGATAAACCCTGTCTCGAAAAATCTAAAAATAAAAAGAAAAATGAAAAAAAAAAAAATAAACTCTATGGACACAACAACCAGAAGCTGGGAGAGGAAGGGAGCACATGAAAATTTTAAGGCAGGTTAAATACTCCATATGATATATATACTGGACTATACATTTATCCAAACCCATAGCATATAAGTCTAGGTTTAAATACACAATATCTCTCACAGGCTCACATGTTGTATTTGATTTCTGAGCTGATAGTTCAATTTGGAGAAGTGGTAGAAACTTCAGAGCACTGGTTATCAGTCCATCACAGGGATCAGCTATCACATATCCTGTATATCTGATATTTACACTATGATTCATAACAGTATCAAAATTAGTTATGAAGTAGCAATGAAAATAATTTTATGTTTGGGGGTCACCACAACATGAGGAACTGTGTTAAAGGGTTGAAGTTTTAGGAAGGTGAAGAACCACTGCCTTAAGAGGATGAGGGCAAGCTGGGAGAAGCAGGGCACCGGAGACTTCTGAAGCTTATGCCAGTCCTTTGTAGGGAAACGGAGGTTTCCTATCCTCCACAAGGTGAACTGCACCTCCTTCACATTTTCCCACCATGATGATCTGACGCACAGAGGCCCAGAGTCAACAGAACCAAGAACAGTGGGCTGAACCTCTATAATCATGAACCAAAATAAGTCCTTTTTCCTTTAAGTCATTTAATGTCAGGTATTTTTGTCATCACAATGAGAAAACTACCACAAAACAGTACACCAAGAATGTGTCCAACTGAAGAATATACCCTGGATGATAATCACGTGTCAGTGGAGGCCATCAGCTGCAACAGAGATATTTATGGAGGGATATGTGGGAGAAGCTGTGCTGGGTCAGAGAGAATTCTCTCTACTTTCCCTTTAATTCTGCTAAGAATACACAAACACCCTAAGAATAACTTCAGTGACTACTGAAAACAATTCTATAAAGCTGCTGTCAAACTGGCAGCTCAGTTTCACAGCAAGCACAAAATTTTGCCTCCTGTGTTCAGCACACATACACCCCAACTCCCTCCTCCCTAAAACACTCAGGCACATATACTTCACTAAATGCAGGGAAGTGTTCCCAGATCCCAAAGGATCCTCATGGTGGTAGGCTGGAATTTCCCTGAAGTCAATGTTGTACGTAGTCCCAGCTCAGTAGAAATGTTTGTTAAATTGTCCAGTCTAAAATTCAACTACTTCCATCATTAGGACAAATGGTGGGGAGCCAAGTGGAAAAGTACTGGGTAACTGTTTAGCTGGAAGAATGGATTGTCTCTCAGGGAGATGCCATCAGTTGGTCCTGAAGTTGCCACCTCCAAGACAACCAAGAACAAAAGACATTGGTGTATGTGACAAGGAAACAGCCATGGCTGCAGGCTCACCTCTTCACTATAAACTCTGGATAGCGCTGGTTCACTTACATTCTTCCTGAACACATGTCACAAGCCACTGTCAGGAGACAGTGTCTCATGTCACTCCTACAACGCCCTGCTGACTTAGAACTGCCCACCCCACCTTCAGATCCAGAACCTCAGAAATACTACACCTCAGAAATTATGTTGTACAAGTCACAGAATGCCCAAGTGTACCAGGAAACTGACAAGCATATGCATGGCACAAAAGCTCAGCTCACAGGGGTTTGGGACTTTGGTTTTTGTTGCTTTAATGAAAAAAAAATCTTGGTTGATTTTTTTGGTTGTTTTGTTTTATACTAGTGAAATTGGCTCATTTTTCCTAGGAAATTATCAGGGTCCATATGGGAAAAGACCACCACTTCTACTCCTTGGGGGAAAGGAGTTAGGTGTAGACACTCTCATCTTCAATGCTGGAGTCAAGCAAGTATCACCAAGTTTATTCTTTTCTAAATGGTCACAGTGTAGTCACTCTATCATAGTGGGGATCACCTGGACCCTGCTTCTATCTGTAGGGCTACTTGGTGCTCTGGGGCCTGAGGGTGGCTAAGTCTGGACACAAGACAATGAGACAAGGCAGGGACATCCACAACTGAGGGTGTAACCGACAGTAAAGCACGCTGGCTTCCTTGTGTACCTCAGATCATCACTGGTTCCTCACAGAAATACATACCCAGGCCTCCACATACTGCAACAGGAAGAAGAGATACATGCTGGTCCTGCCAAGGCCTCTGAGAGGACTGGGGAACTTGAATGTGTCACAGATAAAAAAGAGCTTGGAGCCAGGACAGTAAGGTTGAGATGGGGCCTAGGGGCTAAGGGCACTATGGAGCCCTCGTGCTGGAGATTGGTCCTGCTTGGACTAAAGCAAACGCTGAATGCCAGGACTTAATGCCAGGCTGCTTAGTGCTGTCTGTGGTGTGTGCTCCAGCTCAGCTAACTCATGTTCAATCTCTAGAGGGGAACCTCTTATGATCCAGGATCCTAAGTGGGACTCGAGGCATGGGCAGTCAGTGTCTATGGCAACCACAGGCTTCAAGGACAATATTGGTCCTTTACAGAGATAATCCCCAGGAGAAAAAAAAAAATTCTTTTTTCTTCACCAACATCTGTTTTCCTAATACTTCTGTATTTCTCTTTCCTTTTTCCCTCATGCAAATGAGTCAACTGTTGGCGGCGGGGGGGGGGGGGGGGGGAACCAAGTCATGAGCCCCAAATAGCTCAGGAGTTGAAATGAGGTCAACTCAGCACCCGAGGAGAACAGTGGGTTCCCAAACCCTACAGAGATTTTAATGGAGTCCACTTGACTTCCCTGAGGCTTACACACAGTGCTGTCTCTCCGTTGTCATAACACACAGAGCTATCTCACTCAATGTCAAGGAGGAGGCCATTGCTGTGTGTAACTTCAGAACAACTATTCCACACATGAAGAAACTGAGGCTCAGACACACCTCAGTCCGTCCAAGCTGCCTTAACATTAAAAAGAAAAACACTTCCAATTCAGTGGCTTCAATGATAGGAATTTATGGCTCACAGTTCTAACAGCTGGGCACTCTGAGATGGAAGGGTTTTTTTTGTTTGTTTGGTTGGTTGGTTTTTGGTTTTGGTTTTGGTTTATTGAGACATGATTTCTCTGTGTAACAGCCCTGGCTGTCCTGGACTCGCTTTGTAGACCAGGCTGGGGCCTCGAATTCACAGAGATCCGCCTGCCTCTGCCTCCCCAGTGCTGGGATTAAAGGGGTGCACCACCACGCCCAGATGAGATGGAAGTATTAACAACTTTAATACTAAGTGTAGATCTGCTCTGTGATCTCCAATCATGCCTTCCTGCAGTCTCTATTTGATGGAAGGGGAAGAAAACTCTCTGCTGGCTCTTTGATAAGACACCATGTACACTATTCACAAGGCCCCACCCAACAATACCTAATAACCTTCAAGAGGCTCCACCCACCTAATGCCATCACATATGGGGCTGCATTTCAACACATGAATCTGGAGACATATTCTTTCTGGAGACAATCAGAACACAGCAGGTGGACTGGCCTATCAGCCCAAAGCCCACAGAGACAAGCAAAGCCAAGGTCTCCCCCTCCATCTGCCCACTGAACCCCTGGCCCGGCCTGAGGGACATACGGTCCAGCAACTCAGGAAGATAGTAACCTCATCTACCATACTGGGGCTTCTAAGTCTCCTCACCATGTCTCAGTCTCTCCATGTCCTCAGTATTAAAGGAGCAACCACAGGCCTGGATATATACCTAAGATGGTGTCATTAACAGAACAGAGCAATGATCATGCAGTCAAATCCATTACACCTCAACCACATGCTGCAGGGGCAGTCCCCAGCTCTTGCCCCCAGGAACACCAATGAGGAAGGTACATGGAACACGTGTCACCCTATCAGTGTAAGGCAGATTAGGTCTGACATCAGACTCAAATCCAAACCTTAACCAAAGCTTGCCAATTTCCCAAAGCTGCATTCAGGAAGGCTGCACAGTAACACATACACACACAGTAGTAAAGACCCAAACCCCAAGAGAGACCTATGACACACAATAATGAAGAACCAGAATTCAGAGCAGTAATATGGGGAAACCACACTCCAGTTCCTGAAAGAAATTCTCCCCAGCCACTGAGCTCTGCTGGGTTACTGAGAATTCACAGCTCTCAGTTCCCTGACACCATGTCACGGCTTTATATCTTTGGAATGAGAGGGTGCTTTGTTATTGCTGGTGTCATTCTGTCATGCTATTCAATGCCATATTTAAAAAATTGAAGAAGGAAAAAAAAAGAAAGAATGTGGATACATTTCCCCCGCTGGCAGAATCTGATAGGAGGAAAAGCCTATTCATCTCTCAGCAAACTGCCAACTACTGGGGTTCGCAATGCCATATCAGTTATACTTATGGCTTCTGGATGATTCGCTGAGCCAAAGAATCCTAAGTAGTCAGAAATGGAAGGAATGATATAGGTTCATTTCTGCAGCTTAGGTCAGAGGTGACTAGCCTGGGAATACAGTCAGGTTGACGGAGTGGGTGACAAGACAAGCACTCAGCCCTTTGATCACACCCCCATCAGTGACAAGACACATGCTATGAGGACAAGGGCTAACACAAGAGGCACACCACTGTGGAAGGCACACTGAAGTCCCTGGATGGAAATGGAACCTCTACAAGTCAGATACGCTCCCAAAATGAAACATTTTCCACTCACCACAGCATTGCCAATTCCAGGCTCCCCCGCAGCATAATCGCCCTAACTAAAGGTGGACAGCACACAGAAGGGAGGCTGAAATAAACTGGGGTTGGAAATCAGTCCCACCCAAGGGTGTGTGCGAACAAGAAACACTGGGCCTGGCTGGGAGAGGGCCTTCTCCAGAACAGACCTGAGTGGGAAAGAAAGGCAGAGCTGCTCCATGCCACCCTACTAGGCTCAGAAAAAGCTCCAGAGTGACCTTAAGAGAGACAGAGGTAGAAGAGGACTAAACTGGCTAAGGCTTACGAGCAGCACTGAGCAATTCTCTCTGCTTCCTGCACATTCTAAAGCTGTCCAGAAAAGCACTTAAAAGGACAAATCATTTTTCTCTGGAGAGAAACCTAGGGCTAAGACCATTCCTTTTCCATCTGTGTGGGTGCGTATGTGTATGTGAACATGTGTGCCTGTGTGCACAGGGTACATGGATGACTGTGAGCAACATGCATGTGCATATGAGCAAAATGAGTATATGCATGTGGGGTGTGTGAATACGTATGTTTGAATGTATAAGTGTGTGTGGAGAAAAATCTTCCCTTCCTAGCCCTCACATGGAAAACACTCGTGTGAAGCCATGAGGTTCACGGTATCCTGAAATGTTCCATCACAACCTCCCATTCAGAGGCTGAAGACAGGCTGGGACTCTGAGAACAGCCTGACACATGAGCTCTACAACATCTCCCTCATCCTACAGCCTGAGGGACAGCTCACCACGACCCCTGACACTTCAACAGACAGAAAGGTTTTGAAAGGCTGTAGGTGCACTTTCAAAGACTGACCTCAAAGCTAGGAAATCCAGAGCTGTGGACACAGAGAAGGCAAAGAACTCTAAGGAACTTCCTTGGCATCTGCATTTCTAAAGCCCCTAACTTTCCTGCTCATCACAGGCAAAAGTATCCAGTCCACAGCAACTAGGGGAGCAGCTGGCATTCTGGGGATGCACACATTAGGCCTAATGACCCCTACTTCAGGTTTCCCAGCTTCTCCGCAACCACAGTGAACACCTAACTACTGTCAAAGTGAGCCAGTGACCTCCTCTAGGTTGAGTGTATGCCCTGACTCCGCTGCTACTCCTCTGCCCCAAGAAATAGATGCCAACACCCAGAGAAAGTAGGGATCACTCATCGCTAGGAAGGAGCTGGTGGTGTGGCCAGGAAAGGGTGCTTGAGGTCTTATCTGAAATCAGATTCTTCAGAATTATTTTCTATAACTAAAAACATGGATGTCAAAGCTCTTTCGCTTTGCTCTTGTGATGAAAGTTACACGCCCCACTCAGCAGTATCCACAGGCCTCTGTTCCCCAGCTCCTTTCAGAGGCTGTGGTCCGGAGGCCCCCTCCCCCTCTGCATATTAGTCACTGAAGGCAGGCTCAAAGAAGTCCCATGGGAAAGCCCGCAGAATGCTTACCTGGGCTTCACATTTCTTGTGGCAGGAATACTTGCAGGCTGGAAGAAAGAGAAAGAATGTCTGTTAGTCAGGCAATCTCAGGTGACACTTCCTAGGTCTCCCTCCTTGAGAAAGTCCAGCCGGAAGGCTCAGGGAGCTCTCTTCCCTGACAAGGGGTGGCTGTGCACCAAGAACGCAAAATGGGACAAAGGTGCCGCCTAAGAATCGGAGTTACAGCTGTGTGGCTGAGCATGTGCTCACCATGTAGCAGGACTCAAATTCAATTCCCAGAACAGATAAAAAGAAGAAAAATAACAAAAGCTCAGAGCCCAGGAAGAGATTTATCAGGAGTAGGGTGTCATAAATAGACTGGTATTTTTAAAAGGCTCATCCAGCCAACTTGGAGACCTAAAGAAGAAAGGCAGGGCCTGCAGAGCAAAAGACCTTCACATAAGCCTAGAAGTTATAGCTGGTCCCTGGGGAAAGAAGAGTAGAAGAAGGAAGAGACAGAACAAAGCCCTAGGCATTTGATCAGAGCCCTCCTAGGAGGGAGAAAGTCACGAGTTCATTTGGTCTCCGCAGGTTTCCACTTCCGGGAGACCTAAGCAGGCAAGCAGGCACTGTCAGAATAAATTCATGTCTAAATTCCTACAGAAGAGTCCTTCAACAGGGGCCATTATGTGAGCAGAGCGGGTCCTGTGTCACAGGAGGCCCCGACAATACAGACAGGGTGCTGGAACCAATGTGGATTTCACAGGCCCTCCCCTCTGGCCCAGAGGCAGGCCGCAGCTGGGCCCCAAGGAATAAAAGGCCTGTAGCAGCGACGTGGTGCAGGGCAGTGACAAGGCCATATGCGGGAGACAGGACAGGATGAGGATAGTGGGAAATGAAGCAACTGCATATGTCCACCCACCACAGACCCCTCTTGGGAGCATTACAGAGGCCTTCTCCAGGGCACCTGCCTGAGACCTCCTGTCTAGGCTCTGCCCCTGCAGCAAGGCTGCCCAAGGCAAATCCTAGGAACTCTCTGGACCTCTGTTCCTCCTCAGAGAACTATCAATGTCAAATGGAATCGTTCATGGGCCCCTATTTTCAAACTACAAAGCGATGCCCCCAAGCAGAAGTGTGCAGAGCCCAGACAACAAGGCCTCAGAGACAGGGACCAAATCTCAGCTTGGTGTTGCGAGTCCAGGAGCTCAGGAAAGTTTCCACTCTGTCGGGCCATTCTGCCTTCTGGACAATACTTAACCACAAAGGTTCACAGATAGTTAAGTAAGGTTGAAATAAATAAATTTGCCCAGGGCCTAGGAGTTTGTGAGATCCAGAAGTTAACAACCTATTTAGGTTTTTATCTGATTATGATCTTATTTTCAATTGTCTGTCCAAGCTTTCGAGATTTGCTAGAATGCATACCACAAATATTTATTCTTCATCTTCTAGTCAGCACAACACATAACGGTGACCAAGGATTTCAAAATCAAGTAAGGTTTTTTTTACTGGACAAGAACAGGGATTCCATGAAAGCTTAAAAACACAGACAGAAACCAGCCCCAGCAGAGGATGGCGGAAATAGCAGAAACTACTGAGAGGAAGGGACAGCACACCCCAAAAGCAGCAAATAACTGGACCAATCACACAGCAGGCAGCCTCTGGGGATGACCTTCATAATTCCAGTACAATGAATCGCTGCTGTCTGCATCTTAGGGCAACACCGCAGAGAGGATGCTGTGTGGCTTCTGAGGGCAAGGAAGGTGATGGCTTCTGCCACTTCACAGGGCCACTTCAGCAACCCTTCAGAGCTGCCAATTTAGAAAGAAACAGAAGCCACCAGCCAACACCCAGCACTTGGCCAGCTCAGCCCACCAACTGCGTAAGCATTATGTCTCAGTGACAACAGGCTCCAACCTCAGCCAGCCGCAGATAACTGACAACTGACTGGGAACTGCTTGGCCCCCCCTAAACCTTACATTCCCAATTCAAAGAGCAGATACTTACAGTTGTACCAAGATACTAACAGCATGTTCATGGCACAATGAAATCCAGCCAGCCATCTCTGTCCCCAGTTCAGTGTCTGCTGTCATGTGCTTGCTGCCTTACGACCATTATGGAAAATGAGCCAATGTCCCATCACCCAGAGGAAAGCTCAACCCCAGGCCCTCAGTGGACCGACCCATGCTGACAGCTCCCTACACACCCCTGCCCATCCCAGCCTGGTTCTAGCCTGACCATCCTAGGCTCACCTCTGAAGCCAACTCAGTCATCTTGCTACCTCTGACCCCAAAGCTTGTCATGTCAGGATCTTCCTAACAGCCCATCTCTCTGGACAGATTGCAAACTGAGGGACAGATGGTCTTTGCTGTGCACCATCAAATTCTGCCAAGGGCAACACAAGCGGAGCCCACAACAGACAACTCACTATTCAGTACCTACAGCGTGGACTGCACAGGCATTCCTAAAAACCCACCACATCCCAGTGAGAAGCCACTCATCTTTGCTCCTTTGACTGAGGGGAGGCCAGAGTCTGTGGGTGGAACCTGAGGATTCATTCATGCATCAACTGTGAACCAAGCATGACCTTTTGCACGTATGGTGACAGAAGCCCATAGCCAGCAGCATGACACACAGCAAGGAAGTTGCACCTGACAAGCCTTTGGATCCTCCGAGCTGGGAAGGAACCAGCAAGTGGGATGTTCCCCAGGTCACTAGAGTTCCCCATCAACAGGCACACAAGGCCCCCAAAGGCAAAATGTCCTCATCTGTTTGGTCCCAAAGTCAATCCCACCCACCTGCCCAGAAGCCAACACACTATGATTTAAACAGTGGACTTAAAAAAAAAAAAAAACTACTGTGTTTGTTCTCTGAAAATTCACACGTGTGTTTAACGCACTCCAACTGCTCTCTGTTAAGCAGCTGCCTATTAAACAAATGGTCCTAATACTAAGAGTAAACGGATGGAGGTGCAGAGATGGCTCAGTGGGTAAGAGCACTGGCTTCTCTGCCAGAGGACCCAGGTTCAAGTCCTAGCACCCACATGGTGTCTAACAGTCATTTCTAACTCCAGTTCCAGAGGTTCTGACACTTTCTTCTGACCTCCATGGGCATGAGAGACACACACAGCTCTACGTACAGTCAGAACATTGATACATACAAAATAAAAGTAACTAAATCTTCAATTAACTGATCGACTATTAAAAAATTTTAAAGGACGGAAGGGCTGGGTGTGGTGGCACACACCTTTAATCCCAGCACTTGAGAAGAGGCAGGCGGATCTCTGCGAGTTTGAGGCCACCCTGGTGGACAAAGAAACACTGTCTCCAAAAAAAAAACAAAAACAAACAAACAAATAAAAAGGCAGAAGGAAGGAAAGGGAAAAACTGTGGCTGTTGTTTTTGGGGACAAAGCCTCACTTTGTAGCTCAGGCTAGCCTTAAACAGCAAACTTAGGGCAAACCTCCTGCCTCTGCCTCTTAAGTGCTGAGATTGCAGGTGTTTAAGCCAACACATCTTGCTTCACTTGCCAAATGAAATATCAACTCATACATCCATGATTTCTTGGCTATCAATTGGTACTCCCTCAGGCTGTGATTCTGCCTCCCACACCACTGGTGGATTAAAACCCATATGGTATAAAGTTATGTTGTGTAAGTACGTACTCTGCAATTTTACCAGGGCTGCATCCCATTGCCCATAAAGACAATCACTTATGGGTAAGAACCCTGCCCACCCTAATGGCAAGTACAGGCTGAGTGCCCCTATTCCAAAATGCTTACGACCAAGACATTTCAGATTTGGGAACATTTTCATAGACTTCGCTGCCTTATTATTATTTTATTCCAAAAAAGTCTAAAGTTTGGATGCACAAAATATTTCCGATTTTGGAGCATCTCAAACTTTGGACTTTGGAACATTTTGGTTTGCAGAGTCTCAGATCAACCTGTATGCTTTTCTCATCCAAAGATAAAAAGTACAAAATAAACTTAAAAATTAAAAACAGAAAACAGTGCTATTACTCATCATCCACTTCTGCCCCACCAGAGTGCTAACCAACTTCTTCCTGCTGAAACCACCCTTATCCCCTGAGACTGAATGAAGGGCAGAGTCCGTCACATTCTGGACTCAGCTTCCTCTCCTCTTGTGAAGGACACCCAGAAAGAGGACATAATAGCCTCTATCATTGCTACCATCAGCTGCTCAGAGTCCCAGCAGATGCCATTTAACAGAACAGCTTCCTTCCTCCCAGCCCATGACCTTCCCCTCAACACTAGGCTCACAGGGCTCAGGGGTGTTCTTTTAGTCTCCACAGTCCTCACCCTCCACAAGAGTCCTCACAGGACCTTGTACTCATGTGCTTATGGTCCCCAGAGCTCTCCACGTGTACTAGCTGGGTGCCTTCTCATCCACTGACAAAACCCTACCTCCCAGCTGGCTCAAGTCCCTCTGCTACTCTGACACCCATGCAGTATCCCCCAGGACAACAGCCTGCTCCTAGAGCCTTCATGCACTTGTTCTTCGATGTTTCAGGAAACCTCTTGCCCTGGTGCGGGCCAGTGTCTGCTACCTGTTCAATCGTCACCTATTTCCTCCTTGCTGTAGATCTAGTCCCCACTGCCACTCTATCCTTGTGTGAGTCACAAGAAGGTCACCCTTAGACAGAGAGTTAGATCCTGCCTGGTCTAAGCCGGGGTTGTCAGATGGGGTTCTATAGACCTCTGGGTCCCCAAGATTTCATAACGGGTTGATGAAGCCAAACTGTTTTCCCATGCATCTCTTCCCCTTTCACTTGTGTTAACACAGTGGGGAACTGCTGATGCCTCGGCAGGAATTTAGGGAACAAGATCAACTTACACTAGCTGCCACTCTGTTCTGTACCAGCAGATAGATACTTGGGTTAAAAAGCCAGTTTCACTCAAGAATGCCCTGATCCTGACGAGGGCTGGAGAGACAGCTCAGTACTTAAGAAGGCTGGCTGCTCTTTCAGAGGTCCTGAGTTCAATTCCCAGCACCCACATAACAGCTAACAACTGTCTGTGACTATAGTCCCACAGGATCCAATACCTTCTTTTAGTGTGCAGATACACATACAGACAAAACAACCATATACATACATAAATCATTTTACAAAAAGAATGTCCTGATGAAAAATTTCAGTTAGCACCTCTTCGCTGCTGAGAGCAGAGGGTAAGTCTGCAATAAGTATCTAGGGATTAATGGGAATGGAACCATGTGGAAACAGGATCTTCTAGGAACAGAACCATGTGGGAAAGGGACCATCCAGCAACTGATACAGCTGTGAGTTGTCAGCTAAACTAGAAACTTACTCAGGATCACCATTTTTATTTGAAAGAATCTTGGCAAAGTGTGATTATTCAGAAGGGGCTGCTTGCCAGTTTCTCCAAGTTAATCAAGGTGAGCCCGTCACACCAATGGCAAAACTTCAGATTTCAAGTGGAAATTCACTTTTCAGAACACCTACATCCAAAACCAAGAGCTTGACCACTCAAGACCTTTCGGATAAAATCACCAGTGATACTAACAAGTATGAATGTTTCTTTGTGATTATAAAACAGATAGATGCCTCCTGACTAGGAAGTCTGTAAGCTAAGGAACCAGGGCACTGTGTTATTTGCTGGTTGAAGATCCACTCAACATACTAGACCATCCAAAGAGACCTACAAAAAGAGTAGAAACATGTATTGATTCTATTTCAGACTCCACACGAGACTAATCTTTAAGAAACTACCCTTTGAGTTTTGAAGTGAAATCCAGAGTACCTAGCATTTTTAAGAGGCTGTCAGCAAGCTTCTCCTCTGGGTATTGACAAAGGCCCGCATGCTTTTCCAACTCTTACACAGTATGTAGTGTAGACAGACTGAATGCAGAAGAAAGCAGGAGCCTCCCCCCCCCCCTTCCCACTAATGAAAAACACAAAACAGTGTCTCACTTCTCCTTCTCATAAATGAGAGTTTTAAGGAAGTCATTTTTCACTAAAAATATTTACATTACCATATAATGGGTTTGTTACTGTTCTTTTTAAACAGTTTATTTTACATATCATCAGTTTCCATTTCTATCGTGTTAAGTGATGATACATATGGGTCATATCTACAGGGATCTGCATGGTCTTCTAAGTGACCTGAAACTCAGGGTGACAGTGAAAGCACTTTGGCTTATATGAATAATGGAATAACATTCCAGGACAGATGACAATCCAGATATTCATCCTTCTTGACTGAGGCTTTTAGAATGGGGGGAGGGATTCGCTTCTGATCAAGAGAAAGGCCAAAGAATCCAACCCACTAAGTTCTATGAAGTCCCTTACCATCATACAGAAGACACACAAGAAGGAAGGGGCTCCTTTTCGGTTGCTATCCACTGAGAATGGAACTAGATTCTACAAAGAGAAAGCTAATGAAGTCAGTCTGCACAGGAGGAACCTAGGCACCCTGCTGTGCTCCAGGCCACCAGCCCCTGTACCTCCTGGCCCAGGAGAAAATACACACCACAATGGCTGGCTGGGCCCTACAGGTCTGGCTGCCATAGTACCACTTGCTTTACACACCTTGTCTCACTGGCTCCCATGGTAACCACAGAGAAAGAGAGAATGGACATTCTCCATCCTTTTTATGAACAGTAAATACAAGCACAGACTACAGATGGTGGCCTATGCTCATAATCCCAGCACTCAGGAGACTTGAGGCAGAAGGATCACCCATTGAGTCTATCTGGCTCTACAAAGTGAGTTCCAGGCCACCATATATCTCAGGTGAGCCCAGAGGCAAAGGCTCTTCTGTGCCTGGTGCAATGCCTGGGTTCCAGGTCACTACACCAGTCATGCAAGCATCTGTCAGAAACTGTACAAAGTAAAGAGCTGCTGTCCCAGCTCCCTTCAGTGAGGACCCTACCATTGCCTGCTGCCACCACCTCTCCTTCTGTAATGAGAAATAGGTCTGTGATAGCAGCAACCTTTCTGTTATGAAAAGAAAAATTACCTGGACTATAAGAAAAAAGATGACAGGAGATAGATAGATAGATAGATAGATAGATAGATAGATAGATAGATAGATAGATA
>CAJQZJ010037469.1:3590553-3601302 GCA_907164525.1 Lophiomys imhausi
TCTAGATCCATCCATTTGGTTGCAAATTGCATGATTTCATTGTTTCTTATAGCTGAGTAATATTCCATTGTATAGGTGTACCACAATTTTTTAATCCATTCTTCAGTTGAGGGACATCTGGGTTGTTTCCAATTTCTAGCTATTACAAATAAGGCTTCTAGGAACATAGATGAGGAGACTTCCCTATGTCTCCGTGAGAGGTCCTTTGGGTGTATACCCAGAAGTGGTATGGCTGGGTCCTGAGGCAAGGCTATTCCTAGATTTCTAAGATATCGCCAGACAGACCTCCATAGTGGTTACTCCAGCAATGGAGTAAGGTTCCCCTTTCTCCACACCCTCGCCAGCATGTGCTATCATTTGAGCTCTTTATCTTAGCCATTCTAACAGGTGTTAGGTGGAATCTCAGGGTCGTCTTGAGTTGCATTTCTCTGATGATTAAGGATGTTGAACATTTCTTCAGGTGTCTCTCAGCCTTTAGGGATTCCTCCTTTGTGAATTCTCTATTTAGCTCCATCTCCCATTTTTTGATTGGATTATTTGGTTTCTTGGCATTTAGTTTCTTGAGTTCTTTGTAGATTTTAGATAATAGCCCTCTATCAGATGTGGGGTTGGTGAAGATTTTCTCCCAGTCTGTTGGTTGCCGTTTTGTTCGAATGACAGTGTCCTTTGCTTTACAGAAGCTTTTCAGTTTCATGAGGTCCCATTTATTGATTGTTGATCTCAGGTCCTGAGCTGTTGGTGTTCTGTTCAGGAAGTTGTCACCTGTGCCAATGAGTTCGAGGGTTTCTCCTACTTTTTCTTTTAGTATCTTTAGTGTGGCTGGCCTTATGTTAAGGTCTTTGATCCACTTGGAATTAAGTTTTGAACAAGGTGATAGGTATGGGTCTAATTTCATTCTTTTGCAAGTGGACATCCAGTTGGACCAGCACCATTTGTTGAAGATGCTCTCCTTCTTCCATTGTGCGGTTTCGGATTCTTTGTCAAAGATTAGTTGGCCATAGGTGTGTGGGTCCTTGTTTGGGTCTTCAATTCGATTCCATTGATCCACTGGTCTGTTTCTATACCAGTACCATGCTGGTTTTATTACTGTAGCTCTGTAGTACAGCTTGAAATCTGGGATGGTGATACCTCCAGATGTTTTTTCATTGTACAGGATTGATTTAGCTATTCTGGGCTTTTTGTTGTTCCATATGAAGTTGAGAATAGCTTTTTCCAGGTCTATAAAGAATTGTGTTGGTATTTTGATAGGAATTGCATTAAATCTATATATTGCTTTTGGTAGGATAGCCATTTTTATTATGTTGATCTTACCTATCCATGAGCATGGGAGATCTTTCCATCTTCTAAAGGCCTCTTCCATTTCTTTCTTCAGGGGCTTGAAGTTCTTGTTATATAGGTCTTTTACATGCTTGGTTAGAGTTACCCCCAGGTATTTTATGTTGTTTGTGGCTATTGTGAAGGGGGTTGTTTCCCTTATTTCTTTCTCGGTATATTTGTTTGTTGTATAAAGAAGGGCTTCTGATTTTTTTGAGTTAATTTTGTATTCAGCCACCTTGCTGAAGTTGTTTATCACCTGTAAGAGTTCTTTGGTGGAGTTTTTGGGGTCGCTTATGTATACTAACATATCATCTGCGAATAGGGATAATTTGACTTCTTCATTTCCAATTTTTATCCCTTTGATCTCCTTTAGTTGTCTTATTGCTCTAGCCAGGACTTCAAGTACTATATTGAAGAGATATGGTGAAAGTGGACATCCTTGTCTTGTCCCTGAGTTTAGAGGAAATGCTTCAAGCTTCTCTCCATTTAATTTGATGTTGGCTACTGGCTTGCTGTGTATTGCCTTTATTATTTCTAGGTATGGTCCTTGTATGCCCGTTCTCTCCAGAACTTTTAGCATGAAGGGGTGTTGGATTTTGTCAAATGCTTTTTCTGCATCTAGAGAGATTATCATGTGGTTTTTTTCTTTCATCTTGTTTATGTGGTGAATTACATTGATAGACTTTCGTATATTGAACCATCCCTGCATTCCAGGGATGAAGCCTACTTGATCATGGTGTATGATACTTTTGATGTGTTCTTGAATTCGGTTTGCTAGTATTTTATTAAGTATTTTTGCATCTATGTTCATGAGGGAGATTGGTCTGAAGTTCTCTTTCTTTGTTGGGTCTCTGTGTGGTTTAGGAATCAGAATGACAGTGGCCTCATAGAATGAGTTTGGCAGCGATCTTTCTGTTTCTATGTGGTGGAAGAGTTTGAAAAGTAATGGTGTTAGTTCCTCTTTGAAGGTCCGGTAGAATTCCGTGCTAAAGCCATCTGGCCCTGGGCTTTTTTTGGTTGGGAGATTATTAATGACTGTTTCTATTTCCTTGGGTGTTATTGGGCTGTTTAAGCTGTTAATCTGATTTTGATTTAGTTTTGGTAGGTGGAATTTATCGAGGAAATTGTCCATTTCGCTTAGGTTTTCAAATTTAGTGGAATATAGATTTTTAAAGTAATGCCTGAATATTTTCTGGATCTCCTCAATGTCTGTTGTTATTTCTCCCTTTTCATTTCTGATTTTGTTGATTTGGGTTCTTTCCCTTTGTCTTTTAGTTAATTTGGCTAGGGGTCTGTCTATTTTGTTGATTTTCTCAAAGAACCAACTCTTGGTTTCATTGATTCTTTGTATAGTTCTTTTTGATTCTAAGTTGTTGATTTCAGCCCTAAGTTTGATGATTTCCTGCCTTCTGCTCTTCTTGGGAGTGTTTGTTTCTTTTTTTTCCAATTCACCCAGCTTAGCTGTTAGTTCACTAATATGAGCTGTCACAATTTTCTCTTTGAAAGCACTTAGTGCTATGAACTTTCCTCGTAGCACGGCTTTCAATGTGTCCCATAGGTTTGGGTATGTTGTGTCTTCATTGTCGTTGGATTTTAAGAAGTCTTTGATTTCCTTCTTTATTTCTTCCCTGACCCAGTGGTCATCCAGTAAGGAGCTGTTCAATTTCCATGTGTGTGTAGGCTTTCTGTTGATTCTTTTGCTGTTGAAGACCAGCTTTATTCCGTGGTGGTCTGATAAGATACAAGGTGTTATTTCAATTTTCTTATATCTATTGAGACTATCCTTGTGACCAACTATGTGGTCGATTTTGGAGAAGGTTCCGTGGGGTGCTGAGAAAAAGGTGTATTCCTTTGTGTTTGGGTGAAACGTTCTGTAGATATCTGTTAGGTCCATTTGTTTCATGATCTCTGTTAGACTCAATATTTCTCTGTTTGTCTTCTGTCTTGATGATCTGTCCATTGTTGTGAGTGGGGTGTTGAAGTCTCCCACTACTAATGTGTTGTGATCGACGTGCGCTTTAAGTTTTAGAAGTGTTTCTTTTACGAAAGTAGGTGCCTTTGTATTTGGGGCATAGATGTTCAGTATTGAGATTTCCTCTTGATGAATATTCCCTTTAATGAGTATATAGTGCCCTTCTTTGTCTTTCTTCATTAACTTCAGTTGGAAATCTGTTTTGTTTGAAATTAGGATGGCTACTCCAGCTTGCTTCCTGGGTCCATTTGCTTGGAAAACCTTTTCCCAGCCCTTTACTCTGAGGCAGTGTCTATCTTTCGTAGTTAGATGTGTCTCTTGTATACAGCATAAGGAAGGGTCTTGCTTGCGGATCCACTCTATAAACCTATGTCTTTTTATTGGGGAGTTGAGTCCATTGATGTTGATGGATATTAGTGACTGGGGTTGTTATTTCCCATTAGTTTGGTATAGGTGGTGGTCCTGTGCCTCTTTTGGTTTAGTTGCTGAGGGGTTTTCTATTCCCTTTGTTTTCTTGGGTGGAGTTTTCTTCTCTGGGTTGGGATTTTCCTTCTAGGATTTTCTGTAGGGCTGGGTTTGTGGGTAGATATTGTTTAAATTTGATTTTGTCATGGAATATCTTGTTTTCTCCATCTACGTTGATAGAGAGTTTTGCTGGGTAGAGTAGTCTGGCTGAGCACCTATGATCTCTCAGGACTTGTAGGATATCTGACCAGGCCCTTCTAGCTTTTAACGTTTCTGAGGAGAAGTCAGGTGTAATTCTGATGGGTCTGCCATTGTATGTGACTTGACCTTTTTCTCTTACAGCTTTTAATATTCTTTCTTTGTTCTGTACATTTGGTGTTTCAATTATTATGTGACGAGAGGAGTTTCTTTTCTGATCTAATCTGTTTGGTGTTCTGTAAGCCTCTTGGATTTTTATTGGCATCTCTTTTTTCAGGTTTGGGAAGTTTTCCTCTATGATTTTGTGAAGATATTTCCTGGACCTTGGAGTCGGGAGTCCTCTCTTTCCTCTATACCTATAATTCTTAGGTTCTGTCTTTTCATTGAGTCCTTGATTTCTTGGATGGTGTGGGTGAAAGATTTTTTAGCCTTCTCATTTTCTTTGGATGTTGTACTTATTTCTTCCACTGAATCTTCCATGCCTGAGATCCTGTCTTTCATCACTTGCATCCTATTGTTGATACTCACATCCGTAGTTCCTGTTCTCTTCCCTTGGTTCTCCACTTCCTCTTTTAACTCTGACTGTGTTTTCTTTATTGTTTCTATTTCTATTTTCATGTCTTGTATGGTTTTGTTCGTTTTGTACATTTCCTTCTCCAGCTTGCTTGTTTTTGTATGAAAATCTTTCATTGCTTTTTCCTTTTCCTGTTCAAGCTCTGTCACCTTGGCTTGGAGCTCTTTAATGGTGTTGTTCCTTGTTTTGACTTGTAGAATTGTGGCTTCTTTGAATTCCTTCATAGATTTAAGTCCTTCTTGCAGGGACTCTATCACTTTCCATAATGCAGAATTGTCAACGTTTTCATGTGTTTCTGTTGGTGTGTGGTCATCCGAATTGGATGAGCTAGGATAATTCTGCTTTGTTGGAGTCATATTTCCTTGATTTCTATTTTTTTTTTTTGACCTTTGGCCATTGGATGCGTTTAGCTGTCTGTTTTCTGTGCTTGGAACCACAGTGGATGACTTGGTGCAGGGGACGAGTTACTTGGCTATCTGTTGTTGCTTACAGGGGGATTTCAGGGTCACTGTGGTTTTAATCGCCTGAGGCACTGTGAGCTGGTGCAGCCTATTCCCAGGTTGTGAGTAATGGACCGGGATTGTTTCACTGCTCCCAATTCAGACTTCTCTATGTTGCACTCTGAGTTATCAGCCTGTAATGGTTCTGATGGTATGGACCTGTTTGCCCAGGCACAGATTCTGTGGGCTTTGTTTGTTGTCACGGAGGCTGACAGGGTCTGGCTCCACACCTAATATGTCTGGATTTTCCAGAATACAGCTATGGTCCCGATTTCTGGTTTCTCACTAGGCTTCTCGCCACAGGGCTGGCCTCTGTGCCTGATTCCCTTCCTGTCTGCGCCGCCGCGGGTCTCCCTCCCTGGCTGCTAGGCCGTGGGTACCCCAAGCCCCGGATCCTCCGGCCGCCTGAGTGGTCCTCTCGCCCCAGCAGCTCAGCCGTGGGTGCACAGATCCCTGGCCCCGCCCACGCCTGTCTCTCTCCCCAGTTGACCTGCCGGGGGTTCCCGGGGATTTGGCCCTGCCAGCCCGGTTCCCTCCCCAGCTGCACTACCGTCAGTGCGCGGGATTCGGCCCCTCCCACCCGCCTTTTTGTTCCCAGCTTCCCGCGCTCTCTTGGAACCTCCTGCCCTCCATGAAACGGCTGCAGACCACCCGCTGAGCCCCCTGTTTGTTCCTTGCTACTCCTTCCACTATCTCGCAAAGTTTTTTAAGTGGGTATAAGTTCTACCTAAGGTGTGGGGAGCCCAATAGGCCAGCGATCTATGGCCAAGTGGACTCTGATTCTGTCTGCTGTAAGTTGCGATCGATCTTACCAGGCGCCTCTCCAAATGGGAGTTCCCAAATCCCGGGTTTAGTGGCTTCCGTGTCTGCGAGAGATGGGCGAGAGACTTGCCCTGGGACTTTTAACAGTCCCTTGGGAGCTGTGAGTGTTCCCGGGGAGGTCTAGCCCCTCCGGTTTTTGCACAGTGCCCAATAACTCTGTGTTTTTTATGGCTCTTTTTTCCCCCGCGTTCAAAATGCATCAGTGTAGGTCGCCGCCATCTTGGCTCCCCTGGCCTTCACTTTTATGAAGGCCTGAAGGCATCCCTGCGACCTGAGAAACTGAGATGTTTATCCCAAGGTGACACATTTTGCCAAGTCTTTCTTAAGGGAATGACAGAGGAGCCAGCTGAACACCTTCCCCACACAAAGCACCACCTGGTCCCCTTTTCTCTTTCAACAGCCCCCCCAAGCATTTTCTGCCTAAGATTACAAGCATGGTTGATGAGGAAGGTGCACTTCTACCAAGTGCCCTGGGCCAGACTGATGCTCTCATGTGAACCTTCTGTGTGTACAGACACATGCACACCGATATGTAGACACACATATATGCAGTCAGAGGAATGGGCACACTCACATGAACAGACAATTATGTACACAAGCATTTCATACCTGCAGCCTCTCATATGTACAGACATAGCTACATATGTAGAGCCCATTCACATGCGGACACACAAGCACATGCAGTCAGGTACAAACAACCACATACCAGTCTGACATGTCCACTGAAGTCCCTCTGACATTTCACATACCAACAGGGCTCAGAGAAGCTGCAGGACCAGCCTGGAGTCCCCAATTTACAGAGGGAAAGCCGAGCTCAGGCAATGAGAGCCGACATAATGAGCAGAACAAGAAGAAAGACGGCTGCCAACCAACCAGCATACACGGAGTGCAAGTCAGAACCTCAGCATTGCTTTGGGCTTCCCCGCTGCTACTCTTGCCCATTTATTCTCTCTGCGTAAATGGAAGAAAAAAAACTACCTGAGGTCTTAAGGGCAGCATATTAAGGTAGAGAGAAGGCTGCGTGGGCTCATTCTTCAATAAACCCAGACCTTAATGTATAAAGAAAAATGACTCTTCCTGGGGGACACTGAGTATGGTGCATGCCAGTCACTGCTGTAGGTGTTAGCAAGCAAAGCCCTTCATGTAAAGAGCCCTCCCAGCAGGTCCTTGTGCATGCTCTGTGCTTACATACAGGAACAAGACGTGTGTGGGTTTCAGACATGTGAGACCACCATAAGAGCGCTTTCCATAAAGGACTTTTGGAAGAAAAAATTCTGACTGGAGTGCTGAAAAGTTGGATGCAGCTTTTGTGTCCACCTAGCCGGCTCTCTGGCACAATCACTCACTCCATGGGCCCTAATCCTAGGCGGGGAAGGAAACTGTTGAGCTTGCCGCCCAGAGGAAAGTCCAGCTCAATACAGAACCAGCTGATCCACTGTTACACTGCCCCCACATTGCACATAACTAATGCTAATTTAGAAAGCTAATGCTGATTCAGGGAACCACACAGCTGGGAGCCTCATCCCCATGTCACCTCAATGCACCTTTTTTCCCCTTGTTTACAGGCCTGAGGGTCATATTTAGAGACCCAGTTATTTTTTTCAAATTTACTTTTATTTATTAATATTATTATAAGGGAGTTTGTGGGAGGCGGCACTCAAATGCCATGGGACATGTGTACAGGTCAGAGGACAACTTTGGAGTCAGTACATTTTTTCAGACTTTATGTTGAGTTCCAGGAACCAAACTCACAGATCCTGAGGCTTATACAGGAAGCATTTTGCTCACTGAGTACTTTCGCCAGCCCCAAGATCCAGTTCTTAAAATAGAAGCGTTTCCATGAGAATGGGGGTTTCACATTACAAATAAACTAGATGGCTTTTTATGCATGCTATGTTCCTGGGTCTATGGGGCCTCCACCAGTCCCAGAGGACAGGCCAGGGGCTTTGTCTTCACTCACAGGCACTGTAGAGCAAGCTTGGTGAAGTAGATGACAGACTGACAACACCACTTCTGGCCTGCACACAGAAAGGGCCATTGTGACAGGGCTGATGTGACCTTCCTGCATGGACAAGACATGGCACAGGAAAGGCTGAATGCTATTACAGAGACCTCATGAGGACTGGGTTACTATGCAGAACAGTAGTGTTTGCAAACAGGCCAGTCTATATTCCCTTTCCTGGGAATAGGCTCTAGAAACTGCTCTCTACCCAGTGACAGACTAGGTGGCTTCTGGTTGGACTCAGCCCCACAAGTACAGTCACAGAGAGCTCACAGGCACATAGGGTAGTGACAGTCCCCTCCCCACAAGGTCACCTCTTGCCAGCCAACTAAAGAGTCTGTTCATCTTAGGAGCAACAATGGCCTGCTCTCAAATCTCATGTAGTCCTTTCTTTTTTCCTTTAGGCCTATAGTAAGGGGACAGAGAGACTCTGTTCCGGTGGCTGTACCACTCCCACTGTCCTACAGTCTGACACAAGGAGGCCCCTACTCAATCAAAGAGGCCCTGTCCGCCACTGCCTAGCTGACCTCAGCATCAATGACATCTTCCCAGATGCTTGTACTCTAGGGCATGTCATGGCTTAGAGCCACGCTGGCCTGTAGGAGACCACCTCAGAGTGGAAGGCAGACTAGGTCCTAGCCTTCTACACCAGCCAGGGTGAGAGGAGTGAGACTGGGCTGAAAAGTGGAAGCTCAGCAGGACTGCAGTTGGAGGAAAAGAAACACCTGGACCTCAGGTAGACAGGGGGACCCCTAGCAGGCATAGGATGGGAGGAGACACCTGGGGCTCCAGTAGAGAGGGGGATACTCAGCAGCCCTGGAATGGAAGCCACAGAACAGTCAGCATATTCTGTAGCACTGTGTGGCAGAGGGTATCAACCTGGAATACTGCAGCCTAGACAGATACCTTTTAACTGTAAATGGATTTCTAAGAGGGTCACACTCTTAGCCCACCCTCAACTCACTAAGGTACATCTTCTCTCTACTCTAAAACCTCAGGAGGTCAGAGAGCCAAAAGAGCCAAGGAGGACCCAACACTACAGAGGCCCACCAGGGAAGACTCTGGAAACCTTCCACAAAGGAACTACTGGGTGTGGCAGTGAACTCTACAACCCCAGCACTCGGGAGCCAAGCTTAGGAGCAGGAGAGATCAAAGCTAGCCTGCTGACAGGAGAAGGAACGCGCCATGGAATTGACACAACTCTATGGAGGAAACCCTAAACCTCCACAATTGACTGGACACCAAAAAAATTGTCCCCCAGTCCTTAAGGGCTTTCTGGGCTGTGTGACCCCCCACAGCCTCACCCAGCCACACATTGATTACAGAGATGCATCGGCATAGAATCACAAAAGAATTCAAAGTAACACTAATTGTCAGGTTTAAGCATCAAGAAAAAGCTAAGCTGGTGGCCTGGTTTAGAGATAAGATCCACGTTTTCCACAAACAGACAGAGAGTTGCCAGCATACCATGGGCCCTAACTTGGGAGCTGGAGCGATGGCTCAGTGGTTAAGAACACTGGTTCTTCTTCCAGAGGATCTGGGTTCAATTCCCAGCACCCACATGGCAGCTCACAACTGCCTGTAAGTCTGGTTCTAGAGGATCTGGACATCCTCAGACAGACATACCTGCAGTCAGAACACCAATGCACTTAAAAATAAATAAATGAATGAATGAATCATTAAAAACAAAGCAACCCCTAACTCAAGAATACACACTTCATTTGCAGACTATATGAGATCTGAAAGCGAAACCCTGAAAAGTGAAGTGTAGGCTGTAAATGATGTGACACGAAGCACAAATTGCCCACGGCAACCTACTCTCTTGTGGTAATAGCTGCTCTTTCTAGAGATTTTCCTTAGTAGCCTATATCTGTGTAAACATGGGAGGCCCTGCCAGGTGGGGATGAGCAGAGGCGCGACTGGGAAATTCCATGACTTAACATTTGGAAACTCCCAGATGAATGTCTTCATTTTACTGTTTGTTTTGTTTGGGTCTAATGGGTGAGAGGTTCAATGGCATGGACTTACCTCGGCAAGCAATCCCTTGGCGGTCAATGGTTTGTCTGCACACTCCACAGACTCTGGGCTTTTTAAAGTCCTTTTTCTTAAAACTGTGCGGGCACGTGGTAAATTCTTCCGGCTGAAAGAGTAAAGGAAGAAATTGTCAGCGCTTCAACTCACGGAGTCATTTTTTTCTTTTCTTTCTTGGGAGATAATAAATCTAGTGAGCCTTGAAAAGAGCTGAAAGAGGAGCTTTACCACGCAAACTCCGGTTCCAGAAAGCCAGTGGATGGCATTCTGGAATCCAGAGGGCAGCTTACCCTCTCTCAGCATGCGCACCTCCCCCGGGGTGCTTGAGGACTGAACCGGCAGGCAGCTCCCGAGGTGATAATACACTCCTTCCAGCCGGCAGGCTTACATCATCCATCGCAACAATAAAGTTAACTGCGCGCTCTCCCAGACTCTCAAGGGTTTTTCTTCTAGAATCAACGATTATCAAAGAGCAACCTGAAGTTAAAAAGCGCTGAGCAGTTTTCCCCTCAAAGACCTCCCAAAATAATCACTAAGGTTCCGATTTCTTGGGCCAGGGTGCTAGGATGTGCTCTTCCACAGAAGAGATGGTCTTAAGATGAGCCTGGGACACACAGGCACTTCCTCCTTAACCATGATGACAAGCATTAGTGTGAGGAGATGAACTCTCATCCACCAAGTTCGTGTTTGTAGAATCTGTGCTCAGCGCCTCTAGGTGAGGCTCTGAGAAGAACTCACTTTGTTATAGAAGCATCCTTAACATGCCTGTTTGGTGAGGACAGTACATGATCAGTAACTAATAACCATGTGAATATTAGTGAACACACACACACACACACACACACACACACACACACACACACACACA
>CAJQZJ010037469.1:3601312-3634499 GCA_907164525.1 Lophiomys imhausi
ACACACACACACACACACACACACACACACACACACACACACACACACACACACACAGAGGCCACTGCACACCCACCAGGATAATTTAAATGTATGGTTTGTCTCATGTTCTTAGTAACAACTACTTTGGGAAGGAAAATTGGATAATTTCTTACAAACTTTAAAAAGTGTGACAACGTAATTTTAAAAGTGTCCATGGCTAAAGGCTGTACTCTCTGCACAGCCCCCAGTACTCAAACAGTATGGTCTGTATAATATTTTTTTCCAACAATTAAAAACAACCCGAAAGCCAGGCAGCGGTGGCACATCCTTTAATCCCAGCGTTCAGGACACAGAGGACAGCCTGGTCTACAGTGAGAGTTCCAGGATGACTAGGGCTACACAGAGAAACTCTGTCTCCAAAAACTAAAACAAAAAAGTCCCAAACAAGAAATAACCTAACTATATCCAGTGCAATGATTCAAAGCACTATGCTATCTAAAGGATGCAAGGATATCAGAGCTCTGCGACGCCCACCCCACCCAAGGATGCAAGGATATCAGAGCTCTGCGACGCCCACCCCACCCAAGCACATCGTAGTCAACAGAATAAGAGTCATCGAACACTCTTGCTTATGCTCTAGATGGCAGCTACAGAGGGCACATGGTCCATGTCATTAAGCTTCAGAATTGTACATCACAATAAGTAAAGATCTACGAGAAAAGTAAGAAACGTAGATCTGAATAAAATGACCATCCTGGAAAGATGTGCGAACCTGCTTGTAAGGACCCCAGGCAATAGGAACACCATGATATCATTTTTTAAATTTCCTTAGTTCTGAATCCACAGGATCTTCCACTGCTGGTGCACAGGTATTACCAGCTATTAGAGGTATCTATCTTCACACCCAAAATCATGCACAAAATACACAAAACCATTGTTCCAAAGACAGCGCAGCAGGAAATGAAGGACAGCGTTGCAGATGCTTTGGTCAACGAGGCCTCTCTGCACCAAGGTGCTCTGAGATCCAAATGAAGCTGAAGTCCTCCAGCCTGGTGATGTACCAGCAATCTTAGTTTATATAAACACACTGAGTGATACCCACACAATGACAACATCATCTGATGATATTCTAACTACACCCTTGTGCCGGGATGCACGACTGCACTTCCGAGGGAAGAATAAGTTAACTAACATGAACCTCCTGTCTCACTCCCGCCCACCATCACTGCTGTCTTAAGACACTCTTTAGGCTGCAGAGAAGATCCAAGCTGAGTCCAATGAGCCCCCTGTTGAGGGAGGCAAGAGGTTCCCTGGAAAGGGCACACAGAACAAGGAGCTGCACAACTCTTAAGATTTGCAGAAAACCCTTAAAAAGGATGAATACAGGCGGGCATGGTGGCACACACCTTTAATCCCAGCACTCGGGAGGCAGAGGCAGGTGGATCTCTGTGAGTTTGAGGCTAGCCTGGTCTACAAATTGAATCCAGGATACCCAGAACTACAAAGAGAAACCCTGTCTCAAAAAACAAAACAAAACAAAACAAAAGGATGAATACTGAAGAGCCTAAGTGAGCTCATTAAGAATACAGAAAAGAACTGCCCACCCCACTCCCCAACCCTTCCAACAAACACCTTATACCTCTCAACAGGATTAGAAGAACAGGGCCCTGTGCTGACTCAAAGCTGTTAGTTCGAGGCCAGCCTGGTCTACAAAGTGAGTCCAGGACAGTCAAGGATACACAGAGAAACCCTGTCTCAAAAAAAAAACAAAACAAAACAAAAAACAACCTAAAATAGTTACTGAGAAGTTGAACGTTAAAAAGGATTCATCAATAGCTGACACGTACCTCAGACATATTTAAAAACAGTCCTTAGGTAACAGGACGATGGAAATAAGGACTTTATACAGCAGAGTAAAGAGCTCCAAATGGCAAATGCATGGATAAATATGCACTTTCTGTCCTATCAAAACAATCAAAAGGTAACTAATCTTCAAATAAAAAGCAACGTGACGTTACAGTTACGAAACGGAATGCTACGTGTCCATCAACTGATGAATTCATGAAGAGGTGAACAGCACAGAGGAATCTTATTCAGCTGTAAAAAAAAAAAATAGAAAATTTCTGGAAAATATTATAAGTTACATTTTTAAAGTCCAGAACGACAAACACTGCATTTTCTCTCTCATATGTGGACGCAGCTTCAAATTTTTAGATCTATATGCTTAACTTGGACTGCCTAGAGAGGCCAAAAAACCATAAAGGGACCATTGAGGGAACAGGGTCTTAAATCAGCGCTATGTAGACATGTATGATGTGAAAACAGAGGAATGGAACACCAAAGGTGGGAATGAAAGGGAAGGAGACAGAAGGGCTAATCAAAACCAGGGAAGAATGAAAGACCTGTACGAAAACCCACAATTCTGTGAAAAAGAAAATTTGAAGATGTATTTCGTTACAAAGAGTGTAAATAGCCGGGCGGTGGTGGCGCACGCCTTTAATCCCAGCACTTGGGAGGCAGAGGCAGGCGGATCTTTGTGAGTTCGAGGCCAGCCTGGTCTACAAAGTGAGTCCAGGACAGCCAGGGCTACACAGAGAAACCCTGTCTCGAAAAAAAAAAAAAAAAACAAAAACAAAAAAAAAAAAAACAAAAAACAAAAAAAAGAGTGTAAATGGAAGCAGCCTGAATGGAATGACAATGTTGCTCCCAAACGGTATAGGTAATTCAATGAAGATCTTGGTGCTAGGCATAGGATACCTCCCTGTGGGGCATTGGCCAGGGATACCCCAGAGGTACCCAAAAATAACACAAGCCAATGCATGGTTTACAGTAGACATATCAAGGAATCCATGTTCACAAAGAGATAATGATGTAAGGCCCTGGGAGAAGGTGGCTGTCTACAATCAAACCAACCATGCCCACACCATGACATCTGTGTCCTTCCTGGGCACTGTTAGAGAATGCATTTGTTAAGTCACCATTCCTGTGGTATTTTGTTAGCCAAACCTCTCTCGGTGATCAACAGATCCAGTCAGAAAACGAACACAGATACCAATTATTTGGATGATATTATCAAACAATCTGACCTAACACGGACAGAATATTTAACTCAACGGCAACAGAGCATACGTTGTTTAGCCATATTATGGAGACAGAACGAGTTTGCACAAATCAAAATGCATTCAAGTCCTACTAAGAAAAAGAAAGCTTCTGTGACCACCATCAAATCAAATTTCGGAACACAAGCAGCAATCTCTGGAAAATGTCCAAGTAGTTGCAAACAAAATACTACACATCTGAATAACCCATGGGTTAGCCTACATAATCCACAACATACTACATCATGAAAAGCTGGCTTATCCGAGCAATGCAAGAGTTTATATCATTCAAATATCAGTCAATAAACTTAAATGCTAGAACTCTAGAAGCTGAGGCAGAGAAACTGTAGAAGGCAGACCCTTTCTCCAAAAGCAAAACAAATGATCAAAAAAGCAATTAATAAGCTAAGGGAGCCAGCTGGTCTTCTAAGTCAATGAAGAAAATCCACTGACAAAACTTAACATCTCTTTGCCGATAGGATCTCAAGCAGACTGAGAAAAGGGCTTCCTCGTGATCACATGTGGCTATGTAAATCCTACAGCAAACATCCTTAATCATAAGGGCTAATGCTTCCTTTTAAGATATGCAACAGCGCAGAGATGGCCCTAATCAAGACTTAACATCAAGATTCTAAACAGCACAATGAGGTGAGAAAAGGAAATAAAAGCCAACTACTTTGGAAAAGCTGTAAAATCGTCTTGTTCCTGATAACTTGATAGCCTGTGTAGAAAAATCTGAAGAAACCTACAAAAAAAGAAAAGAAAAAGAAAAGTTTTGAGAACTAATGAGAATTTTTACCAGCAAAGTTGGAGGATTCAAGATTCACATAATCAACATGTTCTAGCTGCATGTCATCAATGAAGTTCAAAAACCATTACCACAGCCAAGCATGGTGGCGCATGTGAGTTCGAGGCCAGCCTGATCTACAAAGAGAGTTCAGGATAGCCAGGGCTGTTACACAGAGAAACCCTGTGTTGAAAAACAAAAACAAACAAACAAACGATTACCACTTCTAACAGGGTAAGTGGCCATTTTTTGGACCCAGAATCTTCCAAACACTTCAGGTTCCTCAGCTGTGTTGGCACTCCCTGTTTGCTATGATGTAGACCCCTCTGTCAAAGAACAAGAAAATGCCCTAAAACCAGCAGAAACCTCTGCATTGGCTCTGCAACCTAAATTTAAACTCTTGCTCAAACCTGTGCAAGCCATAATTCCTCTTAAATGGCAATAACATCCTCTCTCTTTACTACTCAACGGAGCTACTGGAAATGACGAAAATGCTATATATCCACAGGCATAACTTGAGCAGTTTTAAAAACATGGGTCCACCCCGGGGCCAATTCAATCTGATTAACCTAGAGATGAGACCAGAACACTGGCAAATTTTTAGAGCTCCCACAAAAGTCTCATCTGCAGCCACAGCAGACTGTATCACGTGGACCTGTACTATTGAGGTACCTATTAAATATCCCTTCCTATGTCTGTGTTGGATTGTGTCAAAATAGATATTGCCTACTTGACAGCAGAAACCCTGTATCTAGAGTTCTGCAAGAGTGTAGCAGTGCGCAATATTCCCATTAGCAAGACACATTGTTTTCGTAACCCTCACTTTTCTACAGATGGGATTGTGATACACAAGACCTAGACCTCACAGACAAACAATGAGAGATAAGGCTCACGAGTGCCAGGCTCAGGCTGGCACAAGAATTCACTCTTAGTAATACCAAGGCTGGCACATACCTGCTCTGCCCAACTGCAGCTCTTTCATTATAATCTCTCTTGTACTAGACCGCAATATCCTAGGTTCGGGGTACCAAGCTCTTTCTCCTTTGTCCTCTGTGAGCCCCAGCCAGCTGGTAGACAACAAACCACAGTCCCTCAATTAAGACTTGTGCACTAAATGAACTGGCCATAGTCTGTGGGCCAAGCAGAGATACTGCAACATTTCAGTGGTCACAAACACCTTTATTCCACGCGAGGAGAAAGAGGCACTGTCTCCCTGCAGCTTCTTGCTCACTGGTCCACAGTTATGAAGCTGCAGAATGGCAACAGCAGAGGTCCTCTGTAAAGCCTGCTCAGCCATTTCAACTGCGGGATCCCAGGATCCCTGGGGAGTTTATTAAGATAGTTAATAACATCTGCTCATATGCTTCCTACGAAACATCTGTCTTGTGAAAGGAAACGAGACAGAGTTTAGATTGTCCTTGTCTTCACCTGATCCCATTCTTTCATTTCTCCTCTCGGGGGTTGGAGGGGGAGGCATGGTAGAGCGAGGCTGAAGCACTTGGCAAAGCCAGTGCAGGAACCTAAATTACATCTAATTGTTAGGAACCAAACTTTGGAAGAGTAACCAGTAAGGCTGCTGGTTCCACAAGGACGCCCACCCGGAGACAGCCGGGGCAATTAGCCTTGATAGTGAGGTCTCTGGAGGGCAGGGAGCCGTTCCACGTAGGGAACCGGCAGCCAGGTTCTCTCCGCTAAAGGTCACCGTGGCAAACTAGTTTCATAGTAAAAGGATATGTCTGCACAATCCCAGCTAATGTTTTCCCTTCAGGAAATATTCAGCCCACCACAGGAAGCGAATATAGGTGCGTCAGGGTAGCTAGCTAGCTAGCATTCCAGCGAGACAGCACTGATCAAAAACACATTTCCAGCTTAACTTCACTTCTCTGAAAGCAATCAAACCTGAACCCTTCCCACATCCACAGAGCTGCCCCCAGACCTCCCCATAGAAGGCAGGCACCTGGGGCATGAGGGTATGAGGGAACCCTCCATTCTCAACACAGTGTTCCCACAATTTATAGCAGTGGTTCTCAACTTGTAGGTCACGACCCCTTTAAGGGTCTGAAGACCCTTTGACGGGGCCAGATATCAAATATCCTGCATATCAGATATTACATTATGATTCATATCGGTAACAAACTTACAGTTATGAAGTAGCAACGAAAATAATTTTATGGTTGCCGGTCACCACAACATGAGGGTTACGGGCGCAGCATTAGTAAAGTTGAGAAGCACTACTTCAGAGCAACAGCGTCTGGCTGCTGAAGCAAAACTGACACGCACTTTTGACTCCACAGAACCTTCCAAAAGTTTCCTGGGAAAGCAATCGCAGTTGATGCTGGATTTATAAGACTTAGAGGAGGTGGGGGACCGCCACCGCGCGCCTGTTTAATTCGAACCCCACCGAGGACCTCTCCTGTGAGCTGCAGGACGCCAAGGTGCCCTCCGAGGCGAGGGAACTTGCACTAGACCTCTTCCAAGCACGCCCAGGGCATTCGCAAAAAACCTCACCAAGAAACACGCGCGGAAAAGAGTCTGCGCCAGTGGCCAGTGTCCCGCCTCCACTGCAGAGAAGGGGATCCAAAGACACGTTTTCCAGCGGCTTTTGGACCTCAGGGGACTAGGACTGTCCCGCCTCCCACCTTGCCTGCACTTACCGGGCTTTGCGTCCCTAGCCACAGTCACACACACGCACGCACCTCATGCACAGCCCAGCACATATTCAGACCAGCGCGCACCAGCAAGGACACGCGTGCGCGCTCACAGGCCCTCTCTGAGTGGGTGGCCTTGTACGCTCACAGGGGATGTCCACGTGGGTGACCGGAGGGCGCCCTAGCAGCCGGCTACGCCGCACTCACCTGGCGCGGACGCCCACGCGCCCCGGCCTCCCGCGCCAATCTCGCGGGCGGGCCCGGGGCCAGCGCGCGCCACCGCATGGCCGCCCCTGTGGTCCGCACCCCCACGCCCACGACCGATCGCGGGACACGGATGGCTCTGGGTCCTGCGTGGGCAAAGCCTGGGTCGCGTGCGTCTCAGGCGGCTCTGCGAAAGCTCCTGCCGTCACAAGTCAGACGCCGGGAACAAAAGCCAGGCGCGAGTGGCGGGCCCCCGCGAGGCCGCCCTCCATCTGACACGAATTAGCCCGCCCTCCCCCGCAGACCGCAGCCCAGAGCCGGGCACCGCTGCTCAGCCAGACGCGGGAGAAGTGGGCGAAGAAACGCCTTCCCGGGGAGAGGGGGTGGGGGAAGGACGGACGCCTCCCCGCCGCCATCTGACTGGAATTACCGACGCTTGGCTCCGGGGTTCGGCATTACTAGGATTTCAAACCTCTAGGCGCGCTGGCTGGCCCAGGAGCTTAAGAGAATCAAAACGCAACAGGTTCCCAGGGCTTTTGGCATTTTAAAATCTTGACTAGTCTCCAGTCCAGTCTGCATCTGCGCTGGGAAGTATCTACCGGTAATCGACACTACCCAGCTAAGAATGCATTTGGAGTAAGAAGAGAGAAAAACGCTAAGGCATAGAGGTGCTTTATACTAATTTTCTTCTGACGCTTTAACTTCTAAAAAAGTCGGGGGGGGGGGGCGGGATTGACCTCGCTGGAAAATATTAGTGACGGTGGTGTTTCAGGTAAAGCCCAAAGCAAGAGACTGCCCACTTAGCACCCCTACAGGATGGGCACCCGTTCCCCAGCTTCTGGGCAATCCCGACAAAGAGCATCTCAACCTTTCCATTCCAGGTCTGCGATTTTAGGACATTACAAACCTAGACTGGGGCAGGATGGAGGCATTGGGATGGAGGAAACACTAACCAGGAGCCCAGAAAGTGTGAGGGTCATTTTTTTTAAAGCCAGGAGGATATGCTCTCCTTACAGAGCAACCCCTCTCCTTCCCCAGGCCTGTGGACCTGAATGAAGCCTGTGTCCTTTAAAGCAATCTCAACAGCAGCAGACTGGCCGCCAACAAGGCAAGCCTAACTTGTGAGACTAGGGAAAAGCTACTTTGAAGATGGATGAGTTGAAGCTGAAGCAATTGCTCAGGCCTCTTAGGTGCAGCAGAGGAAACCCCTACAATGAAGTAGCAGGGCACTTAGCACGTAGCTCCAAACATGGAGCTCCAGTGCCCCTGGCACCAGGCCCAGCCCATGTGGCGGTCTAACAGCTTACAGTGTCCCTGAGCCCAGCCTCTGTGGATCTCACACTCTAACTTTTGAGTCTGTGTGCCCAAATGCCTTCGATGGGAGGGCAGTCTGGGTGGGCTGCGTGGGCCTTTATGGTTACCACATGTGCAAATTCCAGCCATCAATTCAACCTCTCAGGTCCTGGCACTAAATAGCCATCTTTCTCTTTCTGCAGTGGAGTAGCAGTGGCTGCTCTTCAAGTTGCAACTACAACATTAAAAGAAAGAAAACCAAGCTTTGCCTAAGAGAGGCACTCCATCCTGGACCCCAGTTCTTCATGCAGTTATCACCAGCATCTGTTCTTTTCCCCTCCCCCTCAAATGAGAGCATAACTCACCTTTTTTTCTGCATTGGTCCTTCACTGTTTCAGTATCCATTCATCCTTGTTTTCCTATAGGTGCTTATGTAAGCCTTAGTTGTTACAAGTCTCTCAGTCATATTCCTGAGAAAATGAGTAATGCATTCACTCTGCATCCCCACATCTAACCCAAGACGGGTCAGGATGCAGTGATTCTCCTGTCCGTCAGGAGATGTGCATTATGCAAGCCCTTCCTCCACAGGTTGGCCACATCAGCCACAAGCCTTACTAGGGTGCTGACAGAGCCAGCAGAAGGAATCTGAATTCAGGAATGAGGACACAGCACCCTAAGTGACAGAGCTCTGAAGGAGAGTATGGGCTGTGCACACTCTGGGTCCACTCAGAGCTACCATTAACGAGGCTGGCGCTGCCTCGTATCTGATCCCAGCAGCAGTGAGACTGAGGCAGGGCTCAGGCCTGTCACACAGAGAGGCAAGCATCAGAAGGTGACTGTTAAAGGTGTACCTGAATCTGCGGATGGTTATTTAAAAGAATACAGCATTCAGAAAATGCCTACTCTTTATCATAGTTATAACCTACGCGAATGTGATATGCCTTCCAGCTTGTGACAACAAAACGGTTTGTCTCAGCCCCAGGGAGAATCAACAGTTATATCCAAGGACTCTGGGCAAAGGGACTTGCCTACAGTCCCATCATCAGGCTGCACCTCCTCCATCCATTCCCTTGCCGCCTCCTGACCCAGCCAACGCTCCCAAGCTGTGTTTCACCCTCTCGGTTCCTTCCACTCTGAGCCATGGGCTCTCTTCTGACTTCTAGGGACTTTTCCTTTTCTTTGGCTGAAGATCCACCTCCCACCTGCTCCCCATCCCCAGTGGTTAATCACGAACCCCTGAGTGGAATTCATGGCAGAGGAAACCACTCTGCATTTGGTCATCTGTATCCTGCAGCATCACTCTGTAGACCCATGCCACACGGGCACAGTGTAGTGTGGGCACAGATAAGAAAAGGTCCTTCATTGTTCTGCCCCTGGCCACCAGTGCTGGTCACTCACATGTGTGGAGTCACACCTTTCTAAGCACCCAACACCGTCTCTTAAGCAAGGTGTGGGCAGACACATCCACGGGGCCTGGGAAAATGCATGGTAGGCAACCAGCTCTCTGGTAGCTGATTCCCACCTAACGCTTGAGTGGCAGACTCAGGTCATCCCCACTCAGCAAACAGCATTAAGAGACACCTTTCTCCCCAGCCTCCTGGTTTCTTTCTGCTTTGCCCCATTCCTTGGGGCTTCCCATTGCCCAGATTGGCCTCTTCGCTTCTGACTACACCTGGTCCCCAGGAACAAAATGGCATTCTTTTTACAAAGGGGTAAGGGGAGGGTAGACAACCAAGGGAGACATCAGCATGACAACCATCAGGTAGAAAGCTTATCTCTGTGACCTACAGAGCTAGTTCCAGGACACCCAGGGCTACACAGGAACTCCAAGTAAGAAAAAAAAAAAAAAAAAAGAAAGAAAGAAAAAAGAAAGCTCATATCGAATTGAGGACTTGTGTCCCATAAGCAGCCAGGTTTTCTCATGTCAAATCTGTGGTTCCCTTGGAAAGTCACTGTGGTCCAGAAGCTGCTCTTACACTCATTCATGTGCCCACTCACTCACCTGCACAATCAGTTGTTGAGGAGTTCACAACCACACAGCATTAGGCGGGAACAACAGTGTCCACGCATGATGTAAGATCTCAATTAGTTGGCTGAGACTTGGAAAGGATGGACATTTTCCAGGCAAGAAAGGAAGTGGGGATGTGTTTGGGTACGTAGGCCTGAAGTGGAAGCTAATGTGCACCTAAAACTGGAGATGGACAGGGTGCAGGAAAGAAAGATGTTGGGGAGCTAAGCAGGATGGCAAGAGGCAGCGTCAGAGGAGGAACCCCAACTAAGCCAGACTGGACCCTGAGTGATGTGGATGTCTTAGCAGGTGCTGAGCTAGGAGCACTATGAGGATGGCCCGGAAGACCAGACGTGGGCACGGAGAACAGTCTGGAGTGTGCACAGTGGTGACTGTCTTAGAGGAGAGTAGCAGCAGGGTGCCCTCTGTCAACACCAGGCCTGGAAATACTGTGAAATGTGAACAGGGCGACAGGGAAGAGACATGTGATGAGAAACCGGATACCTACAAGAAGACCAAGCCTCAAGCTTCCTGTCTTATTAGGAGGAGCAGGGAGAACTTTCTTCAGGGGTCAGACTGGTACAGTAGCAAATGTCATCTCCTGGCACAGGTACACTGAGCAGTGAAAGCAGACGTCAGCTCTGTCCACAGGGGTTGGGGTTAGAGAAACAGAGCCCCGTGTCAAGGTCACACCCACAGGAATGACAGAAGACCACACCACAAGGACATGGGAGACAGCCTGAATTGGAGCCTACTAGCCAAACCTCAGAGGGCTCCAATGGCAAAATAAGTGGTGAAAATGTTGTATTGCAAACCACTGGCAATGGAGTCCTTGACTCTCCACTGTTACCAATAACACAGTCAGCACCTCCCACCTGGTGGGACAGGGAAAGGATGGGCAGAAAAACAGAAAATGTCTAGAGAAGACAAGGCAAGGCTGTACAGAGGGAAGGTTAAGGCCAGCTTCCACTCATCCTGTGGAGGCCACTATGGGGTCACCAGCAAAGAGAGACATCCTCTAGCACCTATCTCCTTAGAGAATAGAGAACCTTACTCTATATGACTATGGCTTTGGATCAGGCAAGCCTTTGCCAATGCCAACAACAAGCCACTGGCAGCTCTTATCTGCAGAAATCTCTAAGGCTGGCTTTCTCTCCTTGTCCCAAGGCCCTCGCATCTGGGCCTTGCTCAAGCACAGACCTGAGTCAGACCTTCTGTTGGAAGACCTTCCTTCTTCACCATTTCCCTGTGCATCCAGCTTGTGCCCATCCCACCTACAGAGGAACACAGTATGCCTCCAGGGTACTGACCACATGTCAGTATGCCCAGACTCTCCAAAGTCCTCGGAGGGTCCCGGAAGCATGTCCACCTCACTAACATGGCAGAGCCTGTCCAGGAGACCTGTATTCACTGGCTGCCTTGGAAATGTTGGGAAGGGACAACACGTATTTGGAGACAGAAGGATATGGGACCCAAGATCTCATGGGTTCACTGGTGAGTTAAGGACACACAAGACAGGACAGCTAGGGAGCATTTCCTGATCCCCCACAAACCATCCCCAGAGACACCCTGAGAACAATAAGTATACCTCGAAGAGCCAGAGAACAAACTAAAAATGTCATGTTTGAGGTGCTTGACCCAGGATACGTGGCAGGAAAATGGTTGTTACCAACAAGATGAATGCAGGACAGCAGCCTGGGTGTTCCCATCCCTAACACTGCTTTGTCCTCTAAGGAACACTGCGCCTCATAAAATCTGCCTCAGTCTTCACTGCATCTAGGAGGAATCCTAGAGCCACTGACCTCAAGGGAAGGGCACGAGTCTACCAGTTCCACCGACATGTCTTCATGCCACGGAGTTCAAGACAACAGCCAGGGCAACAGGTTAGCGCTGTCAACTTATGACAACCACATCTGGGGGCTCTTTGTCAACAACAGATGGTGACTTCTGACATGGTAGCAGGGTGCTTCAGCAGTGCTGAGGAAACACACTCCATTTCCCCTGTCCTCTCCCATCATGTACTTCCTCCCCCCGCCCCCCGACTTAGAGAAGTAAAGGAAAACTGCTTTTCCTGCAAACCTCATCCCCACTGTGAGCTTCCTCCTTCCTCAATCAAACAGCAACTGTCTATTAATGACATAAAGTATGAAGCCCCTCTCCCTCTGCCCCTATGCAGTGGGTTCTTCTTCAGCCAGCAACATAGATCAGGCCCTCTTCTTGGTCAGTCAGAGGAGAAAAAGAAAAGGGCAAGGAGGCAGGTAGAGGGATTGGGGCCAGCCCAGTAAGATGAGTCAGGGCAGGGACCTTCAGGCCCTCCTGCAGTCCTACCCTCAACCTAGCCATGCCTAGAGAACAAGACCCTTCCTCAAATAAAGTCAGCAAGCAAGCCAGGCACAAAGCCCTTGCCCTTAGGTAGGTAGATCTCTGTGAGTTCATGGCCAGCCTGGTAAACATAACAAGTTTCAAGGAAGCCAGGGTTACATAATGAAATCCTGTCTGAAAGAAAGAAAGGAAAGAGGGAGGGAAGGAGGGAGGGAGAGAGGGAGGGAAAGAGGGATGATCAGTAAGTAGCCTCAAGCCTAAGGATCTTAACACATGCTCCTGTCCCCTACCCTCACAAGTGCATAGTACAGCACTGCTGAAGTGAAGGACCCCATCCATGGTCACAGTGTCTGCGTCCTTCAGATGTCTGGGCTAACAACCTCATGTTCAAGACAGTGGTATGAGGTAAAGCCCTGGAGAAGTGTCTGGGTCATGAGCTCATACAAATAATGCCCCAGAAAGGCCTAGGTGTCCACCTCAACAAAGGACACAATACAGCAAGGAGGCCCAATCTGGCCTTAAGTCTATAAGATTTACAAATGTCTCAATGACAAACTTTCGTGTTTTTTTTTTCCTTTCAGGTCATTTTTATTATTTTATAATTTTTTTATTCTTATTTTATGAGTATGGGTGTTTGCCTGCATGTATGTAGGCTCTTGTGTGTCTGTGTCTTGTGTGCCTCGGAGTCTAATGGTGTCATATCCCCTGAGACTGGAGTTATAGACCATTGTGAGCAGCTGTGAAGGTGCTGGGACTCAAACTCAGCTTCTCTGGAAGAGCAGCCAGTGCTTCTAGCTGCTGAGCCATCTCTCCAGCCCTTTGGAATTAACCTTTTAAAACACAAGAGTGCTGTTCCCAAGCCGCCCTCCAATGGCATTCTGACCCAGAGGCTCAGACAAATCAAAACATCCATCCAAACATGGCCTCACCCTCCCCAGTGGGAAAATAGCTATAGGAAAGGGGTAAGGAGACCGAAACAACAAATACCCAATTATTAAATATAATAAATACATGATAAATTTTCTGTGTGTGCATTGAACCAACCGAGTGGAAACAAACCTCTGTCCCAAAGAGCCCTCAATGGCCTGCCTGTCGTGACAGACCTCCAATTCCAGGGAACCAGGACACACACAACCCCTGGAGAAGGAGACAGAAGAAACATGGCAATCCTGTCTTCTTCTCTTCTTTAACTGCTTGATTTTATAATAATCAGTGCCATTCTAATCCCAAGCCAAAATTCACTTAACAATTTTTTTGTTCTGTTTTGTTTTGTTTTTTGAGACAGAGTCTCACTATGCAGCCCTGGCTGGCCTGAACTCTCTATGTAGACCAGGCTGGCTTCAAACTTATAAAAATACACCTGCCTCTGCCTTCACGGAGCTGGGCTTAAAGGGGTGCATCGCCACATCTGGCCTTTCCTTAACAATTACTATGAAACTCAAGTCAGCAACTCCATTCTAAATCAAATATTCTGAAGCTGGACAGTCAGCATAGCAGTCAAAAGCACTGGCTGCACTTGCAGAGGTCTCAGGCTTGACTCCCAGCACCTACAAGATGGTTCATAACGTCTGTAACTCCAGTCCCCAGGGATCCAATGCCCTCTTCTGGTCTGCAAGGGTAACAGGCACACACATGGTACACAGCCAGATATGCAACCAAAACACTCATATACACTAAATGTTTTTAAAAATAAAATATCCTAACACAGTATTATGCAAAAAATATGCTAATTTGATATTACATGCTGGAAGATGGTATAGGCATATTAAATCATTCTTTTCAATAATTAGACTATTATGTTTCTGCAAGAGCAGAAAACTGTGTTACAGTAAAAACATTGAAATTCATTTAACAGCCTGGACTCTGCACTGTGTCAGGCAGTGCTGTATACACTGGCAATGCATTGGAGGGCAGCATATGAAGTGTAAAGTATGCATGCTGTGTTCAAAACCGAGGTAGCAGAGAAGCTGATGAGCCACGGAAGTGCTGCAGGAAAACGCATCAGACTCACTGAGCTTTTGATCTTGGGTTCTGTGGTAGTTTGAATAGGTATGGCCTCCACAGACTCATGTGTTTAACTACTTGGCCATAGCAAAAGCCACTATGAGGAGGTGTGGCCTTGCTGGAATGGGTGTGGCCTTGTTGGAGGAAGCGCGTCACCGCGCAGGCAGGCTTTCAGGTTTCCTATATTCAAGTTATACTCACTCTGGTTCATAGTCTCCTCCTGCTGTGTGTGGAACGAGATGTCGAACTCTCAGCCCCCCCCTCCAGCACCATGTCTGCCCGCATGCTGCCCTGTTTCCCGTCGTGACAGTAATGAACTAGACCGCCTAAACTGTAAGCCAGCTCCAATTAAATGTTTGCCTTTAAATGTCTGCCAGTGGTCATGGTGTCTCCTCCCAGCAATAAAACCCTAACACAGGTTCACTGTGCTTTAAAAACGGTCCCCTCTTGCCAAATGCTCGCGTGTGCCCCACCCTGAGCTGTGCAACTCCTGTAGTATCACCACCCACATTTAAAAAGCACTGTTCCAAACTTGACAAGGCACTCCAGTTTAATCCAAGCACTCAAGAGACAGAGGCAGGCCAATTTCTTATGAACTGAAGGCTAGCCTAGACCTCACAGGGAACTGTAGTGAGACCTTGTCTCAAAAGAAGAGGAAGGGGAAGGATAAAGAGGAAGGAGAAAAGAGGAGGAAGACGACAGTGAGACAACAGCAGCCGAGGTTCAGTTCCTAGCACTTACACAGTGGCTCACAACCATCAACAACACTAGTCCTGGGCTGTAGGCACCAGCACACATATGGTGCACATACATGCAGGCAAAACACTCCTACATATAAAATACATTTAGAAAGAAAATTTAAATAGAAACAGCGGTTCCAGGAAGCTTAGTAACTTGTTAAAACTCAAAGTCTGTCCAGCTGGTAGAAAGATTAAAATCTCTCTGGGCGGTGGTAGCGCACGCCTTTAATCCCAGCACTCGGAGGCAGAGGCAGGCAGATCTATGCAAGTTCGAGACCAGCCTGGTCTACAAAGTGAGTCCAGGACAGCCAGGGCTACACAGAGAAACCCTGTGTCGAAAAACCAAAAAAGAAACAAAGGAAGAAAGATTAAAATCTCCTTAAGAGGTTATTGATGAGTGAATAGATACGGGAGATGTGGTACAAATACCCTATGGGATATGACTCAGTCATAAAGAAAAGTGAAATCCTGCCATTTGGAACATCCTAGGAGGAACTTTGGCTAATGAAATAAGCTTTGGGCAAAAAGGCAAACACTGTGCATGCGGGCTCACTTCCATGTTATTATGAAAAAACAATCAGGCAGAACTGAGAGTAGAGAGGTAGTTAGCACCGTCTGGACAGGAGAGGGAAGGAGATGAGGGCGGGGTGGGGTGGGGTTGACCAATGGGTACAAAGTTTGTTAGATGCAAGCAAGTTCTGGGTTTCTCTTGCACACGAGGCTGCCTCAGTTGAGAATAACATATCATATCATAGTTGCAAAATAGAAGATTTCAATGCTTTCACCACAGAGAAATAAGCATTCAATATGATGATATGCTAATTGCCCCATTGTTGTCAGTATATAATGCACATCTATGTGACAATATCATGCTAGAGTTAAGAGACATAAATGCACTGTGTACTATGAATAAGTACAATTACTTTTGAATTTTTGAAAATTAAAGTTAGAGAGGGCTGGAGAGATGGCTTAGAGGTTAAGAGAGCTTCGGCTGGCTGCTCTTCCAGAGGTCCTCAATTCAGTTCCCAGCAACCACATAGTGGCTTACAACCTTCTATAATGAGATCTGGTGCCCTCTTCTATCATGCAGGCATACATGCAGGCAGAACACTGTATACATAATAAATCTTAAAGAAAAAAATAAATAAAGTTGGAAATCAAACCTATTTTAAGGAAGACCTGTACAGTTTCCCCAGGCAGTCTGCTAAGGAGAACCTAACCCTAGTTAGTCTCTGTCTAGTCTCCTGCCCGCACCGCTGAGACAGCTCCTCCAAGCGTCCACACAGAGGCCCTTGGCTCTAGTCCTTTCATGCCTCTCTAGACTAGAAACAACCCAACTTCCCCTGCTGAGGCCAACACATAACAACAAAGCCACATCTAGACCCTAAGAGAACATAACACATCATCAGAGGAGCCACCCAGGGTCAGGACAGGCCACACTGACCCTTCGACTCCCCTGAATGGGGTGGACAGAAACAGCCCAAACTGAACAGATCCCAATCATTCACACCACAAATCTTGGGGGGGACTCCAGATGCACTATGTCTTCAAAATCTTCCACGGGGCTCCCAGCTATAGCTGAGTTGACATGCTAGGAAGAATGGGCTTGGGAACAGAGGCCCAGAGTCTGGGACATTCCCACAGCAGGCATGCCTAAAGGAAACTGGGTGGCACACGCTACAAAGGGCCAGAATGCTTTGGTAGACTCTAGCCGGGCTAGCTGTGCAATGGCGGGTTTAATATTAACTTCTCTGAGTCATGGTTTCTTCCCTTTTTACTGTTGACTGACCTCAACGACTTCTAGAGAATGTTAATCAGGTAGTCAAGGAGGGGCTTTGTTCAATGTCTGGCAACTCCCCCCAGCCTGTCCCACCCCTGCCCTGCCCCTGCCTCCACCCCTATACCCCCGCCCCATTTCTGTTTTCATCAACAGAACAAGTTTTAGCTACTTATTATCAAAGTCATCAAAAGTAAATTTGCTGTGCATGAGGCTGTGAGTCAGCATTTTTCTCTCCAGATAGCTCAGGGAATCCACCACACTTACAACAGCTCATTCCCTCCCATTTCATGGCAAGGGCCCTGAGGTTCGGAAGCCAAGTGTTCATCCTCAAGTCTGACATGTTCCTACCCCACAAGGGGCACCCCGTTCCCCTCCACCCCTGAACAACCACAGAGCAAAGGCAGGAAAGCCTTCCAAAGAGCAAACTACAAAGCATGTCTGTCAGCCCTCAACTTCCTAAAGAGTTTGAGTAGTTGCTTTTAATTTTAGATGGTCACTGGAGAATGAATACTTATAGCACAGTACTGGAAATCTTCGTAACCCTCCTTTATTTAAAAAAAAAAAAAAAAAAAACAGAACAAGTTTGTAGCCACCACTACCACTCACGGGGTGGGGGCTGGGAGAGCTGGCTAGGGCATGACACCTTTACTGCAGTCCTGTATCTGTGTCCAAGCTTATGGCACACCAGCTTGCAGGGGTGGGATGGGTGTGTGCTCAATGTGTCCCTCACACCACATCCCATGGGGCTGTACTTGGCAAATGCTGTAGAAGGAGCCAGTGTGTAAGTCAACAAAGACAGCCACTAGGTTTAAGGTGACAGTCACTGGGAGGCCACACCCCTTGGTTACACCCTGGGTTAGGTCTTTGGAATGCAAGGTCTCCTATCAGCTGCCCTTTGAATTTCTGATTAGCTGCTTAGGGACCATTTCTCCATTCATGCATTCCAGAGTTTACTGAGGAATGGGAAGGGCAGAGACTCCTCAAGCCTAAAGGGACTAAAAGGACACCTCCTGGGGGGGGGGGGGGGGGGAAAGGAAAGGAACTCTGGCAAGAAGAGTGTCCTAAACTGAGAAAGGGAGTATGGAGCCCCGAGCAGAAGGAAGAACCAAAGAACCAAAGGGACTCCCCGGTACCTAATACTCCAAAAAGGCTTCTGCTAGAAACTGACAGAGCCTCTGCAGAGAACCCCAGGGATAACATCTTCACTCCCTGGAGCATCAGATGTCAAGAATGAAGAAGGGCAGGCCTGCTTCTGCCCAAAGCGTGGAGGGCACAGGGAGACACCAGGAGATTCTCCTCCTAGGTTGTCCTTTCATTATCCTGGTTCCACCAGCCAGCAGACCAGACTACATTGTGTACCTACTGTTTGAGAAAGGCGAAGGTCAGAGGGGCGGCAAGCCAAGGAACACATACACTGCTGGAAATTGGATTAAGCTGGGGAGGCCAACTGGGGGTGATGGATAGCTATATTCCAGTTCTGAACATAACCTTAGGCCTACTCTGCCTATCCAGTCTTGCCCATTGTGTACCTGTAACACCAACACACACAAACTCAAACAACGCCTAGTCCAGAACAACGACAATGACCTCTCAGAGCCACCACCATTCCATCATTTCTACTCTTAGATGTGCTCTGCAGAACCCAAGCCTTATAACTCCAAACATGTAATGCTGCTGTCCCAGCACCTCCTCCTAAACTCCATCACTCCCCCCGCACCTTCGGCAACCTGCTACAGAGCATCAATCACATCCTTCAAAAACAACCCCACCCAGACCCTCCCCACCTCAACCCTGCTTTACTTCTCTGAAGACACCTGCGGAGGGTAACTGTTGTGCCCCTAAAGCACTGTTTCCCCCACATCCCACTGGGACATTCAGATTCTTCCTCTCCAGTTTCTTAGACCAGGAAAGAATACTCATGCCCTCCTCCACCACCCCCAGTTGGCCTCCTCAACTTATCCCAATTTCCAGCAGTATGTGTGCATACTCTGGTCTCCAAGGCCACATGTGGTCTTTCAATGCCCTGCTCTTGCAAAACTTTGGAGTGGGAGCTTTGTCCTAGGTGGTGCACTGTGGGCATACTGCAGAACTGTCACCCTGTAGCCACTGATTCATCAGCTGACAGCCCTTCTCCCCACAGTACTTACTGGGTGCTCCAACATCAACCCTGACTCTCCCCGTCTCTCTGAGAGCTCCTCGAATCCACTCATCCCCTCTGCCACTCTGCCATTGGCCTGAAGGCTTTCGGCTTCCCTAGTGCACATGGCACATCCATCATTACGCCCTGCAAAACTAATCCCAAGCTAGGCTAGGTTCTTCATCTCCTCTCTCACCATGTAGTCCACCAATAAACTGACCTCTCTGTATCCAAAGCCAGCTGAATGGAACTTCTTCTTCTTCTTCTGTGGGGGATTTGGGAAGGAGACACAATCCAGCAAGACCTCTCCCACATCTAATCAGTTTGCTTAAAAAGCCATAGACCCCTCAGGCTAACTTAATCTGGTTCCTACTTCCCAGACCAGTTGTCCAATCTACTCGAAAACTGCTGCCTTGTAACATTTGCAACCCTCTGCTAGGTGCACCTGGGTCTCTTCCCTAGCAATTCAGTTTTCTACTCTCTACTTTCACATTTCAAAATGTACCTCCTCCAGGAAGCCTTACACAATGTCCTCCCTACAGAAAACAGTCCCTGCCAGTATGTACTTCACTATCTGTTTTTGTTTTGTTTCAGTATCCTTATCACTACCGTGCTGTTCTTTAGTGCAGGAAAGTCAGGGACTCCATCCACTACAAGAGGATTAGGGTGTGCTGAATGAAAGAATGGTACTACTAACAGGTCTGAAACAGAGAGAGCCCTTACTGCCCCATTCAGGATTCTTCACAGTCTGATCAGAATATGTGGAGTCTCGGGCTGGAGAGGTGGCTCAGAGGTTAAGAGCACTGGCTGTTCTTCCCAAGGTCCTGAGTTCAATTCCCAGCAACCACATGGTGGCTCACAGCCATCTACATTGAGATCTGCCCGGGCATATATGTAGAACAAATACTGTATACATAATAAATAAACAAACAAACAAATAAATAAATAAATAAATAAATAAATAATAAATAAATAAATAAATAAATAAATAAATAGGATATCTGGAGTCTCAGCTCTGTATACATAATAAATAAATAAATAAAAAGAATATCTGGGGTCTCAAAATAAATAAATAAATAAATAGAATATCTGGAGTCTCAGCTCTGTATACATAATAAATAAATAAATAAATAAAACGAATATCTGGAGTCTCAGCTCTACCAGGGCCCTGTTGTTCCTATCTATCCTCACACCCCTATCCAAGACTAGACAATGAGAATGGCACCAGACCTATTACTAAATGGACTAATGAAGGGGGTAGGGAAATGTGAACAGAGATGTCACTGTGTGTATGTACCACAAATGGGTACAGTGCTCACAGCTGCAAAGAGAAACGTTGGTGAACTGCGGTGCCTGCTGCACAAGTCAGATATGGAGACAAGTGGGTAGACAGCCAGGCTATAGAGACTCTCTGTCCCACAACAGGATGGTTTGGACTCTGAGAAGAGGTTCAGTCACACATCTACAGCAGTCTCCTACATCCTATGGAGTCGCTACATCTAAAACTATGCAGCCAGTAAAAAATAATCAGAGGTTGGAGATGTAGCTCAGTGGTACAGCACTTGCATGGCATGTGAAGGTCCCTGGTTTACATCCCCAATATAATCAGAAACCAACAATAATACCAATAATACATCTCTTTTCACCGGCATGGAGAACACTCAGTGGTATAACAAGATACAAAAAACACAAGACACGTGAGTCATTGTGTTAGACCATCCTGAGCATCACACCACTCAGGCAAAGACAGTTCCTTGCTGTGCGGAAGCTAAGATCGCTTCCTGTTGGTCTGAGCCTGACAAGCAGCACTGACTCACTCACCAGGGCTAAGTAGGAGCTCAAGCTCATGGGGGTCTGTGGGTGACAACGATTCTCAGACCATCCAAGGTGTTAGAACATCTTCCCCTAGACACAAGTGTCTCCAGGAAACCTCTTCAAAGCAGTTGTTCCTGCTTCTCAGAGGGCCCCCATTAAGGGTCTGTCCCACAGCCGGCAGACAAGACACAGCACAGAGTTCCTGCAGAATGGTGGACCTGTATCCACATCCTGCTGTTAGACTGTAGGAACGGACCCTTCCTCAAGCCCCTCCTATTTCCGATAAGTGACACAGGAGATGCTCTACTGACAAAGAGAAAGCAGTGAAAATGGCAGATAACTGGGCTAGAGATGTGTGGTAGACAGCTCTTTGTCAGGGGTGCTTCCGCTGTTTAGCTAGGAGTGCTGATAAGGTGGCTTCAGGAAGAAACACAAACACCACCAAGGTCATGGATGAGGACTGGCCCCAGCAGACATGACAGGGCACTCATGTCAGAGACAGACAGCAGGGCTCTGTGTGGGACAGGACCCTCAAATAGCTTTCCCAGGGTCCTTTGATCAGTATAGAACCTGGCCTGTGGTGTGGGAAGAAATAGAACAATCGGAAGGCACCATGGAAGGAAGACCAGATGCTGCTGAAATATAACTTAAAAAAAAAAAAAAAAAAAAAAGCCGGGCAGTGGTGGCGCACGTCTTTAATCCCAGCACTTGGGAGGCAGAGGCAGGCGGATCTCTGTGAGTTGGAGGCCAGCCTGGTCTACAAAGTGAGTCCAGGACAGCCAGGGCTACACAGAGAAACCCTGTCTCGAAAAACCAAAAAAAAAAAAAAAAAGTCTAACAAGTTTCCTTCCAGCTACCCTGTCAGTGAACAACAAACTGGAGGGAAGGCACGGAATGGGAGATGCCCAACAAAAACCTGACCGATCTGGAGACACTAACCAAGGGAGAAGACTGTTGGTGGCTCAGTACCAGGAAGTGGTGAGAGCCAGTTGCTAACCAGAGCTGGGGGTAGTGGTGGGAGACAGGTATCTTGGTGGTGACTGGACCCTGGGCATACTTAGAGATGGAACCCTATTGTGGCTTAAATCTGGATTGTACAGTTCTCTCATGCTCTAGCACCAGGTGTTTCCTACGCAGAGGAGAAAGAAAAACAAACACTCCGCAATGAACCTTCTGATATGAAGGTCAGGGGACAAATGCCAAGAGGCACAGATACTGGAACTCCATCAAAGCCACCAGAGAAGGGGCAGCCAGTGTCCAATCAACAGGCAGAGAGACAAAGCAGAACAACAGGGCAATCTAAAGGGAGAAACTGGCTGGTGTTCCAGACATTGGCTTTGCTCTCCACTGGGGGCTCTCAAGCAAGAAGTGAGGAGGTGAGAGAACACCTGCAAGGTGCAGAAAGGAGGTCCAGCAAAAGGGGCAGTGGGGTAAACAGACTGCAGCTGCAGTCCACACATAAGCGTGAGGTGAGGAGGAGGAAGGAGCAAGCCCGTGGTGGAAGGCACCATACAACCACAACTGATGGATTCCCTCAGACTGTGAAATAACAAGGAAGGAGTCCTTCCTCCTAAGACTGTTAGTTGGAGAAAGAAACAAAACAAAAACAAACTTCAAATGGTAAACCCACAGCAAAGCAAGGGCACTCCACACTGTGTGTCTGAGAAGAAACAGTGGGTCCAGCTGGACGTGGAAGCAGCCTCTGGCTTTTGCCTCCTACAGATGCATCCACAAAAGAGTGTTTTCATAAGGAGACATCCGTACAGATGCTGGAGCGGAACACCCTTGCTAACCGCAAACATTTACTTGTATAGACCCCAACCCGTCACATTCTTCTGACACACTTATCTCATTCCATCATTAGTTATCCTCCTCCTGAGGCTGTTTTGGCTGCGAGATAGATTCTAACAAAATAACAGGGATTTGACAAATAAAAAAAGATACTTAAGGATGATGGGTCTGCCATAATCCTGCCAAGCTAGAAAGATGTCTAGAGTTCAGCACGAGTGAGGTGAGAAATAAGGGGGGAAAAGAAAAGTGAGCCTCTGTCTCCATTTCAGAAATCAAGATGCATACACACATACACATACATGTTCATGTACATGTTTATGCTGCGTACATGTGCATACACATGCACCCATACGTATCTCTGTGTGTACACACGGATACATGCATGCACACATTCATATCCACACAGTCACAAGTACACTCTCACAAAGGTAAAGGCAGTGGGTGGAATGCCATGTGTGGTGAACTCAGATTCTCCTTGAGCCATGGGCTGTGTTTACGTATATAAGCCCACAGCTGCTAAGGATAAAGAGGGTCTGGTCCAAAGCGATGCCTATAGGAGGCCTACAGACTGTTTTAAATCAAAATGTGATTTTTATAATTTTTCTTTACTTGATTAAAAAAAATGGCTACTCTGAGAAAGTCCCCAGACTGATTTTGAGGTCCACACTAAGTACTGAGTCTCCCTAGGCAAAATATGTCCTTGGGTCCATGCTACGCCCTACCTGCCTCAGGTCCAGAAAATACAAGGTGAGTGGCACCTGGGCCTGAGCAGCAGGGGCTCCGAGGCAGAATGTGAGGATGCATAGGACCCCAGACTTTAGAGTTCTCAGGTTTGATTTCAGGGTGGGCCAGCATCCTTATAGAGGATAGACTCTTCAACCTGCAAAAGATACAATTATTGCTTTGTTTATTGGGTTTTTTATTTTTCTTTTCTTCAGTGCCTCATATCTTGCTACCCAAGTGCTCTACCACTGAAGTACATTCTCACTGCCCCCTTTTTGAGCCAGGATCTTACTACATAGTAGCCCAGGCTGTCCTCGATCTCATGACCCTCCTGCCTCAGACTTCTGGGTACTGAGATCCCAGGCTGGCCCAACTTGAACTTCTCATTCTTTAACCTTTGAGAGTACCTTGCTACCACAGCAGGATGATATCTGGAAAGCCCCGGGGAGGTACTGCCTAGCAGAGACATGCCACCTGCCTTGTGTCCTGCAGTCCCATATCTGGTGCCCTCAGAGGACAATGAGGAGGAGGAGAGGGGCAAGTGGAGTAGGACAGAGTCCATAGTCTCTGCTCAACAGCAGCTTATGATCCAGCTCCAGCCTGCCTTTGCAACACCCTGCTAAAACATTCAGAACCACCCCCCCAGGCCACCAACGTGTTTGTAAAACTTCACAGCATCCCATGTAAGAGATGGATTATGCTGAACTACCCAGGACCACTCAATTACTTCCAGCCTAGCATCCCCAGAGGGTATTTTGTTTTGTTTTGTTTTGTTTACAAAAGGGCATATTTTTTCTCCCAAACATTCACTATTTAACCTAACTCTCAACCCTCCCTGCCCTGGGATTTTTTTCCCACAGGCTCTGTCCATGTGGTTCTAAATATCCTGGAACCTACCAAGCAGGCCATGCTGGCCTCAAACACACAGACATCCTGCAACTGACTCCCAGGCGCCACCACACCCAGCTCAAGGTTATCTTCTGGCAACAAATAAATATACTGTATGAACTTAGTTCATTTTTTAGATCAATGACTGATTTCCCTGCCTAATAATTGTAGATGTTTGGAAATACAGTGGCTCCTCTAGGCATTACCTGGACTGAGGTGAGTGGCCACCAGCATTTAATAGAAGGAGGTAGGAATGCAACCCGAATCCTTGATTCAACCCCCAACAAACAAGTGTCCGAAGTAAAGCACCATGAAGCACATCTAGAGTTCAAGTGTGTCATGAAATTCTCCAGAGGAAATCTGCAAGCTGGAAGGATGTCCTACTTGGGGAGATCTGGGTAGGAGGAGGCAGTGAGCAGCCATCGACACTTCTCCCCCTTCCAACCTGAGCCTCTCCCATCCAATCCCAACCTCTAGCCCACTCCCCCACGGAGCTAAGCAATGCAGACCCTTTGCTACCCTCAATCCTGCCACCCTATGTGGACCCCACCACTGGAAGATGTGGGGTAAGGTGTTTCCAGTGTCAGGGATGTGTGGGTTCCCAACGTAAAAGACACAGGGAATTTGCTGCCCCTATCAGAGCAAGCCGCAGCAAGCCAGGTGCCGGGAGGATCAAAGCCCAGAGCCACCTCCCAGCTAATCCCCGCCAGGAATGCTCTTCCTCCCCAGCATTGTTTTCTTTTCTTACCTACAGGCAAGACGTACAGCTCCCAATCTGACACCCCGCACAGGATCCTGCACCTCCATGCTGGCGGGTCTGGACGCCCCACCTTCCTCAGACTGTCCATCAACCCCACTTCAAAGGAGCCGACCCGGTGCCTCCTACCTCACAGTGATGCAGGTGCTCTGAGGCAAAAGGAAGGTGCTGGCTTCCACTCTAAGGGCTTTGGGTTGAGTCCCACATCTGCTTTCACCCTCTGAACATTCCAAGTGGCTCCTATTTCCTCAATGAAATAACAACAAAAACCCAAAACAAAACAATGCCAGCCCCTGATGATGTCAAAGGACTTAATGGAATCTCCACTTAATGGAGGCTTGATACTGTCCATACCTATCTGGGGTGAAATATACAGAAAAGTGGGGACACCGAGGCAGGGATAGGGAGACACCAACCACCCAGCCCCTCAAGCTCTATCTCCCAAGTCCTCAGTCCATCCCAGATGCCCCCATCACACCACCACCCCTGTGCTGCCCCAGGCTAGCATATCTTTGATGTATCTTTGATAAGGTGTGTATGGGACCACAGTGGAGCTGCTGAGGTATAAAAGGACAACTGGACTATACCACGTGGGCACTGGTAAGACCCTGATTGTAATGGATCAGTTCTAATTGTCAGTGTGACAAATGGGTAACGATGTCACTTTTTGGATGCCTTGAAGGGACTATGGTTATGGAAAAAGGGTATGTTTTCTAGAAGGTGAATACACCTAATCAGGCAACTGAGGGAAGGGGTAGCTGGAATTATCACAGGAAGAAGCAGCAGGAAGAGGGAAGGAAGGGGGGTAGGGAGGGAGACTTTCGGCGGGAGGGAATGAAAGAGGAAGTAGGCAGAATCTTGCTCTTCCATTCATTACAGGAACGTTTTCCTATGACATTGCTTCTCTGCTAAGGTAAAGAGGTTGTTAAGAACATTACTGCCTTTCTGTAGGAAAAAAAAGGCATTCCCACCTCTCTGGACCAGATAGATCAGTTACTGTGAGAATGAGCTAATAAGAAGTGTGTGTGGGGGGGGGGGATTTCCTGTCTTCATCGAGCCACAATAAAGCTCTCTTCTTTATCAACTACCCAGTCTCAGGTATTCTGTTGCAGCAACACACAATGGACTAAGATGGAGAACATCCAACGGTTCTCAGAGTGGAAGCCTTGGTGAGGGCAACACATCAGCAGCAACAGACAGCTCCAACCTGTCACCTCCCCATCCCTCCATCCCTGCCTGGAGTGCAGCTCACGCCTAAGGATGTCTTCATCAGGAAACAATGGCAGTGGGGTAACATCCGCCAAGTTGCTCTTGCTCACACAGACACAAGAGAGGTGTCAGAAAGCAAAACTGACCTCCACACAGAGCTGACTCCCCTCCCCAAACCTCAAAATGAGTAATGAATGACACTGCAGTTATTGTTTCTATGTAGGTGTCTGAAAGGCACCAAGTGCATGTCTCCACATTCCAAAGGTCAAGCAAGTCTAAAGCTCGTCACCATACACAGCCTTTGGTACAAAAAGTCCCACTGTACACATGGGGCCAACCATATCCTAGAGAGCAGGGGATGGGCTCCAGTCTGCATACCCTATCCCAGTACTGCAAGGGCAGCCCTGAGTCTGCACATTTGCCACCCATCCTGCAACACTGCTTCTGTGACCAGAACATTCATGTCTGAAACCTAACTTCCAAGACGGCGGTACTCGGAGGTTGAGCACCCAAGTGTTCAGGTCATGAGAGCGAAAGGTCCCATGTCAGGATTGGTGTCCTTAGCAAAGAGGTCACAGGTCCTTCAGCTAAGACCTCATCCTATCTCATAACATCTGACAATCCAAAGTCTTCTGTGTATTTGCCAACAGAACTTCTAGCTTCATATCACACTAGGTCCCCTGTCCCTCCACATCCAACGCCAATGTCAAAGTCATCTAATGGATCATTCTTAGCAAAGTGTGCTCATGGCCCCACTCTGGGCTCCAACAATCTTACCGATTAGTTTCCCAGCAGAATTCTGCCCTTCTGAGGTACGGACAAGAACCTCCATTTCTCAGTACCATAGCCAACTCTTTCTGAGCTGTGCAGAGCAGTGTCCTTTCTGAGGCTCAAATCAGCCCATGTGTATATTACTGTCTGGTGGACTTGTCCATAGTGAGGAGCCCAAAGCCAGCCAGGCAACTCAGAGGGTCAGATGTGGGGCCAGCTAACCTGTGACACCATGCAATACTGCATGACCCTATGTGACACCATGTGACACCCAGCAGGACAAGCAGGGCATCAGTGTCCCTCCAGAATGACCTTGTGAACTTGGCCTGCAAGGTCCATTCAGGGATAGCTAGGGCCTTCTTGGTGTGACTTCACTTCAACATGTAACTCTGTGAGGAAGCGGAGGCACACCCGAAACACTGTCGGTATGTGCCAACACCACGGGCATGCATGGCCTAGTCACATAGTCAGCAAGACTTTACACCAAGTCCACCTTCCCTGGGCTTCACCATCTTCTCTCACAGGTTTGCTTTCCCTTTGCATGTCTTCTTTAAAATATTTTATTCCACATGCTCTTAAAGTCTTCTGGGAACTTGGCAAGGTTTTAAAGAAGGAACATGAGTTAATATTCTGAGGGCCTGCTGGGCTGGGCGGTGGTAGCGCAGACCTTTAGTTCCAGTACTTCGAAGGCAAGAAGCAAGCAGATCTCTGAGTTTGAGGCCAGCCTGGTATACACAGAGTATGTTCAGGACAGCCAAAGCTACACAGAGAAACCTTGCCTCGAAATAAGAAAGAAAGAAAGAAGGGAGGGAGGGAGGGAGGGAGGAAGGAAAGAGAAAAGAAAGAAAGAAAAGGAAAAGAAAAAAGATTCTGAGGGCTTGGGTCTAGACAAGTAGTACAATAGAAAGGAGTGATAACTAAACTCTGGGCTTGTGCACACACACACACAAAGTTAAAATTAACCTTTAAAAAAAAGTCAGGCTCTGTGGGCTACAGCATTGACTTAGAGATTAAAAGCACATTCTTAGGGCTAGAGCAATGAATGGCTCAGTGGTTAAGAGCTCTTGCTACTCTTTCAGAGGACCTGTGTTCAATCCTTGGCACCCACATCAGATATTTTACCAACATCTGTAACTTTTGCTCCAAGAGATCTGACACACTTTTCTGGTCCCACCAGAACTCCCACAAATACATAGATAATAAACACACAGATAAAGACACACACACACATGCACGCGTGTACATGCGTGCAAAGAAACCCATTTTTTTGTTTGTTTAGGTAGGAGAGTCGAGGTCTATACTATGTAGCCTTATCTGGCCTGAACTCTCAGACATTTACCTGCTTCAGCCATGCCTGGCTTAAAGTAAATCTTTTTTTTTTCCTTATTTGTATTCACTGTTGAAAATGTTCAATGTTCCCAAGCACTAAAGGCTCCCTACCTACCCTGTAGCAAATGTATGATGAACACTGTTTCTCTGCAAACACTGAAAGGTTTCAGAAACCAGTTGAGAGTAGATTCTCTCCACCTAGGCTAAGGACTGGCTCCTTAGACTTTTTCTGCTTCTAGATTACCACAAACCAAAGGAATGTTCTCAGACCCCAAAGCCTCCATCCCAGCATCCAGATACATGAGCAGATGATCAGAGAGACAATGCCACCAACCCAGAGCCACATGGCAGTTCCTCCATATCCCGAGACCACACATACTTGCTGCTCAATGAAGGTAGCCAGCTATGGCCCAGACTCTGTGCACCATTTTCCAACAGCAGCCATTCAGGCAAGCATCAAGTAACATTATGTGTCTTGAGCTAACCCAAAAGACATCCTCATGCATTTGCTCCCCGCCCCCCCCCCAGTATATCTTGGAGACCCCTTCTTGGAAAGCAAATGGACTAAGACATGGCCCCAGTTGCCAGCAACATTCAGTGGGGGTCATCCCAAACCCAGCTGTACTCCCAATGGGTCCCCTGAGCAAGTAACTCCAAACAGAGGGTATACAAAGACCAGGAACAGCAGGGGACCCTGCCAGAAGCATGGAGCTCCCTTCTACCTGGGGTTCCCCTTTAAAGGCTCTCAAACCTAAGCCCAGACATTCCAAGTGAAGAGTTGAAACAGTTAACAAGAGCAGAGATGTAGGGCCAGCCCCAACACTGAGGTACTTTAAAATCCCTTCATTGAAGGGCTCCTTCCACTCTCCCTCTCAACAACATCTGACTTAATTTGCTTCTGATTGCTGTGATAAACATCATGACCAAAAGTAACTTGGGAAGGAGAGCATTTACTTCAGCTTACAGCTTCCTGTCAAGCACTAAGGGAAATCAGAGCAGGAACCTGTGGCAGAAACTGAAGCAGAGGCCATAGAGAATGCTGCTTACTGGTTTGCTCTCATTGCTTGCTCAGCCTGACTTAAACAATCCAGACCCACTGGCCCAGGGATGGCACCACCTACAGTGGGCTGGCCCCTCGCACATCAATCACTAATCAAGAAAATAGCCCCACAGACTTGCCTAAAGACCAACCGATAGAGGCATTTTCTCAAATGAGATCCCCTCTTCTCAGATGACCTGAGCTTGTATCAAATCAACAAAAAAAATTAGCCAGCACAACTGACTCCTTGTCACCTTGCCATACAAATATGTTACTGTTAAACGATAACCTTTCTTTTCTTGCTTGTTCCCAAGATCTCGTGCTTATATCAAAATATAAAACATGGTACAACTTTAAGTCCCACAAAAATTCAAACACTTTTTAAAAGTTCAGTCTTTTTAAATATCCCATGTCTCTTTAAAAAAAAAAAGAGAAAAAACCCAGTCTCGCTAAAACTCTGAAGTATCTTAACTGTAGGCTTCCGTAAAATCAAAGATAAGTTACATACTTCTTATTTCAAAAGGAAAGAAGGGCACAGTCACTGTCTGAGTAAAGCAAAGCCAACCAACACCCAGCAGTGTAAATTAAACCGTGGAACTCAATGTCCCACATCTGGGATGCACTCGGGGTCTTCCCGGCTGCAAAGGGTTTGTGCAGCTCAGCCTCTCCAACTCTGCCATTCTCATCATCCCATAGGCTCAGGGCAGCTCCCCTCCACAGCTGCTGTGGCCATTGGCAGTCATCCCACGGTCCTGGCACCTCCAGTATGCCGGGGTCTTCACAGGCTGCACCTGCACCAATGGCCTCTCCTGGCCTCTCCCGCTGCCTCAGCTGCTCCACCGTGACTCCTTCAATCCTGCATCTTTCATGCTGCCAGCACTAAGCACCACTTTGAAGGTTACACACCTTACCAAGTCAGCTGCCAGTGTGACATGCAGCCCTGGCTCCCTCAGGACCACAGTTTCTGTGCACGAATCCCGAAGACACCCTCCCAGAATGTACCTCAATGATGGACGACCTCTTAATCACAGCTCATTTCTCAGCCCCAGGTGACCAGCATCGATTGTCCCGTAAAGCAAAGGTTTTGTTTTCACGGATCTTTATCAAAACTATCACATGAACAGTCCTAGTAGTCTTTGCTTCCCTCTGAAGCTTCACAAGCCAGGCCTCCATATTGTCTGCACCTCTCTCAGCATTATCTTCCTAGTTCCCCCAACATCTCATTAGCTGTGAATGCTCAATGGCTTTTCCAGCCCAGTGTTCCAGTATCTACTACAATCCTCCCCAAAACAACATGGCCGTGCCTGGAACTGCAGTTCCACAATCCTGGTAACAATTTCTGTCTCAGTTAGAGTTTCTATTGCTATGATAAAACATCATCACCAAAAGCAACTTGGAGAGGAGAGGGTTTATTTCAGCTTACAGCTTAAAGTCCATTATTGATGGAAGCCAAGGCAAGAACTCAAGGCAGGAATTTGGATTCAGGAACTGAAACAGAGATCATGGGAGAAAGCTACTTACAGGTTTGTTCTCCATGGGTTTCTTAAAGCCACCAGGACCAGGGTTGGTACCACCCACAGTGGCTGGCCCTCCCAAGTCAATTATCAACTTAAAAAGTGTCCCACAGACTTGCTTACAGGCCAATCTTGTGGAGATACTTTCTCAGTTGTGGTTGCTTCTTCTCAGATGACCCAACCTAGTCAAGTTGACAAAAAATGAACCAGCACATGCCCCAAACCATCGGGAAACAGGAGAAGGAGGCTCCACCCTCTACACAGGCCTTCCCAGGGCTCTGCCATCACACTGGCTGCCAGGTGCCAGGTATTCCTAGGGAAGACACAGCGCAGCCCCACGAGCCAGGGCACGTTCCGATTCCAGAACCCTCCATGTGTCTAAAAGGCGAGCACATGAGTCATTGTTACCCCCAGCACATGCACACCAGGTGTGGCTGGTGGCCCAGTGAGGGATGTCACAGGGCTCACCAAGATGGCTGAGGTGTGGCCTCCGCTACCAGGAATGCCCTCTCTTGGGGGACATTGTCCCCTATGCTCAGGAAACCTGACCTTCCCACTACAGAAGCCCTGCCGTGCCTCTCCAGAGTCGGCCACCTCTGTTTTTGATCAGCCATATGCTGATAATACTCCATCACCTGAGAGCTATGAGCTAAAGCCATCAAGTGAAGGGAATCCTGTTGGGAGCTTTTCCTGCACCCACGTGCATCCAGCCTTCTGTGTCTTGTTCTTTTCTACCTCAGTCACCGGCTCTGGGTAAAACACAGGCCTGAGCCAGATAGTGTAAAGCATACGCAGATAGACACCTGTTTTAGGCTTTCTATAAAATGCCACAGAGAATATTCTCTCTCTCTCTCTCTCTCTCTCTCTCTCTCTCTCTCTCTCTCTCTCTGGAAGCAAGGAACAGCAAGCAGTTGGCAGCCTGCTGATCAGCGTGACAACTGAAAGAAGAAAGAACACTGCTTATGGGTAGTCTATGGGTTGAGTTCCTTTGATCAAACCAAATCTGGTGTCCAATTACTTCTGGCTGTTTGAGTTATATAAACCAATAAACGCTCATTAGACCTAAAGAACACCAAGTAAGCATCACTAAGGGGAAGTGAGCTGCCCAGGAACCCAAGATAATGAAGTGAAGGAAGCCAAGACAATCCCCAGTGAAGATTCCTTAGCTACATCAAGATACACAAGTGCTCAAACATCAGGACAGCCATTGTTGCTTAGAAACAATTAACACTTAATTGGTAAACTCCGATTAGAGCACATGACCTTTCACAATGTCGGTCTCATCTAATCTCAGGTGAAGACCAAAAGAACCTGAGACTCCAGGAAGAAGTGATTCTGCCCCAGACAGTTTCAGACACAACCCTGGAACCTCAAGGGCAGCTAGAACAGCCAGGCTTCCAGCCAGGCATGGTAGCTCACAACTGTACTCCCAGTAGTTGGGAAGCTGAGGCAAGAGTACAGCTACAAATGTGAAGACAGCCTGTGTTACATAGTGAGAACCTGCTTCAGAAAAAAACAAAAACAGACTTTTTTTTTTCCAGACTTTCCAGCAGCTTTTAGACCTTCCAGACCTCAGAATTATGAGAAGATTCATTTATATGTGACTGGACAGATGGACAGTCCTCAGTATCAGCAGCTCCATGGACGGGTTTTTGACTGATGATGGTCCAATAGCAATACACATCAAGCAGACACTATCCTTGGAACTAAGGGTTTGGATCTGTTCCTGGGCTAACAATATATGGGTGGAGCACTCTGTCCTGACACTGGGCAACAACAGCTCCAGTAGCTACAGGATCACGAGGGAGAGACACCAATAATCCATGGGACACAGTAGCATTTAGTAGACTGGGCTGATTGAACATATTCCCAACTTAAACTTTCAACCTAAGGTGGCTTATGGGGAAGTAGCCCCATCATTAAATCATGAAACATCTGTATATGAAAATCTCCTGATGGTTCTGTTTCCATAGAAACCCTAATTGACATGGTGAAACTAAGCTCCCAGCTGTTTTCTCCTCTGAGCCACACTGCACCTCCTGCTCTGTGAACACACTCCCTTCTCATGGTGTGGCTCATGAGTCTCTCTGAGCAACCAAGTGTTAAGCAACTTGGCTACTTTGGGGAGAAACGCTCCCTGTCTCCCACACTAATGAAGCTCATTCTACCGCTGTGAGGCTCAGGCCTCCAGAGCTTTCGCTCTTTAAAGCAAAATACTTTGAGGCGGGGGGGGGGGGGGGGGGGGGGGGGGGGGGGTTAAAAAAAAAAAGGGGGGGGAAGAGGGTCGCGCCCCCCCCCGCGGGGCTTCCCCCCCCGGGGGGGGGGGGAAAAGGGGGGTGGGGGCACAA